>CM038682.1:553914032-554267109 GCA_021605205.1 Aegilops longissima
CTGTGGTTTTGATGCGAGGTAAGAACGGTTCTTGCTCAGCCCGTAGCAGCCACGTAAAACTTGCAACAACAAAGTAGAGGGCGTCTAACTTGTTTTTGCAGGGCATGTTGTGATGTGATATGGTCAAGGCGTGATGCTATATTTTATTGTATGAGATGATCATGTTTTGTAACGAAGTTATCGGCAGCTGGCGAGGAGCCATATGGTTGTCGCTTTATTGTATGAAATGCAAGCGCCATGTAATTGCTTTACTTTATCACTAAGCGGTAGCGATAGTCGAGAAGCAATAGTTGGCGAGGCGACAACGATGCTACGATGGAGATCAAGGTGTCGCGCCGGTGGCGATGGTGATCATGGCGGTGCTTTGGAGATGGAGATCACAAGCACAAGATGATGATGGCCATATCATATCACTTATATTGATTGCATGTGATGTTTATCCTTTATGCATCTTATCTTGCTTTGATTGACGGTAGCATTATAAGATGATCTCTCACTAAAATTATCAAGTAGTGTTCTCCTGAGTATGCACCGTTGCCAAAGTTCGTCGTGCGAGACACCACGTGATGATCGGGTGTGATAAGCTCTCGTCCATCTACAACGGGTGCAAGCCAGTTTTGCACACGCAGAATACTCAGGTTATACTTGACGAGCCTAGCATATCTGAGATATGGCCTCGGAACACGGAGACCGAAGGTCGAGCGTGAATCATATAGCAGATATGATCAACATAAGATGTTCACCATTGAAAACTACTCCATCTCACGTGATGATCGGTTATGGTTTAGTTGATTTGGATCACGTGATCACTTAGATAACTAGAGAGATGTCTGTCTAAGTGGGAGTTCTTTAGTAATATGATTAATTGAACTTAAATTTATCATGAACTTAGTACTGATAGTATTTTGCTTGTCTATGTTTCTTGTAGATAGATGGCTCGTCTTTGTTGTTCCGTTGAATTTTAATGCGTTCCTTGAGAAAGCAAAGTTGAAAGATGATGGTAGCAATTACGGACTGGGTCCGTAACTCGAGGATAATCCTCATTGCTGCACGTAAAAGTTACGTCTGGAAGCACCGCTGGGTGACAGCCTCTGCGCAGATCTTGAGCGAAGTTGTGAGCGTCTCGCAAAGCGAGCTGATGACTACTCTATAGTTCGATGTGCCATGCTACGGCTTAGAACCGGGTCTTCAACGGCGTTTTGAGCGTCATGGAGCATATGAGATGTTCCAGAGTTGAAGTTGATATTTCAACAGAATGCCCGGATTGAGAGATATGAAGTCTCCAATAAGTTCTATAGCTGCAAGATGGAGGAGAATAGTTCTATCGGTGAGCACATACTCAAAATGTCAGGTATTACAATCACTTGAATCAAGCTGGAGTTAATCTTCCGGATGATTGTGTCATTGACAGAATTCTTCAATCACGCCACCAAGCTACAAAGGCTTCGTGATGAACTATAATATGCAAGGGTTAGTAAAGACTATGCTCGAGCTCTTCGCAATGCTAAAAGCTGCGGAGGTAGAAATCAAAAGGAGCATCAAGTGTTGATGGTCAATAAGACCACTAGTTTCAAGAAGAAAGGCAAAGGGAAGAAGAAGGAACTTCAAGAAGAACAGCAAACAAGTTGTTGATCGGAGAAGAAACCCAAGTCCGGACCTAAGCACGAAACTGAGTGCTTCTACCGCAAGCGATGGTCCTCGAAGCGGAACTGCCCCAAGTATTTGGCGGATAAGAAGGATGGCAAAGTGAACAAAGGTATATGTGATATACTTGTTATTGATGTGTACCTTACTAGAGCTCGTGATAGTACTGGTATTTGATACTGGTTACATTGCTAATATTTGCAACTCGAAACAGGAACTACGGATTAAGCGAACAACGCAAAGGACGAGGTGACGATGCGCGTGGGAAGCGGTTCCAAAGTCGATGTGATCGCGATCGGCACGCTACCTCTACATCTACCTTCGGGATTAGTTTTAGACCTGAATAATTGTTATTTGGTGCGGCGTTGAGCATGAACATTATATCTGGATCTTGTTTGATGCGAGACGGTTATTCATTTAAATCGAGAGAATAATGGTTGTTCTATTTATATGAATAATATCTTTTATGGTCATGCACCCTTGAAGAGTGGTCTATTTTAATGAATCTCGATAGTAGTGATACATATTCATAATGTTGAAACCAAAAGATGCAGAGTTGATAATGATAGTGCAACTTATTTGTGGCATCGCCGTTTAGGTCATATCGATTGTAAAAGCATGAAGAAACTCCATCTTGATGGACTTTTGGAGTCACTTGATTATGAATCACTTGGCACTTTGAACCGTGCCTCATGGGCAAGATGACTAAAACTCCGTTCTCGGTACTATGGAGAGAGCAACAGATTTATTGGAAATCATACATACGGATGTATGTGGTCCAATGAATGTTGAAGCTCGTGGCGGATATCGTTATTTTCTCACCTTCACAGATGATTTGAGCAGATATGGGTATATCTACTTAATGAAACATAAGTCTGAAACATTTGAAAAGTTCAAAGAATTTCAGAGTGAAGTTGAAAATCATCGTAATAAGAAAATAAAGTTTCTACGATCTGATCGTGGAGGCGAATATTTGAGTTCTGAGTTTGGTCTACATTTGAAACAAAGCGGAATAGTTTAGCAACTCACGCCACCCGAACACCACAGCGCAATGGTGTGTCGAGCGTCGTAATCGCACTTTCTTTGGATATGGTGCGATCTATGATGTCTCTTACAGATTTACCGCTATCATTTTGGGGTTATGCTCTTGAGGCGGCCGCATTCACGTTAAATAGGACACCGTCAAAATCCGTTGAGACGACGCCTTATGAACTATGGTTTAGCAAGAAACCAAAGTTGTCGTTTCTGAAAGTTTGGGGTTGCGATGCTTATGTGAAGAAACTTCAACCTGATAAGCTTGAACCCAAATCGGAGAAATGTGTCTTCATAGGATACCCAAAGGAGACAATTGGGTACACCTTCTATCACAGATCCGAAGGCAAGTTATTCGTTGCTAAGATGGATCCTTTCTAGAGAAGAAGTTTCTCTCGAAAGAAGTGAGTGGGAGGAAAGTGGAACTTGATGAGGTAATAGTACCAGCTCCCTTATTGGAAAGTAGTTAATCACGAAATCAGTTTTCGTAACACCTACACCAGTTAGTGAGGAAGATAATGATGAAGATCATGAAACTTCAGATCAAGTTGTCCTTGAACTTCAGAGATCAACAGAACAAAATCCGCACTGAGTGGTACGGTAATCCTATTCGGAAGTCATGCTACTAGATCATGATGAACCTACGAACTATGAAGAAGCGATGGTGAGCCCAGATTCCATAAAATGGCTTGAAGCCATGAAATCTGAGATGGGATCCATGTATGAGAACAAAGTATGGACTTTGGTAGACTTGCCCGATGATCGGCAAGCTATTGAGAATAAATGGATTTTTAAGAAGAAGACTGACGCTGATGGTAATGTAGCGTCTACAAAGCTCGACTTGTTGCAAAAGGTTTTCGACAAGTTCAAGGGGTTGACTACGATGAGACTTTCTCACCCGTGGCGATGCTTAAGTCCGTCCGAATCATGTTAGCAATTGCCGATTTTATGATTATGAAATTTGGCAAATGGATGTAAAACTGCATTCTTGAATGGATTTCTAGAAGAAGAGTTGTATATGATGCAACCAGAAGGTTTTGTCGATCCAAAAGGTGCTAACAAAGTGTGCAAGCTCAACGATCAATTTATGGTCAGTGCAAGCCTCTCGGAGTTGGAATAAGCGCTTTGATAGTGTGATCAAAGCATATGGGTTTGTCTGAGACTTTTGGAGAAGCCTGTATTTACAAGAAAGTGAGTGGGAGCTCTGTAGCATTTCTAATATTATATGTGGACGACATATTATTGATTGGAAATGATATAGAATTCTGGATAGCATAAAGGATACTTGAATAAAAGTTTTTCAATGAAAGACCTCGGTGAAGCTGCTTACATATTGGGCATCAAGATCTATAGAGATAGATCAAGGCGCTTGATTGGACTTTCACAAAGCACATACCTTGATAAAGTTTTGAAAAAGTTCAAAATGGATCGAGGCAAAGAAAGGTTTTTACCTGTGTTACAAGGTGTAAGATTGAGTCGACTCAATGCCCGACCACAACAGAAGATAGAGAGAAAATGAAAGATGTTCCTATGCTTCAGCCATAGGCTCTATCATGTATGCAATGCTGTGTACCGAGACGACATATGCTTAGCTGTAAGCTTGGCAGGAAGGTACCAAAGTAATCCAGAGTGGATCATTTGGACAGCGGTCAAGAACATCTGAAATACCTAAAAGGACTAAGGATATGTTTCTCATATATGGAGGTGACAAAGAGCTAGTCGTAAATGGTTACGTCGATGCAAGCTTTGACACCGATCCGGACGATTCTAAATCGCAAACCGGATCGTGTTTTTATTAAGCGGTGGAGCTGTCGGTTGGTGCAGTTCTAAACAAAGCGTCGTGGCGGGATCTACATGTGAAGCGGAGTACATAGCTGCTTCGAAGCAGCAAATGAAGAGTGCGGATGAAAGAGTTCATTTCCGATCTAGGTGTCATACCTAGTGCATCGGGACCGATGAAGATCTTTCGTGACAATCTCGGTGCGATTGCCTTGGCAAAGGAATCCAGATTTCACAAGAGGACCAAGCACATCAAGAGGCGCTTCAATTCCATTGGGACCAAGTCCAAGTGGGAGACATAGAGATTTGCAAAATACATACGGATCTGAATGTTGCGAGACCGTTGACTAAGCCTCTTCCACGAGCAAAACATGATCAGCACCAAGACTCCATGGGTGTAAGGATCATTACTTTGTAATCTAGATTATTGACTCTAGTGCAAGTGGGAGGCTGAAGGAAATATGCCCTAGAGGCAATAATAAAGTTATTATTTATTTCCTTATATCATGATAAATGTTTATTATTCATGCTAGAATTGTATTAACCGGAAACATAATACATGTGTGAATATATAGACAAACAGTATGTCACTAGTATGCCTCTACTTGACTAGCTTGTTAATCAAAGATGGTTATGTTTCCTAACCATGAACAAGGAGTTGTTATTTGATTAACAAGGTCACATCATTAGTTGAATGATCTGATTGACATGACCCATTCCGTTAGCTTAACACTTGATCGTTTAGTATGTTAATGCTTTCTTCATGACCCATACATGTTCCTGTAACTATGAGATTATGCAACTCCTGTTTACGGAGGAACACTTTGGTACTACCAAGCGTCCACAACGAATCGGGTGATTATAAAGGAGTACTACAGGTGTCTCCAAAGGTACTTGTTGGGTTGGCGTATTCGAGATTAGGTTTTGTCACTCCGATTGTCGGAGAGGTATCTCTAGGCCTTCTCGGTAATACACATCACATAAGCCTTGCAAGCATTACAACTAAAGAGTTAGTTGTGAGATGATGTATTACGGAACGAGTAAAGAGACTTTCCGTAACGAGATTAAACTAGGTATTGGATACCGACGATCGAATCTCGGAAAGTAACATACCGATGACAAAGGGAACAACGTATGTTGTTATGCGGTTTGACCGATAAAGATCTTCGTAGAATATGTAGGAACCAATATGAGCATCCAGGTTCGCTATTGGTTATTGACCGAGAATAGTTCTAGGTCATGTCTACATAGTTCTCGAACCGTAGGGTCCGCACGCTTAAGGTTTCAATAGCGGTTATTATGAGTTTATGTATTTTGATGTACCGAAGGAGTTGAGTCCCGGATGTGATCACGGACATGACGAGGAGTCTCGAAATGGTCGAGACATAAAGATTGATATATTGGATGGTTATATTCGGACACCGGAAAGGTTCGGAAGTTTCGGAGAAAACCGGAGTGCCGAGGGGTTACGGAACCCCGGGAAGTTATGGGCCTTATTGGGCCAAGAGGGGAGAGAGGGCTGCACCAGGAGGTGGTGCCCCCCTCCATGGGGAGTCCGAATTGGACTAGGAGGGGGGCGCAGCCCCCTTCCCTCTCCCTCTCCTCTCTTTCCTTCCCCTTCCCTCTTCCTAGTAGGACTAGGAAAGGGAGTCCTACTCCTACTAGGAGGAGGACTCCCCCTCCTTAGTGCGCCCCAAGGGCTGGCCGCCCTCCCCTTGCTCCTTTATATACGGGGTAGGGGGCACCCTAGAACACACAAGTTGATCTTCGTGATCGTTCCTTAGCCGTGTGCGGTGCCCCCTCCACCATATTCCACCTCGGTCATATTGTAGCGGTGCTTAGGCGAAGCCTCGCGACGGTAGAACATCAAGATCGCCACCACGCCGTCGTCTTGTGGAACTCCTTCCCGATGCTTTGCTGGATCGGAGCCCGGGATCGTCATCGAGCTGAGCGTGTGCCAAGAACTCGGAGGTGCCGAGTGCGGTGCTTGGATCGGTCGGATCGTGAAGGCGTCGACTACATCAACAGCGTTAATATAACGCTTCGCTTTCGGTCTCGAGGGTGCGTGGACGGACACTCTCCCTCTCGTTGCTATGTCATCACCATGGTCTTGCGTGATCGTAGGAAAATTTTTGAAATTACTACGTTACCCAAAAATATGTGGATATGAGAAAGTGGTTGAGGGCTTTGGAGTATATCACTAAGCACTTTGAGCAAGCAAGCCATTAAGCAACACCTCATCCCCTTTTAATAGTATTGGCTTTTCCTATGGACTCAATGTTATCTTGGATCACTAAAATGAAAATGTAGAGTCTTGAGCTTGAGACAATTTGTGTCCTTAGCATTTTGAGGGAACATTCCTAATCCATGCCATGCCAATCATTGAACTTTCTGAAATGATCATCTTGAAATAACATTAGTTCAATGAGCTATATGTTGTTAGGAATTACCAAAACCACCCAGGGATAGTTGCACTTTCAACCGGAGGGAAAAGGAAGGAGAGGGAGAGGGAATAGGGGGCGCCGCCCCCTCCCCTAGTCCAATTCGGACTACCATGGGGGGGGGGGCGCGACCACCCGTTGCGGCCCTCCTCTCTCTACACTAAGGCCCACTGAGGGAGTCCTGGATTAGGGGGTGTCCGGATAGCCGAACTATCACAGTTGGCCGGACTCCTGGACTATGAAGATACAAGATTGAAGACTTCGTCCCGTGTCCGGATGGGACTTTCCTTGGCGTGGAGGGCAAGCTTGGCGATACGGATATGTAGATCTCCTACCATTATAATCGACTCTGTGTAACCCTAACCCTATCCGGTGTCTATATAAACTGTAGGGTTTTAGTCCGTAGGACGAACAACAATCATACCATAGGCTAACTTCTAGGGTTTAGCCTCTCTGATCTCGTGGTAGATCCACTCTTGTACTACCCATATCATCAATATTAATCAAGCAGGAGTAGGGTATTACCTCCATCGGGCCCGAACCTGGGTAAAAACATCGTGTCCCTTGTCTCCTATTACCATCCGCCTAGACGCACAGTTCGGGACCCCCTACCTGAGATCCGCCGGTTTTGACACCGACACCCACTATTTCCCTCGGGGGGTTCCAGTAACCCCTCGGTACTCCGGTAAAATATCCGAACCACTCGAAACCATTCCGATGTCCAAATAATACCTTCCAATATATGAATCTTTACCTCTCGACCATTTGGAGACTCCTCGTCATGTCTGTGATCTCATCTGGGACTCCAAACAATTCGGTCACCAAAACACATAACTCAAAATACAAATCGCCATCGAACGTTAAGCGCGTGGACCCTACGGGTTCGAGAACTATGTAGACATGATCGAGACACATCTCCGGTTAATAACCAATAGCGGAACCTGGATGCTCATATTGGTTCCTACATATTCTACGAAAATCTTTATCGTTCAAACCGCATAACAACATACGTCATTCCCTTTGTCATCGTTATGTTACTTGCCCGAGATTCGATCGTCGGTATCATCGTACATAGTTCAATCTCGTTACCGGCAAGTCTCTTTACTCGTTCCGTAATGCATCATCCCGCAACTAACTCATTAGTCACATTGCTTGCAAGTCTTATAGTGATGTGCATTACCGAGGGGGCCCAAAGATACCTCTCCGATACACGGAGTGACAAATCCTAATCTTGATCTATGCCAACTCAACAAACACCTTCGGAGACACCTGTAGAGCATCTTTATAATCACCCAGTTACGTTGTGATGTTTGATAGCACATAAAGTGTACGTCCGATATTCGGGAGTTGCATAATCTCATAGTCAGAGGAATATGTATAATTCATGAAGAAAGCAATACCAATAAAACTAAACGATCATAATGCTAAGCTAACGGATGGGTCTTGTCCATCACATCATTCTCTAATGATGTGATCCCGTTCATCAAATGACAACACATGTCTATGGTGAGGAAACTTAACCATCTTTTGATTAACGAGCTATTCAAGTAGAGGCATACTAGGGACACTCTGTTTTGTCTATGTATTCACACATATACAAATTTTTGGGTTAATAGAATTCTAGCATGAATAATAAACATTTATTAATGATATAAGGAAATATAAATAACAACTTTATTATTGCCTCTAGGACATATTTCCTTTAGTCTCCCACTTGCACTAGAGTCAATAATCTAGATTACATAGTAATGATTCTAACACCCATGGAGTCCATGTGTTGATCATGTTTTGCTCGTGGAATAGGCTTAGTCAACGGGTCTGCAACATTCAGATCCGTATGTATTTTGCAAATCTCTATGTCTCCCTTCTTAACTTGATCGCGCATGGAATTGAAGTGTCTCTTGATGTGTTTGGTTCTCTTGTGAAATCTGTATTCCTTCGCCAAGGCAATTGCTCCAGTATTGTCACAAAAGATTTTCATTGGACCCGATGCACTAGGTATTACACCTAGATCGGATATGAACTCCTTCATCCAGACTCCTTCATTTGCTGCTTCCGAATCAGCTATGTACTCCGCTTCACACGTAGATCCCGCCACGACGCTCTTCTTGGAACTGCACCAACTTACAGCTCCACCATTCAATATAAATACATATCTGGTTTGCGACTTAGAGTCATCTGGATCAGTGTCAAAGCTTGTATCGACGTAACCATTTATGACAAGCTCTTTGTCACCTCCATAAACGAGAAACATATCCTTAGTCCTTTTCAGGTATTTCAGGATGTTCTTGACCGTTGTCCAGTGATCCGCTCCTGGATTACTTTGGTGCCTCCCTACTAAACTTATAGCAAGGCACACATCAGGTCTGGTACACAGCATTCCATACATGATAGAACCTATGGCTAAGGCATAGGGAATGACTTTCATTTTCTCTCTATCTTCTGCAGTGGTCGGGCATTGCGTCTGACTCAACTTCACACCTTGTAGCACAGGCAAGAACCCTTTCTCTGACTGATCCATTTTGAACTTCTTCAAAACTTTATCAAGGTATGTGCTTTGTGAAAGTCCAATTAAGCGTCTTGATCTATCTCTATAGATCTTGATGCCCAAAATATAAGCAGCTTCATCGAGGTCTTTCATTGAAAAATTCTTATTCAAGTATCCTTTTATGCTATCCAGAAATTCTGTATTATTTCCAATCAACAATATGTCATCCACATATGATATTAGAAATGCTACAGAGCTCCCACTCACTTTCTTGTAAATACTGGCTTCTCCAAAAGTCTGTATAAAACCATATGCTTTGATCAAACTATCAAAGCATATATTCCAACTCTGAGAGGCTTGCACCAGTCCATAAATGGATCGCTGGAGCTTGCACACTTTGTTAGCACCTTTAGGATCAACGAAACCTTCTGGTTGCATCATATAAAACTCTTCTTTAAGATATCCATTAAGGAATATTGTTTCGACATCCATTTGCCAAATTTCATAATCATAAAATGCGGAAATTGCTAACATGATTCAGACAGACTTAAGCATCGCTACGGGTGAGAAGGTCTCATCATAGTCAACTCCTTGAACTTGTCAAAAACCTTTTGCAACAAGTCGATCGTTGTAGACAGTAACATTACCGTCAGTGTCAGTCTTCCTCTTGAAGATCCATTTATTCTCTATGGCTTGCCGATCATCGGGAAAGTCAACCAAAGTCCACACTTTGTTCTCATACATGGATCCCATCTCAGATTTCGTGGCCTCAAGCCATTTTGCAGAATCTGGGCTCATCATCGCTTCCTCATAGTTTGTAGGTTCGTCATGGTCTAGTAACATAACTTCCAGAACAGGATTACCGTACCACTCTGGTGCGGACCGTACTCTGGTTGACCTACGAGGTTTGGTAGTAACTTGATTTCAAGTTTCATGATCATCATCATTAACTTCCTCACTAATTGGTGTAGGAATCGCTGGAACTGATCTATGTGATGAACTACTTTCCAATTCGGGAGAAGGTACAATTACCTCATCAAGTTCTACTTTCCTCCCACTCACTTCTTTCGAGAGAAACTCCTTCTCTAGAAAGGATCCTTTCTTATCAATGAATATCTTGCCTTTGGATCTGTCCTAGAAGGTGTACCCAACATTTTCCTTTGGGTATCCTATGAAGACACATTTCTCAAATTTGGGTTCGAGCTTATCAGGTTGAAGCCTTTTCACATAAGCATCGCAGCCCCAAATTTTAAGAAACGACAGCTTAGGTTTCTTGCTAAACCACACTTCATATGGTGTCGTCTCAACGGGTTTAGATGGTACCCTATTTAATGTGAATGCAGCTGTCTCTAAAGCATAATGTCACGCCCAATATGCGACCCTATCCAAAAGGAACTCGATGGTCCCACCAAGGATAGACCCGCATATTGAAACGCTTTTGCAAGGTGGATATCATTACATCAACATTACATAATAGATGGGGATACATACATAAGGCACAAATGCCAAAAGAATACATCAACAACATATACAAGAACAACATCCGACTACGGATGAAACATAAACAGAAACTCAAACGACAACCACCCTGCTAGCCCAGGCTGCCGACACCGAACCTATCCCCGATCAAGAAGAAGCGGAAGAAGAACTCCAACACAAGCAAACATCGCTCTCACGTCATGATCATCGCAAACCTGTACCTGCAACTGGTGGTGTAGTAATCAGTGAGCCACGAGGACTCAAAGAATCCCATTACCATGGGTAACAAGACTAGCAAAGCTTAATGGGTAAGGAAGAGGTAAAGTGATGAGGTTGCAGCAGCGACTAAGCATGATATGGTGGCTAACATACGCAAATGAGAGCGAGAAGAGAAACAAAGGAACGATCGTCAACTAGTAATGATCAAGAAGTGATCCGAACTCCTACTTACGTCCGACATAACCCGAAACCGTGTTCTCCTCTCGATCAACCCCGAAAAGAGACACTCACAGTTACGCATTACGGTTGGTGTATTTTAATTAAGATCAACTTCGGGTTTTCTACAACCGACATTAACAAATTCCCATCTGCCACATAACCGCGGGCACGGCTCTCGAAAAGTTTATACCTCGCAGGGTGTCCCAACTTAGCCCATGATAAGCTCTCGCGATCAACGAAGGATATTCCTTCTCCCGGGAAGACCCGATCAGTCTCGGAATCCCGGCTACAAGACATTTCGACAGCAATAAAACAAGACCAGCAAAGCCGCCCGGATGTGCCGACAAATCCTGATAGGAGTCGCACGTACCTCGGTCTCAGGGCACACCGGATAAGTCAAGCTACGAGTAAAACCAACCCTCGAGTTGCCCCGTGGTGGCCCCGCAGGCTGCTCGGTTCGGACCAACACTCGAAGGAGCACTGGCGGGGGGGCTAAAATAAAGATGACCCTCGGGCTCCGGAAACGCAAGGGAAAAAGGGCATAGGTGAGGCAAATGGTATATCTCCCACGTGTCGAGGCACGACTTAGAGGCATAACCGCATTGAAAGCAATGTCGCAAGTGAGGTAATCTTCACACAACCCATGTAATAAATAAGGAAAGAGATACATAGTTGGCTTACAATCGCCACTTCACACAGTACATAAATAAACATCCATCATTTGAGTACACTCAAGGTCCGACTATGGAACCAAAATAAAAGAAGATACCCCAAATGCTACACAGATCCCCGATCGTCCCAACTGGGCACCACTATCGATCATCGGGAAAAGACACATAGTAACGACCACGTTCCTCGTCGAACTCCCACTTGAGCTCGGTTCGTCACCTGCTTGGCCTCGTCGGAACTCTGCAACTGTTTTGAAGTATCTGTGAGTCACGGGGACTCAGCAATCTCACACCGAGATCAAGACTATTTAAGCTTATAGGAAGGACAGAGTAGTAAAGTGGAGCTGCAGCAAGCGACTAGCATATATGGTGGCTACTTACGCAAAAGAGAGCGAGAAGAGGAGCAAAGCACGGTCGTGAAACTAGTAGCGATCAAGAAGTGATCCTGAACTACTTACGTCCGACATAACTCCAACATCGTGTTCACTTTCGGACTCCACGAGAAGAGACCATCACGGTTACACACGCGTTGATGTGTATTTTATTTGAGGTCAACTTTGGGTTTTCTACAACGGACATTAACAAATTCCCATCTGCCTCATAACATGGGCACGACTTTCAAAAGATAATACCCTGCAGGGTGTCCCAACTTAGCCCATTATAAGCTCTCACGGTCAACGAAGGATATTCCTTCTACCGGAAGACCCGATCAATCTCGAATCCCGGACTACAAGACATTTCGACAGCAATAAAACAAGACCAGCAAAGCCACCCGATTGTGCCGACAAATCCCGATAGGAGCTGCACATATCTCGTTCTCGTGGCACACCGGATAGGTCAGCCTACGAGTAAAACCAGCCCTCGAGTTGCCCGTGGTGGCCCATGAGTCTGCCGGTTCGGGCCAGCACTCAAGGAGCACTGGTCCGGGGTTAAAATAAAGATGACCCTCGGGCTCGCGAAAACCGGGGAAAAAGGCTTAGGTGGCAAATGGTAAAACCAAAGTTGGGCCCTTTGGACGAGTCTTATTCAAAGCGAACTGTCAAGGGGTCCCATAAATCACCCAATCGTAAGGAACGCAAAATCAAGGAACATAACACCGGTATGACGGAAACTAGGGTGGCAAGAGTGGAACAAAACACGGGCATAAGGCCGAGCCTTCCACCCTTTACCAAGTATATAGATGTATTAAAATATAACAGATATATATTGTGATATCCCCAACAAGTAAACATGTTCCAAAAAGGAACAACATCTCCATGTTCCAACAAGGAACAAACTTCAGCTTCACCTACAACTAGCAACGCTATAAGAGGGCTGAGCAAAGCGGTAACATAGCCAATCAACGGTTTGCTAGGAAAAGGATGGTTAGGGGCTGACATGGCAATATGGGTGGCATGATATAGCAAGTGGTAGGCATCGCAGCATAGGCATAGCAAAAGAGCGAGCAACTAGCATAGCAAAGATAGAAGTGATTTCGAGGGTATGGTCATCTTGCTCGCAATGTTCTCGAGTTGTCGAAAGCTTGATCCTCGTAAGCGTTCTCAACAGGTTCCTCATTCACGTACTCGTCTCCGGCTCTACCCAAAGCAACAACACAAACAAAGGAACCACAATAAATCACGGTGCAATGCACAATCAACATGATGCAAAACATGACATGATATGCGAGAGGTGATATGCAATGCGATAAAGCTCCGAAGGTAAATGATGAACCAGGCATCAACTTGGCAAACCAAGTATGCCACTGGAAAGATGAGATGATTTCGGTTGAAATCGATATAAAGATCACCAGAATCGGATGCACGGTTTGCAAATGACGAGCAAAACAAGAATGTCACAAATCTGCCATTAACAGCATGATGCCACTTAGCAAGCAATAATTAATTAAGCTACTGCACCCAAACGTATCAACAAAGCACATGGCAGTGATCTACACAAGATGCTCGACAAAAGATGAGAACTGAGCTATGGCTAGTTCACATCATAACAGGTTCAAACAAGCATGGCAAAAGTGCACAAAATATCAGGCTGGACATGGCAAAAACAGCATCAGGTTGCAATGTTCAGAGCAACAAAAGTACATGCTACAGGAACTTAAAATAGCAAAACAAGGCATGGCATGAATCTACTCAAAGCATAGAACAAAAGTCCCTTACTGACCATAAGCCAAAAAGGATCAGAAAATATAGTAACACCCATGTCAATATTGAAAGTTACGTTAACAGATTCAGCAACATGGCATGTCAAAAACTGATAACAAGTAGGCATGTTTACAAGCTCAATGCACTCACTACAGAGACTTATATGATAAACTAAGCATACATACATCAAGAAGACATGGCATAGAAGACATACATGGCAAGAACAAGAACATAGCATATACGGATCAACCACAACAAGCTTGGCAAAATTGAATAACATGTAAACAATCTGCCAGGAAACATTTGATAGCAAAAGTAGAGCTCGATTGACTCAAGCTATGGCACTCCATAATTGCAAACAAAGGCATGGATGGATAGAGCAAGACATGTTTTACAAAACATCCTTACTGAAGTATCTCAAAATATGCATGGATCTCTCGGTATCATCAAGTAAACATGGCATCAAAATATCAGCTAAACAGGGCTGAAAACAGCAACATCAAGACACCTAGTTTTCATGCTTGTGCTAGTCACCACATAGATCACAAAATACATAGCAAGCACCATTGGAAAGATGGCATGGCATATTACAAAACATATGTAGGACTCAAGTTCATAGGATGCACACATCAATCATGGCAAAAATGACAAGTGCATGTTCTGATAAGAATCAGAAACTAACATCACATAGCACTCTTCTAACAGCATTTCGGGCATCAAGATGAGCTCAAATGAAAATGATGCAATGATATGAAATGATCTACTCGTCGATGCGAACATTTTGACATATTACAAGTGCAAAACAGAGCAACGATGACAGAGATATGATGCGATGAAAATGCAACAAAATATGCAACAAAATCGGGGACTTAGTGGAAAAACAACCTCTCCGAGAAAGTCAACGGGACGGGCTCGACCCGGGATGGAGGGATCCAGGCGCGGAGATGATGCGTTTGGATGGGAGGACCGGTGGATCTCGTCCACCCTGCAGCCGATCCGGCTCCGGCGAACTCCGGCGAGGGCACGGAAGCCGAGGCGACGGTTGACGACTCCGGCGACGAGCAGGGAGGTCGGGGAGGTCCGGCAGAGGGTTGGATCCCTCGGATCCGGGCGACGGCGGGCCGGTCCTAGCCGGAGGCGATGAAGAGGCGACGGGGCGGCGAGCTCGCCGGGCGGCGAGGCCGAGGCGCGACGTGGCCGCCGGCGGCAGGCGCGGGCGCGGGAGGCCTCGGGCGGCGGGCGGGCGGCCGGCCGGAGGCGGGCGCCTCGGCGCGGACGGGAGGCGGGCCACGGGCCAGCCACGGGCCGGGCGGGCGGGCGGCACGGGAGGCGGCGGCGCGCCACGTGGCAGCCCCGATTATGCGGGCGGCGGCGCGATTCCGTCCGGTCCAGAACGGACACGTCCCGCGGAGAGGGCATTTTAGGTTTCGCTCGTGAAATGATCCGAATTTCGGAGGAGATGTATATATAGGTAGAGGGAGCTAGGAGAGTCCAAATAAGGTGCGGTTTTCTGCCACGCGATCGTGATCGAACGACCGAGAGCATGGAGAGGAGTTTGGTGGGTTTTGGGCCACTTTGGAAGGGGTGTTGGGCTGCAACTTAGAAGAGGCCTTTGCGAGAGTGCGGTTAACTGCTGAGTACCAAACGAGCTCCAAATGACCGAAACTTGACCGGTGGTCTACGGTGGTATACCAAGGCCACTAGACAAACCTCGGTCCATTTCGAGAAGGTTTAGTACCGCACACGGAAAAATGTAAAAGGGCCGCGGGGAGATAGGAGTGTCGAATTGCAAAACGGACAACGGAAAAATGCTCGAATCATGAGATTAACACGTATGCAAATGCGATGCACATGATGACATGATAAAAATGCATGACATGGAAAAAATGCAAAATGAAGAAAACCCAACCACGGAGGGAATATCATATCACAATGCCGAAAATGGCAAGAGTTGGAGTTACAAATATGGAAAGTTAGTTCCGGGGTGTTACAACACTCCACCACTACAAGAGGATCTCGCCCGAGATCTAGGACTGAAAGAACTCCGGATATTCGAACGGAGGTGATCTCGCGCCCCAAGTAGCTTCTCGGTCGGAATGGTGTGACCACTTCACTTTCAGGAATTTGATTGACTTGTTGCGAGTCTTGCGCTCGGTTTCTTTAAGAATAGCAACGGGTGCTCATGATAAGAGAGATCTTCTTGAAGGTCAATCTCTTGAAGTTGATAGTGCGTTCAGAGTCTTGAAGCACTTGCGCGGCTGTGACACGTGGAACACATCGTGCACATTTGCAAAGTTGGATGGAAGCTCGTTGATAGGCGAGATCGCCTCTTTTCCCAATGATCTTGAAAGGACCCACGTATCTAGGGGCAAGCTTCCCTTTGATACCGGGCGACGCAGTGCCTTTCATTGAGAGACGCGGAGGTAGACATGGTCTCCGATTTCAAAAGCCACATCACGGTGCTTATCATCATAATAGTTTTCCGCGCGATTATGCGGCTTTGAGATTCTCACGAATGACTTTGCACATTTCTTACGCTTCGTGATCAAGTCATTGCCAAGAAGTTGGCGCTCACTTGTCTCGCACCAATTGAGAGGAGTACGGCACTTTTCGCCATAGAGAATTTCGAATGGGGCCTTGCCGAACTCGCTTGGAAGCTGTTGTTGTAGGAGAACTTCGGCATATGGAAGACAATCTTCCCACTTCATAACGAAGGAAATGACACAAGCCCCGAGCATATCTTCAAGAATTTGATTAACTCGCTCAACTTGGCCACTAGTTTGAGGATGGAAAGCTGTCTTTGAAACGAATGTTGGTGCCCATGGCCTTCAAAAGAATCCCAAAACTTGGAGGTAAAGATGCTGCCACGGTCAGAAGAGATCACTTGTGGAATGCCGTGCAAGGAGACAATCCTCGAGGTGTATAGCTCGCTAACCGAGATGCTGTGATAGATTCTTTGATAGGAAGAAAATGAGCCACTTTAGTAAGCTTGTCAATGACAACGAAGATAGCATCATTTCCACGCTTGGACTTAGGAAATCCAGTCACGAAGTCCATCTCAATATGATCAAACTTCCATTCTGGAATAGCAAGAGGTTGGAGGAGACCAGCTGGTCTTTGGTGTTCTGCTTTCACTCTTCTGCAGACATCACATTCATTCACGAATTGAGCAATTTCTCGCTTCATTCGAGTCCACCAATATGACTGCTTGAGGTCATGGTACATCTTCGTACTTAATAAGCCAGGCTATCACATACACCCCCACTCAGAGGAACCGACGTCCTCGCCGGGCCACAGAACGCTCCTCTGGCACAAACGTCGTGCTTCCATCCGGTACATGTGCCATGTCGGGTGCCACGACGGGTCACAAACGTCATGAACAACATGACCACGCACCTGTCGCAACCATCCGTGTAACCGCGAGGGTCGGCTCGATACCAACTTGTAACGCCGGACACACCCGCCGGTGGACGCATTCTGGCGGAATCTAGACGGCCCCACAGATCAATACTAGTCTTTTCTCGCGACTTTGTCCTCACTCGTGCGCGCCGGAGCAACTTCGGTCGGTCACCCATCCCGACACTACTCCAAGCTGAGCACGCTTAACTTTGGAGTTTCGTCGAATGTGCTCCCTAAAAGAAGGAATTCCTTATTGATATGAGTAGTCTATCATCCCTAATAAGCCGTGCTATCACATACACCCCCACTCGGAGGAAC
Organism: Aegilops longissima; assembly: GCA_021605205.1. Taxonomy (NCBI): domain Eukaryota; kingdom Viridiplantae; phylum Streptophyta; class Magnoliopsida; order Poales; family Poaceae; genus Aegilops; species Aegilops longissima. The sequence goes on from CM038682.1 coordinate 553,931,860, forward strand.
CGACGTCCTCGTCGGGCCACAGAACGCTCCTCTTGGCACAAACGCCTCAGGCTTCCAGTCCGGTACATGTGCCATGTCGGGTGCCACGACGGGTCACAAACGTCATGAACAACATGACCACGCACCTATCCGCAACCATCCGTGTAACCGCGAGGGTCGGCTCTGATACCAACTTGTAACGCCCCCGATGCTATATCTCCCACGTGTCGAGGCACGACTTAGAGGCATAACCGCATTGAAAGCAATGTCGCAAGTGAGGTAATCTTCACACAACCTGTCGGGGATATACCCCGCGGAATGACCCGGCCGGAGTCGTAAACCGGCCGGGACTTGGTAAACCGGCGGATGTTAAACCGGCGGATGTTAAACCGGCGGACAGTCAAGACAGATGGCTCAGACAGACGGTAAACCGGCTGGTGGTAAACCGGCAGACAATGTTAAACCGGCAGACAATGTTAAACCGGCAGACAATGTTAAACCGGCAGACAATGTTAAACCGGCAACCAGTGATAACTGGGTTGTCAGGGGTTATGAAGCCCAAGACGTTATGAAGCCCAAGATGTTAAGAAGCCCATGGCGATAAGTTAGAATAGTTTAAGTTAAAGTCCGAGTTGGACTCTACATGTAACCCGCCTCTTCAGCATATATAAGGAGAGGCAGGGCTCCCCAAAGGGGGAGAAGCTACAGGCAAGAAGAAACAATCTTAGGGCTAGACACAAAGAGGAGAGCCGGTTTACGGCGACTCCCTCGTGATGATAATGAGACCTAGCCTCAAACAGCATGTAGGGTTTTACCGGATGATGTTTCCCGGGGCCCGAAGCTGTCTAAATCCCTGTCTTGTTGCGTCTCTCGATTCCGCTCAACCCCTCTCAAGCTACCACATAGATGCGTTGGCCTCGCGACTAAGTCCTCGGCATTAGGACATCCGACGGTTAATTCCACGATTAGTTGGCGCCCACCGTGGGGCCTGCGCACGGTGGTGTTGAGTTCTTGAAGGGATCTCTCACAGGGATCGAGGAAGCTTGCAATTTTCCGGATGAAGAAGAGCCGGTTGGAAAAGATCTGCAGTTCATCAATCCAGATTCATAGTCTGTGAGATTTAAAGTTCAAGAAGAACAAGGTGGTGATCTGCTTGTTGCCAAGTCGCCAAGAAAAGAATTTATAACTCGACCGACACCATTGTCATCGATGGCTTATTTCGCCCCGGCGGGTCACGTTTCTGTCGGTAAATCGCCAAAACCAGTACGGTTATCAGTCAAGATTAAAGAAGTGTTCAGCAGCAGCATCGCCACGTCTATATGTTGTCACGTCTTATGACCTGCCGAGAACGACCGCGCCTCCAAGCCGTCGAGATCGACAAGAGTTCTGTCAGAGTAATCCTCATCCGAGTCGATTTTAAGAAAAGGGCAATCCGCACGATGTGACTAGAGACAACAATCACGTGTCACGTACGGCAACTGTTTACGGCCGCGACAGGTCTCGGATTGATCTAGCACATGCCTAAAAAGCCTGATGGGTTCCAAAGCTCCTCCACGAGCTCCCAACTAGTACAAACGGTATATACACTGATTGCAAAGAAGGATTCAATACAAGTCACCGGCCACGCCTGAGAGCCGCTTGCTGTTTCTATTTCGCCATGTTCGGCCGTCTCCACCATGGTGCCTCACTCCGTGCTGAGTCGCCGCACCGCTCCAACCCGCTGGCCTTCGTCGGGCTACAACGCGCCCCGCTTGGCTGGCCTCTCCTCCACAAATTGCCAGCGGGCAGCCCCGCGGCCGTCGTTGGACCGCCCACCGGTCTTTACTGCAGGCTTGCCTTCGCGACCATCACGGAGCTGCCGCGCCTCGCCACGAGAGCCATCTCTGCTGTTGCTGTAAATTGCCTCGACCTGCTGCTCCTGCCGTGGCTCTCGTCTTCGAATCGCTTCAAACCGCCGAGCCGCCTCAAGGCCTCTGAGTCGCGTCCGCAGACTCACGCGAGCCGCCGCGCTGGGTTAACCCGGCCGCAATTCGGCCCTGCTCGCAGGCCTCCGCTTCAAGCCGCCTGAGCTTTGACCCCGCGACACTCGCTCCTCTGTTGAAACCTCACCTCATGTCGAGCTGCCGTGGCGCGCGGCCGCCGGGTTGCCCTGTTTTCAACGCCGAGTTCCACTGGTCACCACGCCTCGAGCGGCCGTCCGTTTGCAAGTCGCCTTGCGTCTGTCGCAAGCGCCCGCGGTCTGGAACCGCATGGCCTCGCCCGTCCGCGGAGAGTTGCCCTGCCGGGTCAATGGATCTTATTTTCCTAAATCAGCAAACCGTCGTCGCCACTTCCAGAGCTGCCGCAGAGACCGGCCATCACGCAAGATCACTCCGCCTCTGCTGTAAGCCTTATGCCGGATCACCCGGGTCACCGCGTCCGTTCCCGATCGCCGGGTCGCCGCGTTCGCCTGCTCTGTCTCTGCTCCTCCGCCGCCATGGTCAACAGCCGCGACCACGCCGAGCAGTTGAGGCTGATTGTTTCCACCATCCACTGTGTTGCTCCGCTTTGCTGCGTCAGTGCCCGCCGTCGCCATCTCCCGAGCCGCCTTTGATGCGAAGTCGCCCCGCCGTTGAGTCAATACTCCGCCCGACGTCCCTTTGGCTGTGGCTCGCCTCGCGCACACGAGTTGCCGGTTTACTACGGTCACGCCTATGGCTCGTTTCATTGCTCCAAGAGTCCCATGTCACCGCCACGATCTGCAGTATACTGAGACCAAAAAAGAATCAATATTTGCGGCAGCGCTTAATCCACAAATTTTTCCTTCGCACCGCTGCAAAAACCTATCAAGACATCTTGTTTTCCGGATCAGAGGCGAACCTCGCTGCAGCCGCGTCAGGGTTAAATCCAAGAAACCATCAGTTTCCCCTTCACGACTTCTCCATGGCCATTGTCAATGCTTCTGCAACCTGCTGCGCGTTGAACCGTCGGACTCGGTCGCCTCAAGCTTCGATTCACTCGCAGACTTGCTAAACCGCCTTGCCGGCTTAACGCCTCAGCCACGACCGTCCGATTCTGATTCGTCCTTGCCCGGCCTCTGCTCCGGCTGCACGCCCGCGGGCCTCCGATCCAAGTCGCCACGGATTCCGCCTTAGGCCGCTTCTATGGGCTCGTGACTCCAAGTCATTTTCTCTGTGTCAAGCTACAACCACCTCGCCGGCGCCTCTTCCACCGTTCTCCGTATCAAACTCCGGGTCAAGTTCGGTCCTAAACCGGTCAAACGCTGGTTGCCTCCCGCGACGCCGCTGCTGGTGAGCCAGCCGCCTCGCCCTCGATGAATGCGATTGACCTCCATCAAACCGCCACCTCTGCCGCAACACCGCTCCAGACGCCCACGTTTGACCCGCCGAGCAACAGTTGTTGCCGTCGCCATCGACCTCGAGTGCCCGCGACCACCTCGCCGACCACGCGCGCGTGACTCCGCCTTTGCGCCGGTGTGTGCGGCCTGCCCTGTCCGGCGCCTAACTCGCCATCACTAACCCGAGCTGCGCTTCCCGCGCCACTCGATTGGCAAATTGTTGCCGCCGAGCTGCCAAACCGTCGTCGTTGCAGACTTGATTGGCAAACCGCCGTCGCTGGTCGGTTTCTCTTCCGCTGAGAGCTGTACGCTCTCGTCGGTGCCCAAGGCGCGCCCTGCGTTTCCTCTGTCGCTGCTACGCCGACCCGAGCATTGCTGCTATCGCCAGCGCCCACAAGCAGCTCCTTCAAGGCCCACAAAGCAGCTCCCCGCACCACGGCTACGCCTCCACCACTGCACCCCGACCTTCCTTGGCCGCCTCCTCCGCCTGTCGCTCCCACGGCCTCCAGGGCTGTGTGCCACCTTATCTCTCCACCACGCCGGCGGTTCGCCACGAGGCGCCTTGCCGCTCCGTTTCCTCAGAATCGCCCCGCAACCCGCCTCCTCCGCCTTGGCCGCCGAGTCATCCTGCCTTGACCTCCTGCTACCGATGCCACCAAGGAAACAGAAGTGTGGAGTGTTGGATAAGAGGAGACTGATTGGAGGGATTGTCTTGCGTGTTGAAAAAAAAAAAAAAAACAAAACCCCAGAGGGTCACGTGGATGTTATGTTATATCACATCAGCGGAATTCAACGTTCATATACTGTTCGGTATTATATGGCACCAACATATGCGTTCATCCGACAAAAAAAGCCAGGTGATATCCATTTAAGTATATTTTTGGCACATATAATTTTTGTCGAAAAGCAATTACTTTGGTCTGTCATATATTTTGTGCAGGACCGTGATTTATTATAAAGATGGTGCCATGTTGTGCCAATGAAGTATGCGTTAAGCATCATCATGCGTTGCTGTCCTCACCTGCTTGTTGTTGAACGGCTTTACCATGGTGATCATCAACTCTGCGGTGGATTACCACTAGCCTGGCATGATATATCAGGTGAAATCCATCCAATATATTTTATATTGTATATTGCCTTTTTTAAAAGAGCAATTACTTTGGCCTGCAAAGTTGTCTAATGCAGGACCCTAAACCGCCATATTGGTGCAAATTTAAAGGCCGTCGGAAAATTTCCGCTTAAAAGAGGGATTCCGTTTAAAATCCGCTTAAGGAGGATATCTCATACAAAGCTTTGAAGCTCTCAAATCCGGTTCAAAATCCCGGTCAAGAAGGATTTATCTCTTGCAAAAAAAAAAAAAAAAAAGGGTGCCAAAGAGGACCAGCTGCCATGATGCGCGGTTCAAACATGGGTATCATGCCTTATTGGCTTATCATCTTCATATGATCACTTGGGGGCTTCCTATTCAAACATAGGTGTATTCACCAAAGAGAACATGGCGTTACTACCCTCTTGCTACGGCTATCAAGACAATATTATCATCAGGGGCCAAAGAGAGTTTGTTGCACAGCACAACTCAAACCATAGGCACCTGGCGAGCACAACTCGTAAATATATCACATGGGGCTTCGCTTGCAAAGCGGAGTCCATTAATCCGCTATCACGCTGAACAAAGCTTGGGAGCTTCACACCCAAGGGGCCAAAGAGAGTCTTGTTGCTAAGCACAACTCAAACATAGGCACCCATTGAGCACAGCTCACAAAGTTACTTGGGGGCTCTTTGTGTCAAATACCAAAGAGTTTGAAAGGACCTTGTAACCGGTATCGACCCACGGCTTGGAAGCCTGGTGTATTCACCTAAAACTCCGGGTTAACTGCCTTCATCAAGTAAGCCACTCCTATCCGTAATCCTGCATGACCACTTAACGCTTGTGATTACTCTCATCGAGACCCGAACTTGTCAAAGTTAAAACGACGATTGGTTAGTTGGAGGCCCATCTTAAAAGGCTTTGTCAAATGGTTTAACTCAGCGGCCCGGCAGCCCATGAAAAGCCTCGAATTTGGGCCTGCAGCCCTTGAAAAGCCTCGACTACACGGTTTTATTTGCCTTTGTCAAGATTTTGTTCTCTTTGATAAATTTTATGTTGAGCCAGCGTCTCGACCGGCATGACTAATATCATCAAATTAACCCGGTGTTCTTTAACCCGGCTCGACTTTCAACTACAAGTTGTCAAGACATAATCACTTATAATCCGTGTTTATTGACCCGGCCGGCTTTCGCTATAAGTCGCCAAGATATATTTGGATTGCGCCATTGGAATCATGCGCTTATAAATCATTGGATATATTATTCAAATAGCCAACATGGCTGGATTTTTATTTTGGTTATCAATAACCAGTATTATGATTAAGGTTTTCAAAGTCGCGTTAGCGCAATGGCTATCATATTGTCAATGGATATGATTTATTCTACAATTGAAGGAATAGTCCCGAGTTGCTGCAGGCTTACGACCCGGCACTTGGGGGCTACATTATTCAAGTTGAGATTACATCAAATATGCAAGTCTCATGTCGCTGCAAGCATGCACCATGACACTTGGGGGCTAATGCAAAGTCATTGTTTGCTCACCTTATTGAAGACCCGACTCATCACATCATAATGAGCCGGCCCTTGGGGGCTACCAATTGCTCCTGTCAACTATTCAAGGAAATTACAAGTCCCAGGTTGCTGCAAGCATGACAACCCGAAACTTGGGGGCTACATATGTGGAATTCTCAATTCTGACTAGTGATTGAGATGAACAACCTGGATTTCTTCAAGCTTGTGACATTCATATTGAAACAAATCTTAAGCTGTTACTACGTTACCTTCTTAAGAGTTGAGGGCTACAAGTGATAGGCATTTAAGAGGTATATTTTCAAAAGCTGATGTTAACAAACAGTTATGATCCGGTGCCATCAATATTTGTAAACCGGCAAAGTTCTACAACCGGCTGAAGATCAGATGAGTATTTCAAAGACCAATATTTTTGTTAAGCATTGGGAGTTGAGTCAAGAAAGTTATTCTTCACAATATTTCTCTGTGACAAACCAATGTCAGCAAATTGATTATGAAGCTGGCCTATTAAACCGGATTTTCTAGAAGAAGGAAGTGACAAGGACTTAAGGATGATCAGGATCAGTTTAACATGGATAAATCCAAATTAAACTGGGGGCTAATGTCGGGGATATACCCCGCGGAATGACCCGGCCGGAGTCGTAAACCGGCCGGGACTTGGTAAACCGGCGGATGTTAAACCGGCGGATGTTAAACCGGCGGACAGTCAAGACAGATGGCTCAGACAGACGGTAAACCGGCTGGTGGTAAACCGGCAGACAATGTTAAACCGGCAGACAATGTTAAACCGGCAGACAATGTTAAACCGGCAGACAATGTTAAACCGGCAACCAGTGATAACTGGGTTGTCAGGGGTTATGAAGCCCAAGACGTTATGAAGCCCAAGATGTTAAGAAGCCCATGGCGATAAGTTAGAATAGTTTAAGTTAAAGTCCGAGTTGGACTCTACATGTAACCCGCCTCTTCAAAGATATATAAGGAGAGGGGGGCTCTCAAAGGGGAGAAGCTACAGCAAGAAGAAACAATCTTAGGGCTAGACACAAAGAGGAGAGCCGGTTTCTGGCGACTCCTCGTGATGATAATGAGACCTAGCCTCAAACAGCATGTAGGGTTTTACCGGATGATGTTTCCCGGGGCCCGAAGCTGTCTAAATCCCTGTCTTGTTGCGTCTCTCGATTCCGCTCAACCCCTCTCAAGCTACCACATAGATGCGTTGGCCTCGCGACTAAGTCCTGGCATTAAGGACATCTGACGTGTTAATTCCACGACACAACCCATGTAATAAATAAGGGAAAGAGATACATAGTTGGCTTACAGTCGCCACTTCACACAGTACATAGATAAACATCCATCATTCAGAGTACACTCAAAGTCCGACTACGGAACCAAAATAAAAGAAGATACCCCAAATGCTACACAGATCCCGATCGTCCCAATCGGGCACCACTACGATCATCAGGAAAAGACACATAGTAACGACCACGCCTCGTCGAACTCCCACTTGAGCTCGGTTGCGCCACCTGACCGGCCTCGCCGGAACCTGCAACTGTTTTGAAGTATCGTGAGTCACGGGACTCAGCAATCTCACACCCGAGATCAAGACTATTTAAGCTTATAGGAAGGACAGAGTAGTAAAGTGGAGCTGCAGCAGCGACTAGCATATATGGTGGCTACTTAGCAAAAGAGAGCGAGAAGAGGAGCAAAGCACGGTCGTGAAACTAGTAGCGATCAAGAAGTGATCCTGAACTACTTACCTCAGACATAACTCCAACACCGTGTTCACTTCCGGACCGCCGAGAAGAGACCATCACGGTTACACACGCGGTTGATGTGTATTTTATTTGAGGTCAACTTTGGGTTTTCTACAACCGGACATTAACAAATTCCCATCTGCCTCATAACCGCGGGCACGGCTTTGAAAGATAATACCCTGCAGGGGTGTCCCAACTTAGCCCATTATAAGCTCTCACGGTCAATGAAGGATATTCCTTCTACGGGAAGACCCGATCAATCTCGAATCCCGGACTACAAGACATTTCGACAGCAATAAAACAAGACCAGCAAAGCCACCCGATTGTGCCGACAAATCCCGATAGGAGCTGCACATATCTCGTTCTCGGGCACACCGGATAGGTCAGCCTCACGAGTAAAACCAGCCCTCGAGTTGCCCGTGGTGGCCCATGATCTGCCGGTTCGGGCCAGCACTCGAAGGAGCACCGTCCGGGGTTAAAATAAAGATGACCCTCGGGCTCGCGAAAACCCGGGGAAAAAGGCTTAGGTGGCAAATGGTAAAACCAAAGTTGGGCCTTCTTTGGACGAGTCTTATTCAAAGCGAACTGTCAAGGGGTCCCATAAATCACCCAACCATGTAAGGAACGCAAAATCAAGGAACATAACACCGTATGACGGAAACTAGGTGGCAAGAGTGGAACAAAACACAGGCATAAGGCCGAGCCTTCCACCCTTTACCAAGTATATAGATGTATTAAAATATAACAGATATATATTGTGATATCCCCAACAAGTAAACATGTTCCAAAAAGGAACAACATCTCCATGTTCCAACAAGGAACAAACTTCAGCTTCACCTGCAACTAGCAACGCTATAAGAGGGCTGAGCAAAGCGGTAACATAGCCAATCAACCGTTTTCCTAGGTAAAGGATGGTTAGGGGCTGACATGGCAATATGGGTGGCATGATATAGCAAGTGGTAGGCATCGCAGCATAGGCATAGCAAAAGAGCGAGCAACTAGCATAGCAAAGATAGAAGTGATTTCGAGGGTATGGTCATCTTGCCTGCAATGTTCTTAGAGTTGTCGAAAGCTTGATCCTCGAAGCGTTCTCAACAGGTTCCTCATTCACGTACTCGCCTCCCGGCTCTACCCAAAGCAACAACACAAACAAAGGAACCACAATAAATCACGGTGCAATGCACAATCAACATGATGCAAAACATGACATGATATGCGAGAGGTGATATGCAATGCGTAAAAGCGCCCGGAAGGTAAATGATGAACCAGGCATCAACTTGGCAAACCAAGTATGCCACTGAAAGATGAGATGATTTCGTTGAAATCGATATAAAGATCACCGGAATCGGATGCACGGTTTGCAAATGACAAGCAAAACAAGAATGGCACAAATCTGCCATTAACAGCATGATGCCACTTAGCAAGCAATAATTAATTAAGCTACTGCACCCAAACGTATCAACAAAGCACATGGCAGTGATCTAAACAAGATGCTCGACAAAAGATGAGCACTGAGCTATGGCTAGTTCACATTATAACAGGTTCAAACAAGCATGGCAAAAGTGCACAAAATATCAGGCTGGACATGGCAAAAACAGCATCAGGTTGCAATGTTCAGAGCAACAAAACTACATGCAACAGGAACTTAAAATAGCAAAACAAGGCATGGTATGAATGTACTCAAAGCATAGAACAAAAGTCCCTTACTGACCATAAGCCAAAAAGGATCAGAAAATATACCCATGTCAATATTGAAAGTTCCGTTAACAGATTCAGCAACATGGCATGTCAAAAACTGATAACAAGTAGGCATGTTTACAAGCTCAATGCACTCACTACAGAGACTTATATGATAAACTAAGCATACATACATCAAGAAGACATGGCATAGAAGACATACATGACAAGAACAAGAACATAGCATATACGGATCAACCACAACAAGCTTGGCAAAATTGAATAACATGTAAACAATCTGCCAGGAAACATTTGATAGCAAAAGTAGAGCTCGATTGACTTAAGGTATGGCACTCCATAATTGCAAACAAAGGCATGGATGGATAGAGCAAGACATGTTTTACAAAACATCCTTACTGAAGTATCTCAAAATATGCATGGATCTCTCGGTATCATCAAATAAACATGGCATCAAAATATCAGCTAAACAGGGCTGAAAACAGCAACATCAAGACACCTAGTTTGCATGCTTGTGCTAGTCACCACATAGATCACAAAATACATAGCAAGCACCACTGGAAAGATGGCATGGCATATTACAAAACACATGTAGGACTCAAGTTCATAGGATGCACACATCAATCATGGCAAAAATGACAAAAGTGCATGTTCTGATAAGAATCAGAAACTTACATCACATAGCACTCTTCTAACAGCATTTCGGGCATCAAGATGAGCTCAAATGAAAATGATGCAATGATATGAAATGATCTACTCGTCGATGCGAACATTTTGACATATTACACGCGCAAAACGGAGCAACGATGACAGAGATATGATGCGATGAAAATGCAACAAAATATGCAACAAAATCGGGGACTTAGTGGAAAAACAACCTCTCTGAGAAAGTCAACGGGACGGGCTCGACCCGGGATGGAGGGATCCAGGCGCGGAGACGATGCGTTTGGATGGGAGGACCGGTGGATCTCGTCCACCCTGCAGCCGATCCGGCTCCGGCGAACTCCGGCGAGGGCACGGAAGCCGAGGCGACGGTTGACGACTCCGGCGACGAGCAGGGAGGTCGGGGAGGTCCGGCGGAGGGTGGGATCCCTCGGATCCGGGCGACGGCGGGCCGGTCCTAGCCGGAGGCGATGAAGAGGCGACGGGGCGGCGAGCTAGCCGGGCGGCGAGGCCGGAGGGCGCACGCGGCGGCGGCGGCAGAGAGGGCGGGCGCGGGAGGCCTCGGCGGCGGCGGGCGGAGCGGCGGCGCTGGAGGCGGGCGCCGGCGCGGGCGGGAGGCGGGCGGGGGGGCCACGGCCCGGCGGGCCGGCGGCGGCGCGCCACGTGGCAGTTTCGATTGTCATGGGCGGCGGGCGCGATCCGTCCGTCCGGAACGGACACGTCTGGCGCGGAGAGGGGCATTTCTAGGGTTTCGTCTGCGAAATGATCCGGAATTTCGGAGGGGGAGATGTATTTATAGGTAGAGGGAGCTAGGAGAGTCCAAATGAGGTGCGGTTTTCGGCCACGCGATCGTGATCGAACGACCGAGAGCATGGAGAGGAGTTTGGTGGATTTTGGGCCACTTTGGAAGGGGTGTTGGGCTGCAACTTAAAAGAGGCCTTTGCGAGAGTGCGGTTAACCGTTGGAGTACCAAACGAGCTCCAAATGACCCGAAACTTGACCGGTGGTCTACGGGTGGTATACCAAGGCCACTAGACAAACCTCGGTCCATTTCGAGAAGGTTTTGTACCCGCACACGGAAAAACGTAAAAGGGGCCGCCGGGGGAGATAGGAGTGTCGGATTGCAAAACGGACAACGGGAAAAATGCTCGGAATCATGAGACGAACACGTATGCAAATGCGATGCACATGATGACATGATAAAAATGCATGACATGGAAAAAATGCAAAATGAAGAAAACCCAACCACGGAGGGAATATCATATCACAATGCCGAAAATGGCAAGAGCTGGAGTTACAAATATGGAAAGTTACTTCCGGGGTGTTACACATAACCCCAAAACAATAGTGGTAAATCGGTAAGAGACATCATAGATCATACCATATCTAATAAAGTACGGTTATGACGTTCGGACACATCATTGCGCTGTGGTGTTGCAGGTGGCCTGAGTTGCGAAACTATTCCACATTGTTTCAAATTAAGACCAAACTCATAACTCAAATATTCACCTCCACGATCAGATCGTAGAAACTTTATTTTCTTGTTATGATGATTTTCTACTTCACTCTGAAATTCTTTGAACTTTTCAGATGTTTCAGACTTATGTTTCATTAAGTAGATATACCCATATCTTCTCAAATCATCCGTGAAGGTCAGAAAAGAACGATACCCGCCGTGATCCTTGATACGTCTACAATGTATCTACTTTTCCAAACACTTTTGCCCTTGTTTTGAACTCTAACTTGCATGATTTGAATGGAACTAACCCGGACTGACGATGTTTTCAGCAGAATTGCCATGGTGTTATTTTTGTGCAGAAATAAAAGTTCTCGGAATGACCTGAAACTTCAGGGAGAATATTTTTGGAATTAATAAAAAATACTGGCAAAAGAATCAACACCATGGGGCCACACCCTATCCACAAGGGTGGAGGGCGCGCCCACCCCTAAAAGCACAAGTGCTCCCTGGGTGGTTTTGGTAATTAATGTCAACATATCTCTTGTTGGACTAATGTTTTCATCTAATATATTTCAGACAAGTTCAACAGATGGAGTGACGTGGAAAAGAGGATATGGAACCCCTTTAAGAAGCTATGGACAAAGGATTGGCTCAAGCACAAAAGCTCAAGACTCTACATTTTCATTTTAGTGATCCAAGATCACATTGAGTCCATAGGAAAAGCCAATACTATTAAAAGGGGATGAGGTGTTGCTTAATGGGTTGCTTGCTCAAAGTGCTTAGTGATATGCTCCAAAAACCTCAACCACTTTCTCATATCCACATATGTCCCAAACCAAAAAGTCAAACTCGGCCCCACCGAATCATTCTATCTGGCGCCACCGAGTTCTCTTAACATAGCCACTGCCAGAAACCCTAGTCACTACGGTCTCACCGATGGGATCTCGGTCTCACCAAGATGGGCTTGCAAACTCTCTGTTGCCTGTTGCAATAATTTCGGTCTTACCAAGATTTGTAATCGGTCTCACCGAGTTTGCCTGACCAACTCTCCGTTTAGCTTATTACAAAAATCAGTTCCATCGAGTTTGTGTAGTCGGTCAAACCGAGATGAGGTTTTACCCTAAACCTAGCACATCGGTCCCACCGAGTTGATCATATCGGTCCCACTGAAATGCCTAACGGTCAAATTTTGAACTGAATTGGTCCGACCAAGTTCCATTATTCGGTCCCACCGAGTTTGGTGATTTGTGTGTAACGGTTATATTTTGTGTGGAGGCTATATATACCCGTCCACCCCTTCATTCGTGAGGAGAGCCATCAGGACATGCCTACACTTCCAGCATAGATTTTGTGAGAGAGAACCACCTAATCATGTGTTGAGGTTAAGATATTCCATTCCAACCACATAAATCTTGATCTCTAGCCTTCTCCAACTTTCTTTCCACTCAAATCATCTTTCCACCAAATCCAAACCTGTGAGAGAGAGAGAGAGTTGAGTGTTGGGGAGACTATCATTTGAAGCACAAGAGCAAGGAGTTCATCATCAACACACCATCTATTACCTTTTCGAGAGTGGTGTCTCCTAGATTGGTTAGGTGTCACTTGGGAGCCTCTGTCAAGATTGTGGAGTTGAACCAAGGAGTTTGTACGGGCAAGGAGATCGCCTACTTCGTGAAGATCTACCCCAGTGAGGCAAGTCCTTCGTGGGCGATGGCCATGGTGGGATAGACAAGGTTGCTTCTTCGTGGACCCTTCGTGGGTGGAGCCCTCCATGGACTCGCGCAACTGTTACCCTTCGTGGGTTGAACAATCCATCAACGTGGATGTACGATAGCACCACCTATCGGAACCACGCCAAAAATCTCCGTGTCTCCAATTGCGTTTGCATACTCAAATCCCATCCCTTTACATTCTTGCAACTTGCATGCTTTACTTTCCGCTGCTCATATACTCTTGCCATGCTTGCATGAATGTATTTTGAATGTTTAAACTTGTGCTAAAACTCTACCTTAACTTGAGGAAAATAAAAACTGCAACTTTTCTTTGTTAAGAGTCTATTCAACAACCCCCGCCCCTCTAGACACCTCTTCTCGATCCTTTGAATTGGTATTGGGGCATTGGTCTCCATTGCTTTGGTTTAAACACCTTTGGAAGAAGATGGATGAGTCTACGTTGGGGAGTCTTAGACGTAGAGTGCCTATTCTTGATGGAGAGTACTTTCATGAGTGGAAATATGAGATGCTTGAGATTTTCAATGAATATCACTTGAACAAGTACATTACTAGTCCTTGCAGTCCCCCTAGTGAACCTTTGCATCCCACTCCCAATGAGGATCTTGACATGATTCGCAATCTTAGGACTATCAATCTTATCATTAGAGGATTGCGCAAAAATTTGATTGCTAGCTTACCTGCTCTTGATTGTGCTTACACCATATGGACATTTCTTGAGGAACGATTCCCAAATTATTCCTTGAAAAATCTAGATGAGATTCTCATGCGTGCTAGTGATCCTATGTTTGGTGATTGTCTATTTGAGCTTACTAACCTCATGCGTGCCATGGGACATGATGGAATCATTAGCAACATCATTTCCAAAGTCATTAGAATCCATAGAGATGAACATTGTTATGGTCATACTTCTAATGAATCACTCTCTCTAGGAATTGATCCATCACAAGAAGATGTTGAACATGGATACTATGATGAGGATGATGATAGTGACTTTGACCTCGATGAGTCTATGAGACACTTTGGTCTTATGGCTAATCTTTGCGGCTACATGGCTGGAGGAAAGGAATGGGTCCTTGATAGTGGATGTACCGATCATATGACCAGAGACAAGGATATGTTTCGTGAGCTTGCTGAAAACGACGGCCCTCGGAATTATGTCACTTTTGGTGATGACTCAAAGGGTAAGGTGGTTGTCCTTGGTAAGGTGGCCATCTCACATGATAGCTCCATACAAAATTTTATGCTCGTTTAATCTCTTGGCTATAATCTACTTTCTGTATCTAAACTTGCTGACTTTGGTTTCATTGTCCTATTCACTGAAGTAGATTGCCAAGTGTTTCGTAGAGATAATCATAAAATGGTCTTTACCGGTATACGTAGAGGTGATCTTTACATTGTTGATTTCACTAAAAAATGCTCAACCTATAACTTGTTTAATTGCTAAATCTTCTAAAGGCTGGTTGTGGCATAGAAGGTTAGGTCATGTGGGCATGCGAAATCTTGATAAGCTTATTAAAGGTGATCATATCCTTGGAGTAAAAGATGTTATATTTGACAAGGATAGATTGTGCAGTGCTTGTCAAGAAGGAAAACAAGTTGGAGGAAGTCATCCCGTGAAGAATATCATGGCCACGAGAAGACCGCTCGAGCTAATTCATATGGATCTCTTTGCTCCCAATGCCTACAAAAGTCTCAGTGGTAACTCATTTGGTCTAGTCATAGTCGATGATTTTTCAAGATTTACGTGGGTGTTCTTTCCTGATGATAAATCGCAGGTCCAAAAGATCTTCAACAACTTCGCTAGGAAGGCAAAAATCAATTTGAAGTGAAGATCAAGAAGGTTCGAAGTGACAATGGAATGGAGTTCAAGAACGCAAATGTGGATACCTTTCTTGACGAAGAAGGCATCTCACATGAGTTCTTGGCCACGTACACACCTCAACAAAATGGAGTTGTTGAGAGGAAGAACCGGACTCTTATTGAGATGGCGAGAACAATGCTTGATGAGTACAAGACTCCAAAACACTTATGCGCGGAAGCGGTTGAGACGGCTTGTCATGCAACAAATCGCTTGTATCTTCACAAGCTACTCGGCAAGACGGCATACGAGCTCCTCACCGGTAACAAACCCCAAGTTGGATACTTTTGAGTATTCGGCTCAAAGTGCTACATTCTTGATAAGCATCGTCGTTCTAAATTTTCTCCTAACTCTCATGGGGGTTTCCTACTTGGTTATGGCTCAAACTCTCACACTTACCGTGTATACAACAATTTCACCCGAAAGATTGAAGAGACGGTAGATGTGAAGTTTGATGAATCTAAGGGCTCGCAAGTAGAGCAATTACCAATTGATGTAGGAGATAAAGATCCTTCTGAAGCAATCCAAGACTTGCCTATTGGCAAGACGCGTCCAACGGAGGTAAAGGAGAGTGTAAGTGCATCTAGTGCCCCTTAGTGGTTTTGGTGTATTGAAGACTTATAGGTTAAGGGAATAATGTGTTTATGAGTGTACACAGGTCTATAAGTCTATGAGGAGTTTGATATTTACAGAGAAAGTCGACCCCTAAAAATGAAGTTCTTCGACTGAAGACTTTGGATTTCTGAAGACTTTCTGAAGACTTTGAAAGTGAAGAAATTGGTGTGACCTTGAAGACTTGGTATTCATTCGAGGAACATGAAGCGTGAAGAATTTTGTTTTCATAGTTTCATTTTCTCTTTCTTGAATCGTAGGAAACACCTACTGTTAAAGGGGGTCGAGGAAATACTAAGGAAAAATTTCCATGTGATGCTCAACTCAAAATCCTACACCTACCAATCCCTTCGAGTGAAGCCATTGGAAATCTCATACAGTTCAGTCATATTATTCAGTGACAGAGATAAAATTCTTCTGGTCTCTGAGGAATTTGTCCTGACTGAGGAGTTAGGAATTCGCCAGTGCGGATTTCCTACACAGTGAGGAACATGATAGCCCTGAGGAATTTGATACTCAAATTTCCGACCGTTGTTGTGCTATGCGCCAGCTGTCCCCAAATATCTTATCCACCTAACGGTCATATCATTGAAAGGCATTTATGTCTTATCATGTCGGGCTGCTCCCTAGGCTATAAATAGCCGCCCCCTACAACCACTAGCTGGTTGGCTGCTCCGAGAGAAACTGACACTTGTCATTTGAGAGCATCCCATCCTCCGAGGACTTTGAGCGAAAATCATCAAGTGAGGAAAAACCAAACCGAAACACCTACAAACCCAAAGTGATTGAGCATCACTGAAGAGATTGATCCTGCGTGGATCCGATGCTTGTTACCTTTGAAGACTGTGCTTCTTCTAGACGGTTAGGCGTCATGGTCTAGAGCATCCAAGAGGAATTGTGGATCACCGAGTGACCGAGTTTGTGAAGGTTCGGAAGTCACCTAAAGACTTACAACGAGTGATTGGATGAGGTCTGTGTGACCTTAGTTCAAGGAGAATACGGTGAGGACTGTGTGTCCTCAGGTTTAAATACCTAGCCGCTCCAACCAGATGTACAACTGAGACATCAGTTGGAACTGGTCTACCAAATCATTTTGTTCACCAAGACAACTGGTTCTATTTCCTCAACTCTTTCATTTCCTCATTACTGTGTTGTGTGCTTGTCATATCTGTGTTTTAAGACTTTGACTGAAGACTTTCTCAATTTCCTCAGTTCAATTTCTTCAGTCTGTTTGTCTTCATCCTGTGTTATCCTGTGTTTACGCTTTCTGTACTTTGTGCCTGTCTTCATTTCATCATGATGACCTTGCTTGTATTCAGTTTCGTTTACTTCTGAGTACTTATTCCGCTGCAGGTAGTTCTTCGCTAAGGAATTTCCTCACCCGCAAATTCCTCAGTGAAGAATTCATAAAAATCGCCTATTCACCCCCCTCTAGTCGATATAACGCACTTTCAATTGGTATCAGAGAAAGGTACTCCCTTGTTCTGTGTGATTTTGGTTTAACCGCCTGGAGTTTTAGTTATGTCGACCACAGGAATGAAGAAAGTGTCATGCCCCATCTTTGACGGTCACGAGAATCCCAAATGTAAGGGCATGATGAAGAAGCGCCTCATGGCGATGAACAGCGAACTGTGGACCGTCACTGAGATTGGTCTTACCGATCTGTGCAAGACGGGGGAAGCTGATGACATTCGCAAGTACACTCTTCTCAACCTCACGGCGAAGGACGTCATCTGCTCCTGTATGTCTCAAAATATGATGGGGGAAACGTTTATAGCCCCTAGCTAGGCATGATGACTTCAATGATGCTCACATAAGAGATAAGAATTGAAACATAAAGAGAGCATCATGAAGAATATGACTAGCACATTTAAGTCTAACCCACTTCCTATGCATAGGGATTTTGTGAGCAAACAACTTATGGGAACAATAATCAAAAAGCATAGGAAGTTAAACAAGCATAGCTTCAAGATTTCAAGCACATAGGGAGGAAACTTGACATTATTGCAACTCCTACAAGCATATGTTCCTCCCTCATAATAATTTCCAGTAACCAGCTCCAAAAGCATTCTTTTCATGATCTACAAGCATAGAAAATTTTCTACTCTCCACATAAGCAAAATTCTTCTCATTCGGAATAGTAGTGGGAGCAAAATCAACAAAATAATTATCATGTGAGGCATAATCCAATTGAAAACTAAAATCATGATGACAAGTTTCATGGTTATCATTATTCTTAATAGCATACAAGTTATCAAAATAATCATCAAAGATAGCAAATTTGTTCTCATAATCAATTGGAACCTCTTCCGAAATAGTGGAATCATCACTAAATAAAGTTGACACTCTTCCAAATCCACTTTCATATTCATCACAATAAGATTCAACATCCTCCAAAATAGTGGGATCACTACTTCCTAAAGTTGACACTCTTCCAAACCAAATTTCAACAATATAATCATCATAAATAGGACGCATGCTTTCATCATAACAAATATTCCCATCAAAACTTGGGGGACAAAAAATATCATCTCCATCAAACATAGCTTCCCCACGCTTGTGGCTTTGCATATCATTAGCATCATGGATATTCAAGGAATTCATACTAACAACATTGCAATCATGCTCATGAATAAAAGATTCAGTACCAAGCATTTTAATGCACTCTTCTTCTAGCACTTGAGCACAATTTTCCTTTCCATCATACTCACGAAAGATATTAATAAGACGAAGCGTATGAGACAAACTTAACTCCATTTTTTTGTAATTTTCTTTTATAAACGAAGCTAGTGATAATAAAAGAAACAAAAAGATTCAATTGCAAGATCTAAAGATATACCTTCAAGCGCTAACCTCCCCGGCAACGACGCCAGAAACTGCTTGATGTCTACTACGCAACCTTCTTCTTGTAGACGTTGTTGGGCCTGCAAGTGCACACGTTTGTAGGACAGTAGCAAATTTCCCTCAAGTGGATGACCTAAGGTTTATCAATCAGTGGGAGGCGTAGGATGAAGATGGTCTCTCTCAATCAACCCTGCAACCAAATAGCAAAGAGTCTCTTGTGTCCCCAACACACCCAATACAATGGTAAATTGTATAGGTGCACTAGTTCCGCGAAGAGATGGTGATACAAGTGCAATATGGATGGTAGATAAAGGTATTTGTAATCTGAAAATATAAAAACAGCAAGGTAACTAACGATAAAAGTGAGCGTAAACAGTATTGCAATGATAGGAAACAAGGCCTAGGGTTCATACTTTCACTAGTGCAAGTTCTCTCAACAATAATAACATAGATAGATCATATAACAAACCCTCAACATGCAACAAAGAGTCACTCCAAAGCCACTAATAGCGGAGAACAAACATAGAGATTATGGTAGGGTACGAAACCACCTCAAAGTTATTCTTTCGGATCGATCTATAAAAGAGTTCGTACTAGAATAACACCTTAAGACACAAATCAACCAAAACCCTAATGTCACCTAGATACTCCATTGTCACCTCAAGTATCCGTGGGCAAGATTATCCGATATGCATCACACAATCTCAGATTCATCCAACCAACATAAAAGTACTTCAAAGAGTGCCCCAAAGTTTCTACCGGAGAGTCAAGAAAACGTGTGCCAACCTCTATGCATAGGTTCATGGGCGGAACCCGCAAGTTGGTCACCAAACATACATCAAGTGGCACGTGATATCCCATTGTCACCACAGATAAACACGGCAAGACATACATCAAGTGTTCTCATCATAAAGACTCAATCCAATAAGATAACTTCAAGAGGGAAACTCAATTCATCACAAGAGAGTAGAAGGGGAGAAACATCATAATATCCAACTATAATAACAAAGCTCGCGATACATCAAGATCGTGCCATAGAGAGAACACGAGATAAGATCAAACACATAGCTACGGGTACATACCCTCAGCCCCGAGGGTGAACTACTCCCTCCTCGTCATGGAGAGCGCCGGGATGATGAAGATGGCCACCGGTGATGGATTCCCCCTCCGGCAAGGTGCCGGAACGGCCTCCCGAGAGGTTTTTGGTGGCTACAGAGGCTTGCGGCGGCGGAACTCCCGATCTATCTTGATATTCGATAGTTTTAGGGTACGTAAGGTTATATAGGCGAAAGAAGTCGGTTGGGGGGTGCTCGAGGGGACCACGAGACAGGGGGCCGCGCCCTGTAGGGGGGGCGCCCCCCTATCTCCTGGGCTCCTCGAGGATCTTCTGACTTGAACTCCAAGTCTCCAGGATCATATTCTTCCCAAAAAAAACGCTGCCGAAGGTTTCATTCCGTTTGGACTCCGTTTGATATTCCTTTTCCTTGAAATACTGAAACAGGCAATAGAACAGCAATATGGGCTGGGCCTCCGGTTAATAGGTTAGTCTCAAAAGTAATATAAAAGTGTATAATAAAGCCCATAATCATTCAAAACACATAGTAATATAGCATGAATGCTTCATAAATTATAGATACGTTGGAGACGTATCACACCACATTAACCAACACGCTCGATCCCTCTGGCCGGACACACTTTCCTGGGTCATGCCCAGCCTCGGAAGATCAACACGTCGCAGCCCTACCTAGGCACAAAGAGAGGTCAGCACGCCGGTCTAAATCCTATGGCGCAGGGGTCTGGGCCCATCGCCCATTGCACACCTGCACGTTGCGAGGGCGGCCGGAAGCAGACCTAGCGTCCCTAATACAAGAGCAGGCATTCCAGTCCAATCCGGCACGCGGCACTCAGTCGCTGACATCAAGAAGGCTTCGGCTGATACCACGATGTCGAGTGCCCATAATTGTTCCCGCGTAGTTGGTTAGTGCGTATAGGCCAGTGGTCAGACTCAGATCAAATACCAAGATCTTGTTAAGCGTGTTATTTTGAAGTAACCGCATACACCGACCAGGGCCAGGCCCACCTCTCACCTAGGTGGTCTCAAACTGCCTTGTCGCTCCGCCACAAAGTAACAGTCGGGGGCCATCGGGAACCCAAGCCCACCACTACCTGGATGGAACCACCTGCCCCTTTCAGCCCCCACATCGGAATCACTTGCGGGTACTCTATGAGCCGACCCGAATTTAGTCAACACATGTATCATGTATTATGTATATAAGTATAAACCCGTGATCACCTCCCGAGTGATCACGACCCGATAGTACAGCATGGCAGACGAACAACAATGTAGGGCCACTGATGGAATACTAGCATCCTATACTAAGCATTTAGGATTGCCGGTAAAGGTAACAACAGTAGTAGCAAGGACAGGCCATGCAACAGAATAGGATTAACCAAAAACAGTAACATGCTACACTACTCTAATGCAAGCAGTAGAGAGAAGAATAGGCGATAACTGGTGATCAAGGGGTGGCTTGCCTGGTTGCTCTGGCAAGGAGGGGTCGTCAACAACATAGTCGATCGGGGCACCGGCTGCGGCGTCTGTCTCATAGTCTACCAGAGAGAAGATGGGGAAGAAACGATGAATACAATGCAAACAGATACACATCGATGCATGACATGACAAGTAACTTGCCAGGTGTGCTCTAACGCGGTAGGAGGTGATACCGACGAAGGGGGGAAATATCTGGGAAAGTATTCCTGGTGATAGGCATTTTTGGACAGATGAAATGGAAGGGGATTGTTGCATGTTCGTTGTGCTAGGGATGTGTGGCGGACGAACGGGCTGCGTATCCGAATTCATCTCGTCGTTCTGAGCAACTTTCTTGTACAAAGTTTTTCCATCCGAGCTACGGTTTATTTTATATTAATTTAAAAAGATTTAATCATTTTTAGAATATACTCCCTCCGTCCCATAATGTAAGACGCTTTTTGACACTACACTAGTGTCAAAAAGCGTCTTACATTATGGGACGTAGGGAGTATTTAATTATTTTAAATGAACATTATCCAAAATAGTGTATGCAGATGTCATCATGATGTCAGCAGTCAACAGGGCGTTGACTGGGTCAAACTGACGTGTGGGTCCCAACTGTCATAGACTTTTTAATCTAATTAGTGTTTAACTAATCTAATTACTGTTTAATTAATTAACACTAGTTAATTAGGTTAATTAAACATAATTAATTAAGTTAAGTTAATTAATTAATTAATTAATATATTTTTATTATATGTTTTTAGATCTTTTTTTATTAAACGTTCTGGGGGTGGGCCCCCTGTGTCATAGGCAGTGGGGGTCCTTAGCTGGCGAACGAGTTATGGGCGTCGGGCGCAGGGATGCCCGCACACCCGAGGCCATCAGGGGAGAAGAGCGCCGACCACGGCGGCGGGCCGGAGCAGGGCGGCGCAGCAACGGGCGTCGGCACACGGGCAGGCACAGTGAATGGCGAGGCGCGGCTCGGCGGAACGGTAAGGCCAGGCGGGGGCGGCGCGACAGTGAGGGGCTGCGAGCATGGCCGTGGGCGGTAGTGTCACAGCCATAGAGCTTGCTTGTAACTAGTGGCATTGCATCCATGCATCATGTTTAAACTTCATTTAAACCTGAAATAGGGATGTCCAAAACCCTAGCACCAAATGGAATTCAAATAGGTTCAACCTAAAAATATTTTCAATAAACCTGATATGCCCTTCATAAATTTTCATCATTTTTGTTTTGGTCCGAACCTCTCGCCAAAATGGTGCACACTTTTCTAGGACACTATGGGTTATTGAATTAAATCATCAAGATTTGTACTTGGACATTTAAATGCTATAAATTATTTTAAATGTCCAAATAATCATGAACTGAAATGATGGCTGTTGGAAATATTCCAAACAGTGCTCTCAAGCAGTTACATGATTTTTGAATAGGTTCTGGTATTTTCAATAAAGCCAAACATCTGCAGAAAAATAGAAAACAGAAAATAAAGAGAGAGAGAGAGAGAGAGAGAGAGAGAGAGAGAGAGAGAAGGACTACCTGGCGCTCACCTCTCAGCCCACCTGGCCCAACTCCAGCGGCCCAGCCCACCGAACCGCCACCGTCTCCCACCTCGCGCCAGAAGGACGCGAGGCGTGTGGCCACCGCACGCTGGCACGCGCCGAGCCACCTCCTGCTTGCCGCTCTCCTTCCCCGACGCTCTGGACGCCTCCCCCGAACGCCACGCACCTCCCCTGACCTCTCTCTCCCTCACCGTGGCCTCTCCCCTCCTCTGCTCTCTCACTCGCACGCACCCGAGCGGCCCCGTCGCCACCGTCGCCGTTCGCCGCGGCCACCGCCTCCCCCTTGCTTCCCAGACCAGCTCAAGAGCTCCGCCGTGCCGCCCTCACCCTCCCCGCCGTCACACGCGACCGGAGAAGCCCCGAAGCGCCGCCCCGACGCTTTTCCCCTCCGCGGACCCGCCGGTCGCCGTCGCCCGATTCGTCGGCTCCAAACCGTCCCCGACCTCGCCGACGACGCCATCGGACGCGCTGTGAGCTGTTGCGTCGATCCCCTCTCTCCCTGGCTCTTTTCCTCTCGCTAACGCCAATTTCCACCGGAGTCGATTGCTCCTCGCTGCCGGCCATGGCATAGCCGTGGCCACAACCGCGCACGCTCGCTTCCGAGCACACCACCGCCCTCACCGCACTCGCAGGAGCGCAAAACGCCACCCCACGCCTCGCCGTGCTCCCTAGCGCCGTGTTCGACCTCGGCGAACTCCGCGGCCGCCTAGGTAAATCGTCGGCGCCGATTCCGGCCACCCCGACCCCAGCTAACCCCACCAAGAGCTTCGGCTCGTCCCCAGCTCCACCTAGATGCCCTCCGCGGCCCATTTGGTCGCTGGAGTGGCCAAAACCACTCTCGCCACCGCGTCGGGCTCGCCGGCGGCTAGACGCCGGCAGCCGACTTTGACTTTGACCACGGGTGGGCCCTGGTTGACTCTGCTGAGTCAATGACTGGTGGGGCCCAGCCCTGTTAACTATTTAGGATTAGTTTTAATTAATTTTAGTTAAGCTAATTATACTGACACGCGGGACCCACTGTCAGGTTTGACCCGGACCATGTTCTGTTGACCATCGACGCCACATCGACGTCAGTCGACGTGATAATTGATTTTCTGGATTTATTAGAACTCAGGAAATTTCAGAAAATACGCCAAACTTCTAAAAATCATATAAATTCAACCGTAGCTCAGAATGAAATAAGTTATATATGAAAAATGATCAGAAAAATATGAAGAATCTGTTTATTCCATGATCATGCATGTTTGAACAAGTTAACCTCACTGAATAGGATGAATCATGATTAGGGCAAATTATGAAATAACATTTGGAGTTGGAATTTGTTCTTGTTTGAATTCCACTTCAATTAACTTGGCTAGATATTGCATTAGGTGAATTCAGTACCTTAACATGACATGTCATTCATGTGAATGTGCATTGCATTGATTTTGTTCTCTCTTGTTTGCGGTAATTGTCCCTCTCGATGAGCGGCGTATCGACGATGAATTCAATGACACCGATGAAGAACTATATTTTCTTGAAGTGTGTGCAAGAAAACCCTCTTGTTCATTCCGATATAATCCCACTCTCTCGCTCCTGCTCTATTTTACTGCATTAGGACAACAACGTCTCATGTGTTACTTGCTGTGGTAGCTGAACCCCTTTATCCTCTGCATGACCTGTCATTCCACAGTAATTAGATGAAACCCACTAGCATGAGTAGGAGTTGTTTGAGCCTGTTGTGCCTACTCATTTTGCTTGTTTGTCATGCCTGCCATCGCTTAGAGTTGAGTCAGGTCCGATTCATCGGGAATGAATTGGAATGGTGTGTGAACATGTCCTACTGTGTGTGAGCTAAGCGTGTGAATACGATTTGGTAAAGGTAGCGGTGAGAGGGCATGTAGGAGTACATGGTGGGTTGTCTCATTGCAGCCGTCCTCAGGAACTGAGTTCTGTGTTTGTGATCCATGAAACAGTTACTTTATACCACGCATTGGGCCCGAAACCAATGGACCCTCTCGGCTTCTTAACCTCCCTTGTTCTCTGTCCAGGAGTTGCAAGTAGTTTCTGGTGTTTGTAGTATGCTGGGGGCCGCATGCAACGCTGACCTTAGGGGTGGGTTGTGTTGCGGTAGGCACCGTGTTGATGTACCGAAAGTGCCCGTTTGGTATCTCGGGAACCCTGCACACATCGTTCGGGGCTGTATGGGAAACCTCGGCCGGACTCCCTGCGGATGGAACCTGAATATGCGATAAACCTGGACTAGGGACTTGATTGTTTAGGTAGGATGTTGCCGACACCCACGTTGGGCTTCCGCTTGAAGGTTGCCGAGTACATGTCGTGTAAACGGCGGTAAGTGGTGAGAGCGTGTGTGAAGAAGTACACCCTGCGGGGTTAATATGATCTATTGAATAGCCGTGTCCATGAAAAGGACTTCGGGTTGCCTATATCAGTTCATAGACAAGTGAAAGTGGATACTCTAAAATGCGCAAGATAAGCATGAGTGCTATGGATGGCGTTCTCGTAGGGAGACGGAGCGGGTCCATAGTGGTGTATTGATATGGTGAATATGTGGACTCGTGCGCCACCTCAAAAGAGTTACTTGCGAAATGTAGTTCAGGATAGCCACCGAGTCAAAGCTGGCTTGCTGCAGTCAAACTCCACCACCCCTTTTGTTGATAATGATGCATATGTAGATAGTTCTGATGTAAGTCTTGCTGAGTACGTTTGTACTCATGTTTGCTTATTTTATGTTTTGCAGAGAGACGTCAGTCTCGCTAGTAGTTCCGCTTGGACTTCGACGTTTAGCTTGTTACCTCAGCTACGATCTTGTGCCCTCGGAAGGATCTGGTAGATAGTCAGGCTTCTCAGCCTTTTTCATTTATAGTTGTCTGTACTCAGACATGTTTAGCTTCCGCTTGTGTTTTGACTTGTATGCTCTGAGTGTTGGGTCATGAGACCCATGATTGTAATATCTCGCTCCTCGGAGCCTAATGAATAAATACTTTGAGTCGTAGAGTTATGTTGTGATGCCATGTTATATTTACACATATTGAGCATATTGTGTGTATGTTTGAAATGCTTGGTATGTGTGGGATCCGACAATCTAGTTGTTTATCCTTGGCAGCCTCTCTTATGGGGAAATGTAGTCTAGTGCTTCGGCGATAGTAGTCCGCTACAGCCCGGTTCACCGAGTCTGCTAGCCCAAGACTACCTGCTTGGACACTTGACTGGCGGCATGTGTTTCACTTCGTTCCTATGTACATCCCGGGAAATGTCACGGTGATATTCGAGTCCTGCCTAGCTGCTACAGCCGGGATACCGGAGTCCTGTTAGCCAGTGCTACAGCCCTAATTCATACGTTGATGACCGACATGCTCGATGTGATTCATGTATGCCTGTTCCCATGGGTTAGCGCCGCTTTGGGTTCACGACTAGCCATGTCGGCCCGGTTCTCTGTCATATGGATGCTAGCGACACTATCATATCGTGAGCCAAAAGACGCAAAGCGGTCCCGGGCCATGGTAAGGCGACACCGTGGGAATACCGTCGTGAGGCCGCAAAGTGATATGAGGTGTTACCGCTAGATCGATGTGACTTGGAATCGGGGTCCGACAGCGTTGGTATCGAGCCTGATTGCTCAGAGGATTACCAAGCCAAACTGGTCGAAGTTGTGTCTAGAAATGCTTTAGTTATGTAAGGGAATTGATTGTGGAAGGGAACGTAAGGCTCTTTTACTCCTTATACCTCATGGCCTTCTGATCTGAGTCATCCTCCTCTCGTCTACGGGGTTAAGAACTAGGCTTCTCATCTATCTATCAGGATGACGTGTTACTAATCCATAGACTTATAAGATTGTTGGATTTAAGCCCCAGTTCAGTTCCTACCATTTCGGTATGACTACTGTTGATCTCGGAACCTTGATATTGTGATGTTGAGTGGTTATGCCACCATTTTTGCAGGATGTCTCAAATCTTTTTGAGCATTTACAGCCGTTATGCTGTCCGAGTCATCCCAGGTCTCTAAATAGTCTGATGCATTTGCAATCCTTGTCTCTAAATAGTCTGATGCATTTGCAATCCTTTCCTTCTGTTCCCGATGTCCTTTTTGGTCAGAATAAGCACACTAATCGGTGCGTTGAGGTAATTTATTGCCTTGACATATATGTTGGGATTATTAATATGACCCTAGGTGTTTAGGAAGTCACCTAGCAATTTAGTAATACTTTTGTATCCCCTGTGTGATGATTCTGGCCATTATTCTTGAAAGCATCCCGTGATGCCATTTAGTTAGTAGGCATTCTATTCATGGGTTCTTGAACCCGAGATTCATCCTACTCCATGTTGTTAGTATTTGCTAGTTCCTTTAGGATATTAGTAACCTTTGCATTAGTCCTCGAGGTCCATGGTATTTCCTTCTTCCAAATACTATGAACCGCTTATGGCAGAAGTTCCTCGCGGAACCAAAAGATCACAACCAGAGCGCTCTTGAGGAGTTCTCCATTCATAATTGTGAATCTGCCAATTCTACCTCTCTGCATGGGTTATCCGGGAGAAATGTTGAGCTTTGCTCGATATACTAATCCATGCCTCCACAACTCGAAAAGTTATATGTTTCTCGATGTTGTTCCTCCTTAGTTGTATTCTGATCCCCGTCTATCAGTTGATAGTCAGGAGTAGTCGTGCACTCGTGCTCATTGATGCCTATTATCCTTGTGGTCCGTCAAGCCATTCTGTTCTGGAATGACTAGGAGAAACAAACTCCAGTACCTCATCCATTTCTAGGATTGGGTCAAAGTAGTTATATCCCGCTGATCAAAATGCCAATTCAGCTTTGTTCTGTTCTACCTTGGAGTATTACCCGCTTTATGTCAGAATTGTCATGAGAACTGCACCAACTCTCATGAATTTTTGACGTAGTGATACTTCTCACCATCATCATTCATTCCCCGGTCCTCGTGTTGTCGTAACCGGAATGCCGACAAGTGAATTGTGATGTGTGAAATCAATACTCCGAGCAACTCGTTGCTTGGTAGCTAATGGACAATATCCTCATTCTTAGCGTGTTGGTTATTAAATCATCATCCTAAGATTGATCGTGCTACCTAGTCCTTATTTCTGGTGCACACTTCGATTGATGAGTTAGGATTGTGTCAATTCCTCACTCCCTTGATCATATCATCTTGCCCTGAAAAGCAAGATTGTTCTCGAGCTTAGTAACATACCGATGGTTCGTGACTTTCCAAATATCTTCTTGGAAGTGTTACCGGGTGGTTTCCTGACTGTTATGTTGAGCTTGTGATCAAGTGGTTTCTTGTGAACCACCCTTTCTCCAAGAATCTGTGTTGGATATCCCTAAGCTAGTTGGTTAAGCTAGACAACAACTTGGAGAGTTGGAAGATAAAAGCTTGCCTAACTTAGTTCGATCCTAAGGGATATTCTTGTGTAGTGTATGTTGAAGAAAGATGATATCTTCATCGATTGGTCCTCGTGATCAGTTTTTGGACCTATTGTCTTATCAATTCTTTGATTTGAGTATGGGCCATTGTCAAGTCAAATCAGAACCAACGATATTCGTGATGTTGTCTTACTCGTGGTTGACCCCTCGAGCATACACCATTACATCTTTTCGTCTGACCAATACTATCACCGTGTTCACATGATGGCGGAAGTCCAGTGATATGGAAATTCCGATGAGTTGTTGTTGAGCCCATCAGCAACATTTTGTCTCCCCCATGAGTCATGTTGAACATCAACCTAGTGTTGGAAACTTGTGTAAGCATTTCTTCGTGTTCCTCTCATGAAGCTTATGCTTGGATGGAAAGAGTGACTTCCTCGAATTCATGTGCCTTAGGTGTAAGTTGCCGCCATGAATTTGAGAAAGGTTTGTTTTGTTTCCTTTGGAATCATCCCAAGTCAGTCATGCACGTGCGAAGTATTCTATGGTCTGATAGGCTGATCATCTTCATTCTATATGAATTCCATAGCACACCAAGCCACTGATGGATTTGTTCAAGGAAAAGGAGTTGTTGTGTAAATCCTAGGTCATGCACAAGACTCCGTTATCCTCGATGATGGTTCTCAACAAGAACTCGGTAGTGTTTTATTATAAGACTACTACGTGGTCATGCTTGTCTTAGACAGCGTGTCCACGGGTTTGTAGCAGAACCAGCTCATGTCTTGGAGCTTGCTATCATAGTTCACTCCCGAGAATCTATAGCGTCATCTCGTCGGTTTGTGTTGCAACCCTTCTTTTCAGACATGCTGAGTCTGAAGTGTCCTATCACCAATCGGATCTGAATCTCAGGCAGATATGATGGTTGGAACATTCGAACAGTTGCATTTCGTTCCCAGCTTGCACCGCCCTTGTGCCATTTCACTATGGGCTGCCTTCTTAGTAATTCTTGTCTAGGTTCATATTCAAAGGTGGACTTACCATGGGTCCCCTCCACCTTCGATGATAAGCAAAAATCATCCATTGTGTTGTCTTCAATAAGGTAGTCCACATCATCCATTCTAGTACGGGTGTACCATTCCTTTGCACTCCACCAAACGATCGTTGTGAATTGCCTTAGGCTGGTATGAAGAGTTTCAATGATCTTTGTATCAAAAAGTAATTCTTTTTGCCACTTAAGGGAATAGTTCCTCGCGTCACCTCCCCTGAGGTGCCCCGTTATTGAATCATGGCAATTATTTCCTCGCCACCTTGACAACATCCACCATCCTTCTAAGCGTGGAATGGTTGCCTACCAATTTGAACCTTCGTCATCCATTTATTTACCATCGTTCCTAATGTATGTTTGGAGCCTCGACTCAATAGTTGTTCTTACGTCTCTCCATGAACTGATCTTGAGTTGCTCGATCTTCAAGAAGATTAAATCCTGTAGGGGTTCCCCCTTCTTTCTGTTGTCGTGTCGAGTGAAGATCTCGAAAGCAAAGACGTCAAGACCAAGATGATGGAATGAATCAACATCTTCGAGAAGGGCAAATGGATCATGAAGATTGTGATAGTTTTGTGACTTCCATTTTTTCCTCTTACCTCACGTCTTGAATCTCGGGGCGAGATTCTTGATTAGTGGGGGTGAGTTGTCACAGCCCTAGAGCTTGCTTGTAACTAGTGGCATTGCATCCATGCATCATGTTTAAACTTCATTTAAACCTGAAATAGGGATGTCCAAAACCCTAGCACCAAATGGAATTCAAATAGGTTCAACCTAAAAATATTTTCAATAAACCTGATATGCCCTTCATAAATTTTCATCATTTTTGTTTTGGTCCAGAACCTCTGCCAAAAATGGTGCACACTTTTCTAGGACACTATGGGTTATTGAATTAAATCATACAGTATTTGTACTTGGACATTTAAATGCTATAAATTATTTTAAATGTCCAAATAATCATGAACTGAAATGATGGCTGTTGGAAATATTCCAAACAGTGCTCTCAAGCAGTTACATGATTTTTGAATAGGTTCTGGTATTTTTAATAAAGCCAAACATCTGCAGAAAAATAGAAAACAGAAAATAAAGAGAGAGAGAGAGAGAGAGAGAGAAGGACTACCTGGCGCTCACCTCTCAGCCCACCTGGCCCAACTCCAGCGGCCCAGCCCACCGAACCGCCACCGTCTCCCACCTCGCGCCAGAAGGACGCGAGGCGTGTGGCCACCGCACGCCGACACGCGCCGAGCCACCTCCTGCTTGCCGCTCTCCTTCCCCGACGCTCTGGACGCCTCCCCCGAGCGCCACGCACCCCCCCCTGACCTCTCTCTCCCTCACCGTGGCCTCTCCCCTCCTCTGCTCTCTCTCTCAAGACGCACCGAAGCGGCCCTGCCGCCACCTTCGTTGCTCGTCGCGCCACCGCCTCCCCTTGCTTCCCGACCAGCTCAAGAGCTCCACCGTGCCGCCCTCGCCTCCCCCGCCACACACGACCGGAGAAGCCCGAGCGCCGCCCGGCGCTTTCCCCTCCATGGACCACTTGATCGCCGTCGCCCGATTCGTCGGCTCCGGACCATCCCCGACCTCGCCGACGACGCCATCGGACGCGCTGTGAGCTGCTGCATCGATCCCCTCTCTCCCCTGGCTCTTTTCCTCTCGCTAACGCCAATTTCCACCAGAGCCGATTGCTCCTCGCTGCCGGCCATGGCGTAGCCGTGGCCACAACCGCGCACGCTCGCTTCCGAGCACACCACTGCCCTCACCGCACTCGCATGAGCGCAAAACGCCACCCCACGCGCCTCGCCGTGCTCCCTAGCGCCGTGTTCGACCTTGGCCGAACTCTGGCGGCCGCCTAGGTCGTCCATGCGCCGATTCCGCCACCCGACCCCAGCTAACCCCACCAAGAGCTTGGCTCGTCCCAGCTCCACCTAGATGCCCTCCGGGGCCCATTTGGTCGCCGGAGTGGCCAAAACCACTCTCGCCGCCGCGTCGGGCTCGCCGTGACTAGACGCGGAAGCCGACTTTGACTTTGACCACGGGTGGGCCTGGTTGACTCTCTTTGAGTCAATGACAGTGGGGCCGATACTCGTTAACTATTTAGGATTAGTTTTAATTAATTTTAGTTAAGCTAATTATACTGACACGCGGGACCCACTGTCAGGTTTGACCCGGACCATGTTCCGTTGACCATCGACGTCACATCGACGTCGGTCGATGATAATTGATTTTTCGGATTTATTATAACTCAGAAATTTCAGAAAATACCCCAAACTTCTAAAAATCATATAAATTCAACCGTAGCTCAGAATGAAATAAGTTATATATGAAAAATGATCAGAAAAATATGAAGAATCTGTTTATTCCATGATCATGCATGTTTGAACAAGTTAACCTCACTGAATAGGATGAATCATGATTAGGGCAAATTATGAAATAACATTTGGAGTTGGAATTTGTTCTTGTTTGAATTCCACTTCAATTAACTTGGCTAGATATTGCATTAGGTGAATTCAGTACCTTAGCATGACATGTCATTCATGTGAATGTGCATTGCATTGATTGTGTTCTCTCTTGTTTGTCGGTAATTGTCCCCTCTCAGTAGATGACGTACCGACGATGAATTCAATGACACCGATGAGGAACTATATTTTCTTCAGAAGTGCCAGGCAAGAAAAACCCTCTTGTTCATTCCGATATAATCCCACTCTCTCGCTCCTACTCTATTTTACTGCATTAGGACAACAACGTCTCATGTGTTACTTGCTGCGGTAGCTGAACCCCTTTATCCTCTGCATGACCTATCATTCCACAGTAATTAGATGAAACCCACTAGCATGAGTAGGATTTGTTTGAGCCTTGTTGTGCCTACTCATTTTGCTTGTTTGTCATGCCTGCTACTGCTTAGAGTTGAGTCAGGTCTAATTCATCGGGAATGAATTGGAATGGTGTGTGAACATGTCCTACTGTGTGTGAGCTAAGCGTGTGAACACGATTTGGTAAAGGTAGCGGTGAGAGGCCATGTAGGAGTACATGCTGGGTTGTCTCATTGCAGCCGTCCTAAGGAACTGAGTTCTATGTTTGTGATCCATGAAACAGTTACTACCACGCATTGTGCCCGAAACCAATGGACCCTCTCGGCTTCTTAACCACCCTTGTTCTCTGTCCAGGAGTTGCAAGTAGTTTCTGGTGTTTGTAGTATGCTGGGGGCCGCACGCAACGCTTACCTTAGGGGTGGGTTGTGTTGCGGTAGGCACCATGGCCCGGTGTACCGAGTGCCCGTTTGGTATCTCGGGAACCCTGCACACATCGTTCGGGGCTGTATGGGAAACCTCGGCCGGACTCCCTGCGGATGGAACCTGAATAGGCGATAAACCTGGACTAGGGACTTGAGTGTTTAGGTAGGTTGTGGCCGACACCCACGTTGGGCTTCCGCTTGAAGGTTGCCGAGTACATGTCGTGTAAACGCGGTAAGTGGTGAGAGCGTGTGAAGAAGTACACCCTGCAGGGTTAATATGATCTATTGAATAGCCGTGTCCATGAAAAGGACTTCGGGTTGCCTATATCAGTTCATAGACAAGTGAAAGTGGATACTCTAAAATGCGCAAGATAAGCGTGAGTGCTATGGATGGCGTTCTCGTGAGGGAGGCGGAGCGGGTCCATAGTGGTGTATTGATATGGTGAATATGTGGACTCGTGTGCGCCACCTCAAAAGAGTTACTTGCGATCGTAGTTCAGGATAGCCACCAAGTCAAAGCTGGCTTGCTGCAGTCAAACTCCACCACACCCTTTGTTGTTAATGATGCATATGTAGATAGTTCTGATGTAAGTCTTGCTGAGTACGTTTGTACTCACGTTTGCTTATTTTATGTTTTGCGAGAGACGCGTCGGTCGCTAGTAGTTCCGCTTGGACTTGATGTTTAGCTTGTTACCTCAGCTACGGTCTTGTGCCCTCGGCAGATCTCGGTAGATAGTCGGGCTTCTCAGCCTTTTTCATTTATAGTTATCGTACTCGGACATGTTTAGCTTCCGCTTGTGTTTTGACTTGTATGCTTTCGAGTGTTGGGTCATGAGACCCGTGATTGTAATATCTCGCTCCTCGGAGCCTAATGAATAAATACTTTGAGTCGAGAGTTATGTTGTGATGCCATGTTGTATTTACACATATTGAGCATATTGTGTGTATGTTTGAAATGCTTGGTATGTGTGGGATCCGACAATCTAGTTGTTTATCCTTGGCAGCCTCTCTTATGGGGAAATGTAGTCTAGTGCTTCGGCGATAGTAGTCCGCTATAGCCCGTTCACGAGTCCTGCTAGCCCAAAGACTACCGCTTGGACACTTGACTGGCGGCATGTGTTTCACTTCGTTCCTATGTCTGTCCTTCGGGAAATGTCACGCGGTGATATTCGAGTCCTGCCTAGCTGCTACAGCCGGGATACCGGAGTCTGTTAGCCAGTGCTACAGCCCGAATTCATACGTTGATGACCGACATGCTCGATGTGATTCACGTATGCCTGTTCCCATGGGTTAGCGCCGCTTTGGGTTCACGACTAGCCATGTCGGCCCGGGTTCTCTGTCATATGGATGCTAGCGACACTATCATATACGTGAGCCAAAAGACGCAAACGGTCCCGGGCCATGGTAAGGCGACACCCGTGGGAATACCGTGCGTGAGGCCGCAAAGTGATATGAGGTGTTACCGGCTAGATCGATGTGACTTGGAATCGGGGTCCTGACAGGCAGGGAGGCGGTTGGTGCAGGGAGCAAGGCGCGCACGCCGACAACCACAGGCATGCGGGGGTCGCGGCTCGGGCGCGGCCCGGGGAAGGAGGTCGCAACATCAGGCACGGGGTGCACGAGCGCGCACGCGCATGGTAGAACGACGCAGTGAGCGTGGCGAGGGCGAGAGGGGGCGCGCGGGGCTGCCGCTGCAGAGTAGCAGCAGAGAGCGGGAGGAGAGGCCAGGGCGCGAGGCGGCGACGCGGTCGGT
This sequence comes from Aegilops longissima, assembly GCA_021605205.1. Classification (NCBI taxonomy): domain Eukaryota; kingdom Viridiplantae; phylum Streptophyta; class Magnoliopsida; order Poales; family Poaceae; genus Aegilops; species Aegilops longissima. The sequence continues at coordinate 553,965,902 of CM038682.1, forward strand.
CGCAACAGTGAGGTGTGGCGCAGGGAGGAGCAGCACGGTGGGGCGCGGTCGGGGCATGCAGGGGGAGCAGCGGCAGCATGACAATAGGCGGTCGAGCACGCGCGCTCGCGTGTGCGGGCTCACGCGAGCAGGGGAAGACGGGCAAGGTGGCGCGGACGTGAGACGTCCTGGACATGGGAAGAAGAGAGGAGGTGGAGGCCGATGGCCTCACCAGCGTTGCAGGGGCACGGGGCGGCGAGGCTCGATGGAGCTCGTCGAGGAGGAGGATGGGGATGATGCACGGCGATGGATGATGACTCCGGGCGGCGAGACGGTTGAGGATGGTGCGGTGAAGTGGCGGGGCGCCATGCGTCGACGACGGGTGGCCGAGGCGGAGGGGGCAAGCGACGGGGTTGGGAGCGGCTCCAGGCTCGGGGCCGTCCGGCGAGGAGGAGGACGAGGACGGGGCTACGACGAGCGTTGGCTCCCCTTCCTGGTCTAGATCGGGATCGAGAGGCGGACGAGGGAGGAGTGGGCGATGTCGGGGAGTGGGGGAAGTGGGGTGGATCGAGGGTTAGGGTTCGGTTGCTCGGGGGAATAAGTGGGGATGGGGTGGGCCGGCCTGGTCGCAAGGCCAACTGGGCCGTGGCCCAGGGGGTGGGGGGTTTCTTTGTTTTCTTTTCTTTTATTTATTTTATTTCTTTTCTGTTTTCTCTTTATCTACCTAACATTTTAGTTTTGTAAAAATACATAGGTTGTACCTAATTTAGTAAACTTAATTAAGTCGCGTACCGAACATTTTTGTTTTAATGTTTGAAAGTTTTTGATGTTTGACAAGAATTCAAATATGAATCCGAATCTTTTGAACTAACGCGAGATTAGCGACAGTAACGTAGGTGACGTGGCATCATTAGCAGAGGTTACTGTGGCTTGATTATCCGGGCGTCACAATTTGCCACTTGTTCCTGCACTTTTGTTCCAGCTCCACTCAATGATTCTTGTCCTCTACCAGCATCACATTATATATGCTGCTTTGCTCTGTGACTCAAGGACCAAACCTATTTTGACTCAGACTCCAAATGATCCCTTCTTGGAAATTGATGTCAAAGGGGGAGAGAGAGATCACATCATAGCTTATTCACTTCAAAAGGGGAGAGAGAGAAAAAGGGAGAGAGAGAGATAATCACATCAAAGTCCCAGATGCTTGGTGTTCAAGAGGAGAGAAGCACATGTCTTTAAGAGGGGAAAGACATGTCAATTTGTGTTATGATTTGTGATCTGATCTGTTTTGCTCTGATTTTGTTTCCCTACTTTCTCCCAGTTTCCAATATAAGATTCAGGGGGAGAAAGACAGCTAGGGAAGGAAATCTTTAAATTCATTGCATATCTTTTTCCTTGGGGACATGTCTATATCCAATAGAGTACCTAGTACTCACTTTCTACATGTCATCCCAGTCTTGGTACTCTTGTGGTTCCTTTTGTTTGCTCTGTCTAGTAGTTGTATCTGTGTTACTCTAACCTTGTTTACTCAGGTTCATCTCTTCCTAAGCCAGTTCAAGACCACAAGGTAAGTATATGCATCACACTCATGTGCATGAAGATCTCTTGCTATTGTACATATTGTTTGCAAGAAGGAATCATGAACATGAAGTTACAACTTCATATATTCACATCATTTGCTCTGATGCATATAGCCAAGATACAAGTAACACATTGCTTGCTCTGTCATGTTTATGCATTCACATGCTCTTACATTCCATATTGACATGATTGCATACATGTAGGGGGATCCTATGCATGTTACATGTCTTTCCAAAGCTTTAATTGATATTCTCTATATATTTATCTAAAGCTTTGATGTATGTTGTCATTAATTACCAAAAAGGGGGAGACTGAAAGCACAAGTGCTCCCTCGGTGGTTTTGGTAATTAATGTCAACATATCTCTTGTTGGACTAATGTTTTCATCTAGTATATTTCAGACAAGTTCAACAGATGGAGTGGCGTGAACAAGAGGATATGGAACCCCTTCAAGAAGCTAAGGACAAAGAATTGGCTCAAGCTCAAAAGCTCAAGACTCTACATTTTCATTTTAGTGATCCAACATCACAATGAGTCCATAGGAAAAGCCAATACTATTAAAAAGGGATGAGGTGTTGCTTAATGGGTTGCTTGCTCAAAGTGCTTAGTGATATGCTCCACAACCCTCAACCACTTTCTCATATCCACATATGTCCCAAACCAAAAAGTCAAACTCGGCCCCACCGAATCATTCTATCCGGCGCCACCGAGTTCTCTTGACATAGCTATTGCCAGAAACCCTAGTCACTTCGGTCTCACCGATGGGATCTCGGACTCACCGAGATGGGCTTGCAAACTCTCTGTTGCCTGTTGCAATAATTTTGGTCTTACCGAGATTTGTAATCTGTCTCACCGAGTTTGCCTGACCAACTTTCTGGTTAGTTTATTACCAAAATCGGTTCCATCGACTTTGTGTAATCGGTCAAACCGAGATGAGGTTTTACCCTAACCCTAGCACATCGGTCCCACCGAGTTGATCATATCGGTCCCACCAAAATGCTTAACGGACACATTTTGAACTGAATTGGTCTGATCGAGTTCCATTATTCGGCCGCACCGAGTTTGGTGATTTGTGTGTAACAGTTAGATTTTGTGTGGAGGCTATATATACCCCTCCACCCACTCTTCATTCGTGAGGATAGCCATCAGAACATGCCTACACTTCCAGCATACATTTTCTGAGAGAGAACCACCTACTCATGTGTTGAGGTTAAGATATTCCATTCCAACCACATAAATCTTGATCTCTAGCCTTCTCCAACTTGCTTTCCACTCAAATCATCTTTCCACCAAATCCAAATCTGTGAGAGAGAGAGAGAGAGTTGAGTGTTGGGGAGACTATCATTTGAAGCACAAGAGCAAGGAGTTCATCATCAACACACCATCTATTACCTTTTGGAGAGCGGTGTCTCCTAGATTGGTTAGGTTTCACTTGGGAGCCTCCGTCAAAATTGTGGAGTTGAACCAAGGAGTTTGTACGGGCAAGGAGATCGCCTACTTCATGAAGATCTACCCTAGTGAGGCAAGTCCTTCGTGGGCGATGGCCATGGTGGGATAGACAAGGTTGCTTCTTCGTGGACCCTTCACGGGAGGAGCCCTCCGTGGAATCGCGCAACCGTTACCCTTCGTGGGTTGAAGTCTCCAGCAACGTGGATGTACGATAGCACCACCTATCGGAACCACGCCAAAATCTCCATGTCTCCAATTTCGTTTGCATACTCCAATCCCATCCCTTTACATTCTTGCAACTTGCAGGCTTTACTTTCCGCTGCTCATATACTCTTGCCATGCTTGCATGAATGTATTGTGAATGTTTATACTTGTGCTAAAACTCTACCTTAACTTGAGGAAAATAAAAACTACAACTTTTCTTTGTTAAGAGTCTATTCACCCCCCTCTAGACACCTCTTCTCGATCCTTTCAATTGGTATCAGAGCATTGGTCTCCATTGCTTTGGTTTTAACACCTTTGGAGGAAGATGGATGAGTCTATGTTGGGGAGTCTTAGACGTAGAGTGCCTATTCTTGATGGAGAGTACTTTCATGAGTGGAAAAATGAGATGCTTGAGATTTTCAATGAATATCACTTGAACAAGTACATTACTAGTCCTTGCAGTCCCCCTAGTGATCCTTTGCATCCCACTCCCGATGAGGATCTTGACATGATTCACAATCTTAGAACTATCAATCTTATCATTAGAGGATTTCCCAAAAATTTGATTGCTAGCTTACCTGCTCTTGATTGTGCTTACACCATATGGACATTTCTTGAGGAACGATAACCAAATTACTCCTTGAAAAATCTTGATGAGATTCTCCATAATTCTATTGCCTTGAATAGGATGAGTACTAGTGGTCCTAAGTTTGGTGATTGTCTATTTGAGCTTACTAACCTCATGCGTGCCAAAGGAGATGATGGAATCATTAGGAACATCATTTCCGAAGTCATTAGAATCCATAGAGATGAACATTGTTACAGTCATACTTCTCATGAATCACTCTCTCTAGGAATTGATCCATCACAAGACGATGTTGAACATGGATACTATGATGAGGATGATGATAGGGACTTTGATCTCGATGAGTCTATGAGACACTTTGGTCTTATGGCTAATCTTCGCGGCTACATGGCTGGAGGAAAGGAATGGGTCCTTGATAGTGGATGTACCGATCATATGACAGGAGACAAGGATATGTTTCGCGAGCTTGCTGAAAACAACGGCCCTCGGAATTATGTCACTTTTGGTGATAACTCAAAGGGTAAGGTGGTTGTCCTTGGTAAGGTGGTCATCTCACATGATAGCTCCATACAAAATTTTATGCTCGTTGAATCTCTTGGCTATAATCTACTTTCCGTATCTAAACTTGCTGACTTTGGTTTCAATGTCCTATTCACTGAAGTAGATTGCCAAGTGTTTTGTAGAGATAATCATAAAATGGTCTTTACCGGTATACGTAGAGGTGATCTTTACATTGTTGATTTCACTAAAAAGGCTCAACCTAGAACTTGTTTAATTGCTAAATCTTCTAAAGGCTGGTTGTGGCATAGAAGGTTAGGTCATGTGGGCATGCGAAATCTTGATAAGCTTATTAAAGGTGATCATATCCTTGGAGTAAAAGATGTTATATTTGACAAGGATAGATTGTGCAGTGCTTTTCAAGCAAGAAAACAAGTTGGAGGAAGTCACCCCGTGAAGAATATCATGACCACGAGAAGACCACTTGAGCTAATTCATATGGATCTCTTTGGTCCCAATGCCTACAAAAGTCTCAGTGGTAACTCATTTGGTCTAGTCATAGTCGATGATTTTTCAAGATTTATGTGGGTGTTCTTTCTTGATGATAAATCGCAGGTCCAAAAGATCTTCAAGAACTTCGCTAGGAAGGCCCAAAATCAATTTGAAGTGAAGATCAAGAAGGTTCGAAGCGACAATGGAACGGAGTTCAAGAACGCAAAAGTGGATACCTTTCTTGACGAAGAAGGCATCTCACATGAGTTCTCGGCCACATACACACCTCAACAAAATGGAGTTGTTGAGAGGAAGAACCGGACTCTTATTGAGATGGCGAGAACAATGCTTGATGAGTACAAGACTCCAAAACACTTTTGTGCGGAAGCGGTTGAGACGGCTTGTCATGAAACAAATCGCTTGTATCTTCACAAGCTACTCGGCAAGACGGCATACGAGCTCCTCACTAGTAACAAACCCCAAGTTGGATACTTTTGAGTATTCGGATCAAAGTGCTACATTCTTGATAAGCATCATCGTTCTAAATTTGCTCCTAAATCTCATGAGGGTTTCCTACTTGTTTATTGCTCAAACTCTCACACTTACCGTGTCTACAAGAATTTCACCCGAAAGGTTGAAGAGACGGTAGATGTGAAGTTTGATGAATCTAACGGCTCGCAAGTAGAGCAATTAACAATTGATGTAGGAGATAAAGATCCTTCTGAAGCAATCCAAGACTTGTCTATTGGCAAGACGCGTCCAACGGAGGTAAAGGAGAGTACCTCGTCCGTCCAAGTGGAAGCTTCTACCTCACGTCAAGGTGAACCAAGAGTTGACATGGAAGCATCCACAAGTGGGACACACCAAGATGAAGAAAACGAGGAAGTGCGCCAAGATGAACCTCATCAACCTCCTTCTCCACCTCGACAAGAGAACGACAACGTCAACAGTGAAGAAGGCCAAGAAGAAGGACAAGATGATGAAGAAGATGTCCCACCCCGACCCAAGCAAAAACTCTCACGAGTTCGAGAAAGAGTCTCAAGAGACCATCCCGTCAAGAAAATCTTCAATGATATCCAGACCGGGAGAATCACTCGCTCTAAAACTCGTTTGGCTAATTTTTGTGAACATTATTCATTCATCTCTAGCATTGAACCTATGAAGGTTGAAGAAGCATTGGAAGATCCTTATTGGATAAATGCCATGCATGAAGAGCTACACAACTTTGAGAGAAATCAAGTGTGGACATTGGTCGAGAAACCTGACAACAACCGAAACATCATTAGTACCAAATGGGCGTTTCGTGACAAGCAAGACAAAGATGGTCAAGTCATCCGCAACAAAGCATGTCTCGTGTCCCAAGGCTACACTCAAGTCGAAGGTATGGACTACGGTGAGACATATGCCCCCGTTGCTAGACTTGAGTCCATCCGCATCTTACTTGCTTATGCTAATCACCGTGATATCACCTTGTACCAAATGGATATTAAAAGTGCTTTTCTAAATGGTGAAATTGAGGAGGAAGTTTACGTTAAACTACCTCCCGGCTTTGTCAATCCTAAGAAACCCGACCATGTTTACAAACTTCATAAAGCTCTTTATGGTCTTAAACAAGCTCCTATAGCGTGGTATAAATGCTTGCCGAAGTTCCTTATTGAAAAAGGCTTTGAGATTGGAAAGATAGATTCTACTCTTTTTACTAAAAGGGTTAATGGTGAATTATTTGTGTGCCAAATTTATGTTGATGATATCATATTTGGTTAGACTAATCCTCATTTTAGTGAAAAGTTCGGGAAGCTAATGTCGAAGAAGTTTGAGATGTCTATGATGAGTGAACTCAAGTTCTTTCTTGGTTTGCAAATCAAGGAAACTAAGGAAGGCACCTTTGTTTCTCAAACAAAGTACAGCAAGGATTTATTCAAGAAGTTCAACATGCAAGAAAGCAAAGGTATGAAAACTCCCATGCCTATTAGTGGACATCTTGACTTGACCAAGGACGGCAAATCGGTTGACCAAAAGGTTTACCGCTCTATGATTGGTTCATTGTTATATCTATGTGCCTCCCGTCCCGATATTATGCTAAGTGTGTGAATGTGTTCACGATATCAAGCAACCCCCTTTGAATGTCATCTTAAGGCTGTGAAAAGGATAGTGAGATACTTAATACATACACCAAATTTTGGCATTTGGTATCGTAAAAGGTCTGCTTTTGATCTTGTGGGCTATTCCAACTCGGACTATGCCTGTGACAAGTTTGATAGAAAGTCCACTTTGGGTACTTGTCAATTTCTTTGTAGATCTCTTGTGTCTTGGTCCTCCAAGAAACAAAACTTGGTATCCTTATCCACTGCCGAAGCGGAATAAATTGCCGCCGGTTCATGTTGTGCTCAATTACTTTGGATGACCCAAACTCTTAAGGATTATGGGATCTATGTGAAACATGTTCCATTGCTTTGTGACAATGAGAGTGCTATTAAGATTGCTAACAATCGCGTGCAACATTCTCGAACTAAGCACATTGAGGTTCGTCATCATTTCATTCGAGATCATGTTGCTAAAGGGGACACTGATCTTAAGCATGTTCGTACCGATAAGCAATTAGCGGATATATTCACCAGACCGCTTGATGAGAAAGTATTTTTCCATTTGAGAGGTGAATTGAACATCATTGATGCTTCAAACTTGGAGTAGGAACTCCATTTGGATACATGCAAGGCATGAGCCTATGACTAATCCTTGACTTTTCCCCTTATAATGATGATCATGTGTCTCGGATATATTTGTACCCTTGCATGCTATCTAACCCTTGTAGATACTTGGATGAATATATAATCCATGAGATTGCAATCCACTCACATCTTGAGCAATCTCTACATCACCAAGTTTCTACACCATGGTGGTTGAAGACAAGGAAGTCACTTGGTATAAAATTTCATGATTGTCATGTTGGATACACAAGTGCTCTTCCTTGCAAGACTAACCCATGTGGGTAGATGAACTCAAACTACAAGTGGTGCTCCCAACCATTGATGCGCTACATCAACCTTGAGCACTTCACACAAGTTCAACTACATGATGAAGTTCAACACCACCACCCAAGGTATAATATTCCATCTTAGAGAAGCTTTACCCCAAGCCATGGGTCAAAGTAGCTCAACAAGATGCGAATACATCAAAATGCTTAATCAAAAAATGGCAACCCCATTTGGAGCTTAAACAATGAGTATGACTTATGATCAAGTGCTCTCACTTGACTCCTCATTCAATATACTCTAACACAGGTGACTTTGTCACCGCCCAATTCTAGATTAAGTTCTCTAGTATTTCTGAGTTTTTGCATTTGTCCCTGGCATTTTTGTTTCCCCTTCCTTTAATAAAAAAACTTCATCTAGATTTTCTTTTCTTTGTTTTGTTCTGCATTTCCTGCATCTAATTCATTGCTAATCTTTCAGTTAATTCCTTGCAAATCTTTGTGAGATCTTATTTGCCTAGTGAGCTGAGGTGACTATTGCTCTTTCTCTGTGTTGAACTCGGTCACACCGGTTTGTCACCTTCGGTCAAACCGAACCCTTTCGGTGCTACCGACGTAAACAACTCGGTGTTACCGATTTCACTTTAGAGAAGACAATATGTGTGACACCCCCGATTCAATCGTACACTAATCATACACGCAAACATGTACGATCAAGATCAGGGACTCACGGGAAGATATCACAACACAACTCTAAAATAAAATAAGTAATACAAGCATCATAATACAAGCCAGGGGCCTCGAGGGCTCAAATACAAGTGCTCAATCATAGACGAGTCAGCAGAAGCAACAATATCTGAGTACAGACATAAGTTGAACAAGTTGCCATAAGAAGGCTAACACAAATTGGGATACGGATCGAAAGAGGCGCAAGCCTCCTGCCTGGGATCCTCCTAAACTACTCCTGGTCGTCGTCAGCGGCCTGCACGTAGTAGTAGGCACCTCCGGTATAGTAGGAGTTGTTGTCCACAGTGGCGTCTGGCTCCTGGGCTCCAACATCTGGTTGCGACAACCGAGAGGAAAGGAAAGGGGGAAAAGAGGGAGAAAAGCAACCGGAGTACTCATCCAAAGTACTCGCAAGCAAGTATCTACACTAAATATGTATGGGTATCTATGTAAAGGGGCAATATCGGTGGACTGAGCTGCAGAATACCAGAATAAGAGGGGGATAGCTAGTCCTGTCGAAGACTACAGTTCTGGCAGCCACCATCTTGCAGCATCTAGAAGAGAGTAGATGGTAAGTTCACCAAGTAGCATCATATAGCATAATCCTACCTGGGATCCTCCTAAATCGCCATGTGTATGAGTGATCACCGGGTTAGATCTGGCACTTGGAAGGGTGTGTTTTATTAAGTATCCGATTCTAGTTATCATAAGGTCAAGGTACAACTCCGGGTCGTCCTGTTACCGAGGATCATGGCTATTCGAATAGATAAACTTCCCTGCAGGGGTGCACCACATTACCCAACACGCTCGATCCGTCTAGCCGAACACACTTTCCTCGGTCATGCTCGACTTTGGAAGATCAACACGTCACAGCCCTACCTAGGCACAACACAGAGGTCAGCACGTCGGTCTAAATCCTATGGCGCAGGGGTCTGTGCCCATCGCCCATTGCACACCTGCATGTTGCGAGGGCGGCCGGAAGCAGACCTAGCCTCCCTAATACAAGAGCAGGCGTTCCAGTCCAATCCGGCGCGCGCCGCTCAGTCGCTGACGTCAAGAAGGCTTCGGCTGATACCACGATGTCGAGTGCCCATAACTGTTCCCACATAGTTGGTTAGTGCGTATAGGCCAGTGGCCAGACTCAGATCAAATACCAAGATCTCGTTAAGCGTGTTACTTTGAAGTAACCGCAGACGCCGACCAGGGCCAGGCCCACCTCTCACCTAGGTGGTCTCAACCTGCTATGTCGCTCTGCCACAAAGTAATAGTCGGGGGCCGTCAGGAACCCAAGCCCACCACTACCTGGATGGAACCACCTGCCCCTTCAGCCACCACATCGGAATCACTTGCTGGTACTCTATGAGGCGACCCGACTTTAGTCACCACATGTATCATATATTATGTATATAAGTATAAACCCATGATCACCTCTCGAGTGATCATGGCCCGATAGTATAGCATGGCAGACGGACAAGAATATAGGGCCACTGATGGAATACAAGCATCCTATACTAAGCATTTAGGATTGCATGTAAAGGTAACAACAGTAGTAGCAAGGACAGGCTATGCAACATAATAGGATTAACCGAAAACAGTAACATGCTACACTACTCTAATGCAAGCAGTAGAGCGAAGAATAGGCGATATCTGGTGATCAAGGGGGGGGGGGGCTTGCCTGGTTGCTCTGGCAAGGAGGGGTCGTCAACAACGTAGTCGATTGGGGCACCGGCAGCGGCGTTAGTCTCGTAGTCTACTGGAGAGAAGAGGGGGAAGAAACCATGAATACAATGCAAACAGATACATATCGATGCATGACATGACAGGTAACGATGCCAGGTGTGCCCTAACGCGGTAGGAGGTGATACCGGCGAAGGGGGGAAATATCCGGGAAAGTATTCCCGTTGTTAGGCATTTTCGGACAGATGAAACGGAGGGGGATTGTTGCATGTTCGTTGTGTTAGGGATGTGTGGCAAACGAACAGGCTGCATATCTGGATTCGTCTCGTCGTTCTGAGCAACTTTCATGTACCCTGCTCCTGCTTGATTAATATTGATGATATGGGTAGTACAAGAGTAGATCTACCACGAGATCAAGGAGGCTAAACCCTAGAAGCTAGCCTATGGTATAACTGTTGTTCGTCCTACGGACTAAAACCCTCCGGTTTATATAGACACCGGATAGGTTAGGGTTACACAGAGTCGGTTACAATAGTAGGAGATCTACATATCCGTATCGCCAAGCTTCCCTTCCACGCCAAGGAAAGTCCCATACGGACGCGGGACGAAGTCTTCAATCTTGTATCTTCATAGTCTTGGATCCGGCCGTGATGATAGTCCGGCTATCCGGACACCCCCTAGTCCGGGACTCCCTCAGTAGCCCCTGAACCAGGCTTCAATGATGATGAGTCCGGCGTGTTGATTGTCTTCGGCATTGCGAGGCGGGTTCCTCCTCCGAATACTTCATAGAAGGTTTTGAACACAAAGATAGTGTCCGGCTGTGCAAAACAAGTTCCACAAAACACCGTAGAGAGAATAATTTTTGCACAGATCTGCTGACGTATTCCGCGGCGTGACATCACACCACGGCCAGGCCTTTATATGAATCATTTTTTTACCGTTCCACCTCAGCGTGTTTAGCGAGGCGGTTTCCTTGGCACATCTTATCAAAGCATAGATCGTGCCCCCTTATTCCGGGATTCTCATCAATACGGACGTGGGTAACCCATCCGCGCCATTGATTACGACGCTTGGGAAATAAGCGAGTTTTACCAGGCTGGTGAGGGACGCATAGCTTCGTCCGCCTATATAAGGGGATAAGGATCCACTTTTTCACCTACGCCTTCTTCCTCCTTTGCTTATCCATTTCCGCGCACTCGAGCTCCAGCGCCCAAGTCCGCACATCCCACCTCAACCTTTCTCCAATCATGTCAGGAGCGGGAGGCAGGTGGATGGCCTCCTCCGTCATGGAGGGGCACATCGCAAGACAGCGAGAGGCCGGATACTTGTCCGGCAACATCGCGCACAGGCTTCCCGACGAGGGGCAGCTCATTCCGACCCCTGGGCCCCGTGAGAGGGTGGTGTTTCTCCCCCACTTCCTCCGCGGACTAGGTTTTCCTCTTCACCCATTTGTCCGGGGGCTCATGTTCTACTACGGCCTGGACTTCCACGACCTGGCCCCGAATTTTATCCTCAACATCTCGGCATTTAACGCGGGTGCGAGGCCTTCCTCGCATCCAGCCCCACTTCGCTTATGGCTGAAGATCTTCAACGTCCGCCGAAGGTAGTGGGCGGCCGCAGCCGAGAGTGCGGAGGCGCCATGGTTGGCAAGATGGCCAAAGTCCCATGGCTCAAGGCGCCTTCGTGGAGACAATAAAGGGGTGGCAATCGGGGTGGTTCTACATCACCGAGCCCCGCAACACCAAATGGGTGGCGGCCCCCGAATTCAGATCTGGCTTCCCCACACGGCTCTCGTCATGGAAAGAGACGGGCCTGACGTGGGGGAATTCGGACGAGACATCTGGACTTCAAACATGCGTCCGAAACCTGGTGGCCAAGAATCTTAGGCTGGTCGACGTAATCCAGGTGATGCTCATCCGCCGGATTCTCCCATGCCAACAAAGGGCCTTTAACTTGTGGGAGTTCGATCCGGCACAGCACCAAACCTTGAGCCGGCTCTTTGACACTACGTACGAAGACGCCTGGAAGGTGCTGTTCAAGGGCGCCGAAGCCCCAGCATCCGCTACCAAAGATCGCGGATACAGCTCGCAGCGTCAAGCCGGCGAGGTAAGTTATTTTACCCTTTACAGGACTCTTTTTTCATAGATTGACTCTACGTGGGATCTAAAACTCCCTAATCTTTGACAGGACTGGCTAAAAACGTCCGGACAAATTAACTGTCTGGCTCCTTTGCCGGAAGATCCGGAGGACGCCCGATTGACGGGGCTACTGGCTCTGGCGCCATACGTGGTGCCGGAGAAGAAGGCCAAGAAGGAGGCCACGGGAACTCGAAGGAGCTCCCGATGCCAGGTGTTGTCAGATTCCGAGGCAGAATCTTCTCCTCAAGACGAGGAGGAAGAAGAAGAAGCTCCTCCCCCAGCGGGGGAGGAGAAGAAAAGGAAGGCCGCCCCGACTGGGGAGGCCGGAGGGTCCAAGAAGGGGAGAACCCTTCCTCCGGACTTCTCCGCCAACGTCGACGACGACGAGGAGGATTGGCCTACGAGGGCCAAGCCCCTGGCGAGATCGTAAGTGTCCGGATACCCATGGTTTTTTATTATTGCAGAGTGTTCTCTAATGTTGAACAACCGTGCAGCCCGCCCAAGGGCGAGTTCGCCGATTCATCGAGCGGGTCCTTGGGCTCGTCGGAAATGGAGAGTACCTCGCTTCCGACCGCCTCCTCACCTCTCTCTGCGGATGACGCCGCGGCGGGGCCCCAAGAGGGGCTCGGTCAAGAGGAGGTAGCGCAGGAGGTGCCACAAGGCAACCTCCCGGACTCCAGGAGCGCGGGGGGCAAGACCCCCAGGGGCTCTAGGTACGACCCTTGTCCGGTCTCCATGCCGAACCTTCATGGTTCCGAGTCCGCAAGCGGACCCTTCGGAAGAAGGGTAAGACGCCGTGTCCTCCGCCCAACCGAGGCACCGGATAGCTTCTTGGTGGCGCTTAACGGCGCTCCATCAAGGAGGAGCACAACACTGTTATGAGTGCGGTGATTCGATAGATTCAGTCCGCCAAGAGCGGATCGACCAAGCTCGTACCAGCCTTCTAACGGGGTTTGAGGTAAGTTTTATAATATGTAAAAATATAACCGCATAGACAGTAGCCCCTGATGCTTAGTTCGGTGTTCGGAAAGAAAAGCCAGACTAAGGATCTAAAAAGATATACGCAGGAGTCTAACATAAGTATGTCAATATGGTAATGCAGGCTGCGCTGCTGACCTCTGCCGCACTGACTGCTGAGGTCAATGCATTAAAGCAGAACCTCGAGCGGTCCGAGAACAAGCTCGAAGAAGCCAAGAAGGAGCTCGAGGACAAGGAAGGTAAGTAGTACCTTATTAAAGAAATACCTTATAGAAAAGGTTTTGGTTGCGAAAAATAACAGGAATAACATGGGTACTGCAGGGGCCACGAATGAGGTGGCGACCCTGAAGGAAGCGGTGTCCATGGCCGAAAACAAAGCGGCTGCGGAACGCACCGAGCGAGAGAAGGGGGAGGCGCAGCTGGCGGAGGTGCGGCAAGAGCTCCAGATTCTCGTGAAAAAACACGAGGGTTTGGAGCGTGACTCGAAGACCCGAGAGTCCGAGCTTGCCTCGGCTCTTGAGAGTGCCAAAGCTGCTAAGGCCGAGGCCCAAAAAGCCCTCCAAGAAATTGAAGCACTAAAGAAGATAGCGGCGGGTAAGGCATTCTTTATGCAAAGCAAGAATGTTAAAGTCAATTACCTGTTACTTACCCGGATTCAGAGCTCTCCAGGAGCATTCGCAGATTTGCCCCGTAGTGCGTCTGATGCTGCCGCATTCTACCGCGCCCAGGAGGGGAGCTCCACGGAGAAGGTGTTCTGGTCTCAGTATGCTGAGGCCGACCATCCCGTGCCCCTGAGCGACCAGCTGAAGCAGCTGGTCGAGCTACATAAGGTCGCCGAACAGGCCATGAAGGGCCTTATAGCTCGGTTGTGGCCATTGGAGGCCATGCCCGGGAGCTACTTCGGCTTGGTGCAGCGGCTGGTGGATGCCTGTCTGCGGCTTGAAGTCATCAAGCGCTCCGTCTGTATTGAAGGTGTCCGTCGGGCCCTTACCCATGCTAAAGTGCACTGGGGCAAGCTGGATGCGGAGAGGCTTGTGACGGACGGGCTACCGAAGGGCCATGAGCATCGCACGCCCGAAATGTACTATGAGGGCCTCCTGAAGGGTGCCCGCCGAATAGCGGATGAGTGCTCCAAGGATGTAATTTTTGGATAAACTCGCATTTGTTATCCTGTACGCAGAAAACTTGTTCATATGCGCTAAGCAACGCTTATTAATTTAAAATATTACCTTCTGTGCGGCTGTTTATCAAATTTGAGAGATGGCAAGTCGTTGGCTTCAGCCCCTTGCCACGAAAGTCTTTGGGGTGTTGGGATAAACTTGAGCACTCTTGTTCCCATTCTTGGGTCCATCTAGGAGGCGCCAACACAACGAACAAGGCAACCGGACTTATAATGCTTGAACACTCTCACTTAGCCATAGAATTCTATAATTTTAAATTTGGTGAAGCCCCTAGTATTCGAAGACCGAGTTCGGGCGCTATCCACGCCTTTGGCGGACAATTCGGTTCCTCGCCTAAGCGGCATAAGTCTTTAGGGACCGAAAAAACCTCTTGAACAGCGATCGCTCTCGCCCTATCATGACAGTCAGTTTTAGCTTTCTCTCGAGGTGCTCGACCCAAAGATAATTGGGGCACAATCGCAGTGGTTCTCCCGGTGCTACCTTAGCCGATATAGCGGAACGTAAGGAACCAAAACACGGGAGCCGGGCAAACCCAACTATTGACCCAAGACATGATTCTGAGCCAATTCATATAATGCTATAAGTTCGGGGTGCCGCACTTGTGAAAGTGTTCTGACTTATCACACCATAATTTTGGGATACTTAAGCCCCTGGTGTATTGGCCGTACCAAAGTGTACGGTTGCAACATGTCGTGAAATGAACATATGTATATATAAAGGAAGTAGAGCAATAATAAGCAAAAGCTATGTATTGTTTATTCAAAAAGGTACTGCAATGAAAGCAGAACGATACAAATAGTGCGATAAGCAAGGGATGGGACTATCTAACATGTCCCCCTCCAGGGGTAAGCTGCTGGAGGATATGTAAAATAGGTATAATGCTCGCAATAGAGACCACCTGAACACTCGACGTGGCTATCCGCTTCCCTGGCTGTTGCATCATGAGTTCGGCGATTCAAGTGCCGGACAGGACTTCTCAAAGACGGAGTCCTGAAAGTAAAAAAAAGGAAGAAAAAGGAAATGACACAAACGGGAGCCTCTGGTGCGGTCGAGCCACAATCTTGCCGTGCCGTTGTCTTGCCCCTCCCCATATGCCCATGGTATCTCCAGAGCATAATTATGTACGCGTAATACTAGATTCGCAATTTCGCGAGGGCTGGGGTTGGGGCCGGATTGCTACTCGTGCTTGAATTGTGCCAGGTGGTCTTGTTGCAGGTTACTCCGGGCGCGCTTGGCGGTGTCCGGACGCTTAGTGGCCGGACTCGAGAATTGCCGTGAGAGGCTGCTTTGCACCTCCGCCGCGAGGGCCGCCGTATGCTCCTTAGTTCGGAGAGAGCGTTCGGTGTTTCCATTAACCGTAATTACTCCTCGAGGGCCTGGCATCTTGAGCTTGAGGCATGCATAGTGCGGCACCGCATTGAACTTTGCAAATGCGGTTCGTCCGAGCAGCGCATGATAGCCGCTGCGGAATAGGACGATATCGAAGATTAACTCTTCGCTTCGGAAGTTATCCAGAGATCCGAAGACCACTTCGAGTGTGACTGAGCCTGTACAATTGGCCTCTACACCCGGTATGACGCCTTTGAAGGTCGTCTTGGTAGGTTTAATCCTTGAGGGTCTATGCCCATTTTGCGCCTTTGTATCCCGATAAAGCAGGTTCAGGTTGCTACCGCCATCCATCGGGACTACGGTGAGGTGAAATCCGTCAACAATTGGGTCAAGAACCAATGCGGCGGCCGCCGTGACGGATGCTAGTGGGTGGTCCCTCGATCGAAGGTGATCGGGCAGGAAGACCATGGGTTGAACTTTGGGGCGACTGGCTCCATCGCATATACGTCCCGTAGTGCACGCTTCCGCTCCCTTTTGGGTATGTGGGTTGCGTATATCATGTTCACCGTCCGCACTTGTGTGGGAAAACCTTTCTGTCCTCTATTGTTCGGCGGCCGGGGCTCTTCCTCGTCATCGCTATGCAGCCCCTTGTCATTGAGTTCGGCACTTAACTTGCCTACTTGCTTGAACACCCAACAATCCCTATTGGTGTGATTGGCTGGTTTTTCGGGGGTGCCACGTATTTGGCACAAGCGGTCGAGTATGCGGTCCAAGTTGGACGGGCCCTGGGTATTTCTTTTGAATGGCTTCTTTCGCTGACCGGGTTTAGAGCCTCTAAATCCGGCAACGGTCGTATCTTCAGTATTATCGCCATTAATGTGGCACTTGTTCTTGTTGCGACGCGACCTGCCATTGCTGTCCTTGGTATCCGGACTATCAGGATGTTTGGCCAAGTTGTTGCTTCGAGCTAGCCACCTGTCCTCTCCCGCACAAAAGCGAGTCATGAGGGTTATGAGGGCTGCCATAGATTTCGGCTTTTCCTGTCCTAGGTGTCGGGCAAGCCACTCGTCGCGGATATTTTGTTTGAAGGCTGCAAGGGCCTCTGCATCCGGACAGTCAACGATTTGATTTTTCTTTGTTAGGAACCGAGTCCATAATTATCTGGCCGATTCTTCTGGTTGCTGAATTATGTGGCTAAGGTCATCGGCGTCTGGTGGTCGCACATATGCGCCCTGGAAGTTATCAAGGAATGCGGCTTCCAGGTCCTCCCAACAACCAATTGATTCTGCTGGCAAGCTATTGAGCCAATGTCGAGCTGGTCCTTTAAGCTTGAGTGGGAGGTATTTGATGGCATGTAGATCATCACCGCGGGCCATGTGGATATGGAGGAGATAATCCTCGATCCGCACCGCAGGATCTGTGGTACCATCGTATGATTCGATGTTTACGGGCTTGAAGCCCTCGGGATTTGATGATCCATTACTTCATCCGTGAAGCATAGTGGGTGTGTGGCGCCTCAGATTGGGCTATATCACGGCGTAGCTCATGTGAGCTTTGTCTACTATGTTCGCCCGGCCGGTTTCTTTGTATCCGTGCGACGGTAATCATCCCGCATTGTTGGCGCCCACGCGATCCGTAGATCGATCTTGTATGTTTTGCCTTATCCTCCAATATATCTCGCAAGTCCGGCGCGTTTTCCCGTGCCTTGGTACGTTTTGAGCGGCGTCGGGGTGTGGCTTGAACGGAGGGTCTAGAGGCCTCTCTATTGCGGCCACGGGGTGGCCGGTCTGCCATGTCGTGCGCTGGTGACTTGGGTGCTTCCTCCTCTAGTCGGGGCAACGGCCTGCGTTTGGGGTAGCTTTTGGAGGGGCGTTCGAGTTCATACTCTTCGGCTGCAAGGACTTCAGTCCATCTGTCAGCTAGCAGGTCTTGGTCAGCTCTAAGCTATTGCTGCTTTTTCTTGAGGCTGCTTGCCGTGGCTATGAGCCTGCGTTTGAAACGCTCCTGTTCGGCGGGATCCTCAGGCACGACAAACTCGTCGTCGTCGAGGCTTGCCTCATCTTCGGAGGGAGGCGCATAATTATCGTCCTCAACCTCTCTTTCTGCCGCACTGTCGTGCGGACTTGCTTCTCCCGCCTCCTGCACTGAGTCCTGCTGGAGGGGGTTCTCTTCGCACCTTTATGCAGGGTGTTATTATCTCCGTGCGGAATCACCGTTTTTATTATGGCGGGATTTAGAGCGGCGCCGCTGACGTCGGCGCTTCGGCTATTTCTTGGAGGGGTCATCCTCCGTTGTTCCATCACCTTTCCCATCTTTTGGGATGTCCACCATATATATGTCATATGCCGAGGTGGCCTTCCGAGGCCCAGTAGGCGCTGGGTCTTGGTCGTCTCCGCATCGCCGTCCATACCGTCGATGTCTTCGGAGTCGTAGTCTAGCATGTCGGTTAGATCGTCGACAGTGGCTACAAAGTGGGTGGTGGGTGGGCGTTGAATTTCTTCGTCGTCCGCATCCTTGTCTTCCTGTCCGCAATCCGGCCAGGCTCTCCGGATAAAGAGAGACTTTAGTGAATTCGAATATCGCCAAAGGGCGAGTGCTTTGAAAGATGTCCATGACCATGAACTCCATAGGCGCCCAATCGGATTCGATTGGCAAGGGCGAGGAGGGTTGAGTCCGGAGAGGAGTCCGCACCCGGAGTCGAGGTCTTCACAAAGGACAGGATGGAGTTCGGCTCAATCGTCAGAGATTGTAGCCCCGAGGCGTGTTCAACCACTCGTCCTCGATCGGGGAATCGGCCCGGATTAAGGGTCGGAGCGGATGTTGGTGCGGCCTGTGGCATCGCTTGGCTGCAGAGCTAGATCATGCCCATCGAGACGGTCGCGCTGCTGGCTGCGGCTCGAATCTGTCGAAGATCAAGTCTCCGCGATATCGGCCGTATAGTTTAAACTTCCAAATCTGACCTGATGGCAGGGGCGTAGCTTCGATCTGCTCTAGATGGCTGCTTAATTGGCCCGCAGATGCAAAGCCGCCGAATCTGAAGATCTGTCCGGGAGAAAAGTCTCACCTGGACCGTGTCGTTGTTGATGATCGAAGGAGCCATCGGGCCTATCGGTGATGACACAGAGGAACTCTCAATGAAAGCACCAATGTCGGTGTCAAAACCGGCGGATCTCGGTAGGGGGTCCCGAATCGTGCGTCTAGGCGGATGGTAACAGGAGACA
Organism: Aegilops longissima; assembly: GCA_021605205.1. Taxonomy (NCBI): domain Eukaryota; kingdom Viridiplantae; phylum Streptophyta; class Magnoliopsida; order Poales; family Poaceae; genus Aegilops; species Aegilops longissima. Next base: position 553,984,911 of record CM038682.1, read on the forward strand.
AGGGACACGATGATTTTACCCAGGTTCGGGCCCTCTCGATTGAGGTAATACCCTACTCCTGCTTGATTAATATTGATGATATGGGTAGTACAAGAGTAGATATACCACGAGATCAAGGAGGCTAAACCCTAGAAGCTAGCCTATGGTATAAGCATGTTGTTAGCCCCACGGACTAAAACCCTCCGGTTTATATAGACACCGGATAGGTTAGGGTTACACAGAGTCGGTTACAATAGTAGGAGATCTACATATCCGTATCGCCAAGCTTGCCTTCCACGCCAAGGAAAGTCCCATCCGGACGCGGGACGAAGTCTTCAATCTTGTATCTTCATAGTCTTGGAGTCCGGTCGTGATGATAGTCCGGCTATCCAGACACCCCCTAGTCCGGGACTCCCTCAGTGGGCCCCTGTGTCATAGGCAGTGGGTGGTCCTTAGCGTGCGAACGGGTTATGGGTGTCGGTCACAAGGGTGCCCGCACACCCGAGGCCATCAGGGGAGAAGAGTGCCGGCCACAGTGGCGGGCCGGAGCAGGGCGGCGCAATAATGGGCGTCGGCACGCGGGCAGGCACAATGAACGACGAGGCGCGTCTCGGCGAAACTGCAAGGCCAGGCGGGGCGGCGCGGCAGTGAGGGGCTGCGGGCATGGACGTGGGCGGCAGGGAGGCAAAGCGGCGCGAGAGGAGCAAGGCGGCGACGCCGGCAACCTGAGCATGCGGGGTCGCGGCCGGGTGCGGTGTGGGAAGGAGGCCGCGACATCAGGCGCGGGGAGCGCGAGCGCGCGCGTGCATGACAAAGCTACGCAGTGAGCGTGGCGAGGGCGAGTGGGGGCGCGCGGGGCTGCCGGGACAGAGTAGCAGCAGAGAGCGGGAGGAGAGGCCAGGGCGCGAGGCGGCGACGCAAGCGGTTGCAGCAGTGAGGTGCGGCACGGGGAGGAGCAGCACGGTGGGCGCGGTCGGGGCGTGCAGGGGGGCAGCGGCAGCACGACAACAGGCGGTCGAGCACGCGCGCTCGCGTGTGCGTGCCCATGCAAGAAGGGGCGAGGCAGACGCGGCGGCGCGGACCTTGAGCGTCTGGGCAGGGAAGAAGAGGGGAGGCGGAGGTCGATGGCCTCACCAGTGTTGCAGGGGCACGGGACGGCGAGGCTCGATGGAGCTCGTCGAGGAGGTAGATGGGGATGACGCGCGGCGATGGATGATGGCTCCGGGCGGCGAGGCGGTCGAGGATGGCACTGTGAAGTGGCGGGGTGGCATGCGTCGACGACGGGTGGCCGAGGTGGAGGCGACAAGCGACGGGGTCGGGAGCGGCTCCAGGTTCCGGGCCGTCCGGCGAGGAGGAGGACGAGGACGGGGCTGCGACGAGCGTTGGCTCCCCTTCCCGGTCCAGATCAGGATCGAGAGGCAGAAGAGGGAGGAGTTGGCGACGTGGGGGGAGTGGGGGAAATGGGGTGGATCGAGGGTTAGGGTTCGGTTGCTCGGGGGAATAAGTGGGGATGGGGTGGGCCGGCCTGGTCGCTAGGCCAACTGGGCCGTGGCCCAGGGGGTGGGGGTTTCTTTGTTTTCTTTTCTTTTATTTATTTTATTTCTTTTCTGTTTTCTCTTTATCTACCTAACATTTTAGTTTTGCAAAAATACATAGGTTGTACCTAATTTAGTAAACTTAATTAAGTCACATACCGAACATTTTTGTTTTAATGTTTGAAAGTTTTTGATGTTTGACAAGAATTCAAATATGAATTCAAATCGTTTTGAACTAACGCGAGATTAGGGACAGTAACGGAGGTGACGTGGCATCATTAGCAGAGATTACTGTGGCTTGATTATCCGGGTGTCACAATTCTCCTCCACTACAAGAAATCTCGTCCCGAGATTTAAGAGGTAGAGAAGGGGGGAAAGGTCTAGTTACGAAGTTTTAATGGATCTTCTCGGCCTTGGTTGCTCTTCTCGAAGAGGTCGATTCCTTACATTGATGTCTTCATTTCTCTGCTTCAGGTCATCATGGTGAAGTCGTCATTTTCTTCGGGAACTCCAACGTACTTACGAATAGGTAAGGGACAGCTCGGCTACGACAGAATGCTTATGAGGGAAACAATCTAGGGTTAACCCATGAATGAGCATAAGATTATCTCTCGAGTTGAACATATAAAATACATCAAGAGTAAGGTACGAAGGTACAATAAGAGGTTCCAAGCGGATAGATAGTTGCTCGAAGTCTGAACCAGAGTGAGAAAGGGGTTCAGAGCAGCGAGAGTAAGTATTGCGTGTGATGCCAGAATATAGCACTAGGAAGGTGGTCCGTGAATTAAATAAGAAGCCAAGCGTGGGGAATAACCATTAGAAACAGGGTTGTACAGGAGAGTCAGGTTTCGATCATGTGGAACTGTGGGTTATGGGCCCACCATGTGGTTTAAAGTAGGAAGGGCAGAGACGTCTTGCGTGATCATGCAAGAAAGGCATGTCAGAGGATAGCCTGTCGATTATGTCGGCAACAACGTCAGTACCAAGGGCGAGGGACGAAGAGAACCATTTTCCTGCTCGTTGCACAAGGCGGACCAATAGGCAAAGTTCTCGTCCATCGGTGGCTGTCGGAATGTCATCAACAATAGTAACAGGGTCTTGCTGACAGAATTGTACAACGAGATGTTTACATAAGCAGGAGAATATTACTGCTTAGATCATATAGATCACAAGCAACGTTAAACCAACCAATGGAAAGGAAAATATGATTATCAGATTAAACAGAACAATGGAAAGGAAAATGTGTTTAAACACATACTTCAAGGTTATATCCTTCCCAAGGACAAGCAGAGCATGATATCCATGACATGATATAATGTAGAAAACTCTTTACGTAGGGGAGAGAAATTTCATGACATTACCCATACAGCGGTGTTTGGATAATTGAGCAGGAAACATTTAGCATTGGGCTCCAAATGTTCTTATTGAAGATCGGAGTACACAAATGTTGGGGATACAACTACTGAGTGTGAACCGCCCTGGAGGGGCCGGGTTACCCTCTTCCATGATCCGGGCCCACGGAGGAGGCCCAGAGCCCAGAGGCGAATTAAGGTCCGTTTATGTAAACCGCCTTAGTGTTGTAACTTGTGCTGTAAGATAAGAGAGAAGAGACCGAGCCGGACACTTGTATGAGCCAGATCGGGACTCTGTAGACCGGCCGGGCGTCAACCCGTGTATATAAGGGGACGACCCGGCGGCGGATTAAGGACAGACAATTCGAGGCTTAGGCGAAGCTATTGCTCCCAAGTCGTCGAAACTACATCAATCCCATCACAACTAGACATAGGCCTTTCCTTCATTGAAGGGGCCGAACTAGTATAACTCCCGTGTCTTTGTGTCCGCTTTAACCCCTCTAAGTTAACCCGTACGATGGCCCTGCGACTAAGTCCTTTCACGAGGACATCTGCCGTGAAAATTCCATGATAGTTGGTGCCCACCGTGGGGCTATCGCACGATGGTTTGATGATCTTAGAGGGCAAGTTCGAAGGACTCGAAGGCTATCTGTGGGCGGATGACTAAGAGTCGTCGCGGCAAACTCTATCGACGATGCGGAATTGGGGCCCGAGGCCGGCTCGATCGAGTACGGATACTGGGTCCCCTTTGGTGGCATACACGTTTTCATCGGCAAGATCGGCGAGCCAGGGCTGGGCGGATATCGCACCGACCTCGTCGAGGCGGCTCAGTGGGCGAAGAAGAGTCCTGCCACAGCTAAACCGGCTGCCAAGCGTGCTTTCGTGGGAGTCGTCCACGGAGTCTATGAGGCGGATCAGCATCTGGCGGCGAAACCGTTGTCTACTCTGGCGACGAGTCATCCACCGGAGAGACCGAGTCTTTGTACCAGGTGCAAGATGGCGGATCGGGGCTGTTCCGGCGGAGAGAGTATTCGGACTCCTTTGATCTACCCAGCGGGTTGGAATTTTCATGGCGGTACTGGCGGCGCTTCACTCTTGACCATGGCGCCCATCATCGCCGGTTCAGCAGCGGAGGTGGCAGCGGGAAGGAGGCCTGTCGCCCGCCGGCTCAAGTTCTATCGAGTTATTTGGCGCATTGGCTGCGCTCATGGCGGAAGCTAACCCGGCGGATCAGGACTGCACTGGCAGAGATGGCGAGGGTGAAGAACAGATCGCTAAAGCTAAAGCGGATCTGGCAGCCGCGGGCGTGAGGATGGCGGCGAAGCGGGCGCTTTGGATGCTGAGCTTATAGACTCATCTTTGGATCGAGTCGTCACATGAATTCATGAAAAGGAAGTACAGATCCCGTTTGCCTTGATTTTCGAGGAAGAGCTCTTCAATACCCGAGGCGAGGGACGATAATCCGCCACCGGTGGTAAACCGGCGGAAGCACAGGATGGCGCGCGGTTCAGCCTCGTGTGATAGATCAGCCTCGCCATCATACGCGCGCGCCCGGTGTCTGAACACCTCGGGTCACTACTCAACCCGATGGACAACCTTGTCGCGGCTGCGGCACGATTGGGCGATTCGATCGAGGCGATTCACCACGGCGGTAGAAAGGCGCCGGGTCAAGGAGCTCCTCGGGGCGGCCACAGCTCGGCGAAGCGTATTCATCTGATCGGGACGGATCCACTCCACCCCGCCCAGCGGAGTTATAGCCGCGCCGCAGATGAACCGGCCGTGTCAAGCAGCGCAGCGCGGTCCGCCTCGAGCAACAACCCGGTCGGTGGCGAAGGCGCTCAAGTGGTGGTGGACGGGCGGGGGCACGTAAGGAGGCGAGTTAACAGCACAACATGAGGACCATCAGCTCGCGCGGTTCGTCCGACCATCTTTGAACCGGGGTCACGTCCGGCTCATTGGGGTGCCTTGCCTCGTCCCGCTTTACGCAATGTCGTTTGCCCAAGGACTTCAAAGGGCCACGCAAGGTGCCTAACTATACCGCCGATTTGGCTCGAAGCATGGATGAAAGCTATGAGATGGCCATGGAGATGCTGGATGTGGGCGAAGCTGCGTGTGCGAAGTATTTCACCATGATGTTGGAAAGTGCGGCCCGTGCTTGGTTGAAAAATTTGCCACCCAACTCGGTTAGTTCGTGGACTCGATTCACGGACCGGTTCATTCAAAATTTCAAAGACACTGTAAACAGCCCATATACGTGGTGGATTTGGCGGCTTGTGTCGGCGGAGGAGAATCTACCGCGCATTGGAGTGCGCCCGCGTTTGGAGGTTTACATTCATCGGACGGATCAACCCTGATTCCGCTATTTTAACCCTAGAAGCCAGCTGCGGTTCGAGCCGTTGAAGTTAAAGCTGGAGTCGCATGAGCGTTTTGCAATGACATGGGCGCGCTCATGGGCGTTTTGGTAAAGTATGCTGATTACGATAGTACCAAGGATCCGAGTGCGAGGATGGCGAAGTAGGGAAGGAAGCAGAATAGCAACTCGAAGCCAGCAGCATCATTGGCGGGCAATGGGGAAACAAGCGTAAGGCTAACGGTAACATGGGCTTCATAGCCAACACCACCGCACAGGACAAGGGTCAGCGGCGCAAGGTAAACAATCAAACCGGGCGGTGCACAAGGTCACAATCCGGGCGTTTGAATTACCTATTGAATCAACCTTGCGAAGCATGGGACGAAGGAGGCACCGCGAACCACCTCTGGAAGGATTGTTATATTATGCGGAGTTCAAAAATTCTAATGCTTTCGGTATGATCAAGGGCCCCGGCGGTTCGAGGTCCGCCCGGATTCTGATGGAGAAATTCGGCCCGAGGTTGGTGGTAATCCGGTGGCAAGGCAATCAAAACAATCGAACAATCGAGCAATCAGAACCAAGGGGTTACAATCAACAACAACAGCGGTCGGGTTACCAAAGTAATCCAAAGCAGTTGAGCAGTGGACGATACCATGTCTTTACCACCAGCTTGGACAGACGAGACCGAAAACTTGAGCGGGCGGTCGGTGTTGTTGAACCGGCCGTGCCGCATTACTGCGCTGGTCGAGCAGCCTATTGTATGGAGTAGAGGATCATCCTCCCGGGTTTACAATCCGGGTCAGCTAGCCCTAGTAGTGGCACCTCGGTGGGAGGATATAAGTTCACCAAAGTGCTTATGGATGGAGGAAGCAGCATCAACATCACGTACTCTGAGACCTTCCGGCGTATGGGGTTGTGGATAGGCATCTCGGGCCGTCGGCACAGTATTTCACGGTGTGGTGCGGCAAGTCTGCGTGCCGGTCGGTAAGATAGCTCTGGAGGTAGCTTTTGGAGATGAACATGACTCGGATCGGAAACATTGGCGTTTGAGGTGGTGAAAATCAAAGCCCTTACCACGCCTGTTTGGGCGGCCGACTTATGCTAAGTTTATGGCACGACCTTGTTATGTTTATTTACAGCTGAAAATGCGGGTCACAAGGGGCGATAGCGGTTCACAGGAGCCGCGGATTGCGTTGGAATGCGAGGAAGGTGATGCGGCTTATCAGAGTCGGTTTGTGCCACGAGAGTTAAAGTATTATAAAGACAATGTTGATCCGGCGGATATGACCCGTTGAAAAAGCCAACTACTGAGCACGATCCGGTTTGAAGTTTAAGTCGTGGTGAGACTAAACTTGTTGATTTTGTGCGGCGATTCGTCCAAGCAGTTCACCATCGGTGCTAATTTGGATCCTAAATAGGAAGCGCGCTCATCGAGTTCATCCGTGAGAATCGGGACATTTTGCATGGAAGCCTTGACATGCCGGTGTCTGGGGAACTCGTGAACACACTCTTAATGTTGATCCCAAGTACATACCGGTAAAGCAGTTTCTCGCCGGTTTAATGAGGAAAAGCGCAAGGCCATTGGAGAGGAGGTGGCGGGCTCTTAGCGGCAGGATTTATCGTTGAAGTTTTCCATCGAGTGGCTTGCTAATCCGGTGTTGGTCCTTAAGAAGAATGGCACTTGGCGCGTATGCGTGGATTATCTGAGATCTTAACAAAGCTTGTCCGGCAGATCCTTCGCCCTCCCCGTATTGATCAGATTATTGATGCTACGGCGGGTTGTGGCGTTGAGCTTTTGGATGCATATTCGGATATCATCAGATTAAGATGGCGTTTAAGGACCAGGAGAAGGCGGCGTTTATCACCTTTTGGAGCCTTACGCTATGTGTCTATGCCTTTTGGGCTCAAAGCGCCCAAGCAACTTATCAACGTTGCGTCTGAAATTGCTTGCATAAACAGATCGGCCGTAATGTGCATGCTTATGTGGATGATATTGTGGTTAAGTCAAGGAGAAGGAAACACGATTGAGGATTTGAGAGAAACCTTTGACAACTTGCGGGTGTACAAAATGATGCTTAACCCGGCCAAGTGTGTTTTGGTGTTCGGCGAGCAAGTTATTGGGTTTCCTTGTGTCCAACGAGGATTGAAGCTAATCCGGAGAAGATTACAGCTATCACCTCCTGGCTAAGCCAAAGTGTATCAATGATGTCCAACGTTTGGCGGGCGGATTGCTGCGCTAAGCGGTTTATCGGCCGCCTAGGAGAAGGCCATTCCCTTGTACCGAATCTTTGAAGAAGGCGGATCGGTTAAATGGAGTTCACCGCTGATGAAACTTTGGAGGACTTAAAGCGGAAGTTGGCCAACCGCCTGTTCTCGCCGCTCCCATTGACAAGGCCGCTCTGTTATATGTTCTTTGCTAATGCGAGGCGGTCAGCGTAGCCATTGTGGTGGAGCGGAAGGAGGCGGGGAAGGAGTATCCGGTTCAACGGCGGTCTATTACATCAGCGAGGTCCTTATTGAGTCTAAACAAAGATATCCGCATTGGCGAAGCTGGTATATGGAGTTTTATGGCAAGCGGAAGCTGAAGCAATATTTCAAGGGCACCCCATCATAGTGGTCGATTCAGCTCCTTTGGGCGATATCATACGAGAGACCGGAAGCGGCGGCGGATTGCTAAGTGGGCTATAGAACTTGGGCATACGGTTTAAGGTATGTGCCTCGGACGGCGATAAAGTCTCGAGCACTTGTGGATTTCATTAATGATTGGGCGGAGTTGCAAGCACTGAAGAAAAGCGGATCATACCTATTGGACCATCCACTTTGATGGGTCCGAGGCAATTGGAGGGCTCGGGGCTGGAGTCGTATTAACTTCCCCACGAGGTGACAAGTTCTGTTATGTTCTTAAGCAATGTTCCCTGTACTAATAATGCAGCTGAGTATGAGGCTTTGCTCCATGGTCTCCGGATGGCTAAGGAGATGAATCTAAGCGGGTTAAGTGTTTTGGTGACTCGGACTTGGTGGCCCAGCAAGTATCGGTACTTAGGATTCAAAGATCCACTCATGGCTGCGTCCGTCGGGAGGTGGATATTGTTGCAGGACACTTTAAAGGATATCAGGTGGACCATGTGGATCGTCGGAAGAACGGCGGCGGATGCTCTAAGCGGCTGGGTTCTCAACGTAAACCGGTCCGCCCAATGTCTTCCTTGACGTCTTGCACAATCCGTCGGTTAAGCTTCTGATGAAGCCGATTTGGCTATTCTGATCCGGAGGCTCATTTGGTGGCGGCCTTGCATGTCATTCGGATTGGGCGCTCCTTATTTGGCATACATGAACGGGCGAGTTACGGACGATGAGGCGCTGGCCCGACAGATAGTTCGGCGGTCTAAATCTATGACCATACATAAGGCGAGTTGCATCGTTGCGGCGTGTCGAGGCGTTTCAGCGTTGTGTGTCCCCGAGGAAGGCCGTGAGATATTGCGTGAGATCCATGAAGGGGACTGTGGTCACCACGCCGGTTCAAAATCCTTGGTGGCCAGCGTTCCGCCACGGTTTCTATTGGTTGACTGCCCATCTTGATCACGGAAGATCTGGTCGAGACGATGTGATGGTTGCCAAAAATTTTCGAGGCGTGCTCATGTACGGCCCAAGAATTGAGGATGATTCCAATTACTTGGCCATTTGCGACTTAGGGGCTGGATATGGTTGGACCTTTCAAAGGTCCAAGGACAAGAAGACCCACTGCTGGTGGCGGTTGATAAATTTACAAAGTGGGTAGAGGCGAGCACATTAGCAAGTGTGATGCGGCCACGGCGGTTCAGTTCATCAAAAGGTGATTTTCGGTTTGGGTTTCCACGGTATCATCACGGACAATGGCACCAATTTGTCCAAGGGAGCCATGAAGGAGTTTTGTGAGCGAGCACATCCGGCAGCGTCTCTTGATGGCCCACCGCAGTCCAATGGTCAAGCGGAGCGAGCTAATCGGGAGATCTTGAGAGGTATTAAACCCGGCTTATGGTCCCTTTAGTAAGGGCGCCGGGTTGTTGGGTCGAGCTGCCATCGTGATATGGAGTATCAATACTACCAAACAGATCCTTTGGATACACCGTTCTTTATGGTCTATGGGCGGGCGGTCCTTCCTGTGATATCCGTCATGACTACGCCCGCGTGGCGGCTTATGTTGAAGCCGATAGTGAGGCAGCCGGCGGGGCGATTTGGATCGGCTGGATGAAGAAGCGCGATATGGCGGCTGCTCGTTCGGCGATTTACCAGCAGGATCTTCGTCGGTATCACGATCGTGGGTTAGAACAAGAACCCTTCGGAGAGGAGACTTGGTGCTTTGGCTCATTCAAGACCAGTCAGATATGCACAAGCTATCCCCACCTTGGGAAGGGCCCTTTGTGGTCAGCAAGAATCTGTACAACGGGTCATACTATCGATTGATGTTCGAGGCGAAAAGACTCACGCGTCGGAGGAGGAGACCAACGAGGCCGTGGAACATAGCTCATCTTGACCTTATTATACGAGCCATCGGCTCCACTAATGTACATATTAAGACAATGTATATATTATGAATAAAAGCAATAAACGGATCCTCGGCTAAGCGGGGTATCCATTTTGTAAAAATCGGTTTGGGTACATGGAGATGTTGTCGTGAAGCGGCCTCGGTTTAACCCTTGGTCTTGCTTTTGAAGTTTTTGTCACTTGGGGGCTTGGTGGTGTCGAACCAATGCAACACCTTTTGATGGCGAAAGCCACCGGATCACTTAGGGACATGGTCACGTCTGAACCGATCCGCCTCTTGGTCGGCCTAAGGCCATAGAATCACTTGGGGCTTGGTGAACCCGAACCATTGCCATGCCACTTGATCGGCATAATGCCACGATTTCGGTTGGGGGCTGGCTGACTTGAACCATCGCTACACCTTATGGGGAGCTTGGTCTGTCCGACCATGGTAACACCATCGATCGAGGCTCGATAAAGCCTCTTCTTGCAAGCGGTTTTATCATTGCCTTTGCTTCCATGTGGTTTTCATACCAATTATTTGATTTTGTTTGCCTTCTTAAACCGACAAACCTTTTTAAACGGATTCAGGTTGTCGAATTGGTCCATTTTTAATCCGGCGATTTTGTTCGGTTTGATTTTTCTGTTAACATCCCATTATGGAGTAACAGGGGCTTGTCATGCCGACCACGGTTTACACGGTAAACCGGCATTCTCTACGAGGAGTTGATTTCTCCTTTGCGGGTAATGGTTTATATGACCTCCGCCTCAAGATTGGCAAAGCCAACTGCATGCCCGTATTTGGCGGTATTTTTGTATCATAAAGTTTGGTCATATACATCCATATTTTCTTATATAAATATATAAGCGTCACAAGCGGTGGCGACACAAGCCACCGTGGCGGTTTAAAGAATTTGTGATTGCGAGCGAAATAAGTTGACGGTTCATCAATCCACGGTGTCGATACCACCATGCAAGAATCTGATGAGGTCATAAAGGCATTGTTCAAAACAAAGTCTTGACTATCCTATTACAAGGCCTTCCACGGCCCGGTGTTTAGCGTGGTATTATGACTAGCAATTTGGGGCGTCACCCGGCAGCGGATTACGCTTCTTTGCGGGTTGGCGTGAAGTAGAGGCGCTGGCGTCGGTTCAACTTCTTCCTCTTCGTCACCCAAGGCCGGAAGTCATTGGTAGACCAGTCAATCCGGGTTAAGGCACGAAAAACAGCTTCTTCACTTATCAGCTCAGCGGATCAGCGTCGAGGGCATAAGTGTGCTTACGGATTGGAGGAACAAGGCTCGCACTTCAGGAATGACAAACTCCACCCGCTTGTTGTTTGCGTCATAAAAAGCGGTGAACCGCCAGGTTAACCGGCTGCCAGATTGACTTCGCCAATGGGCGCATCTCCTTTGCTATCCGTTTGAGCGTCGTTATCAAAACTTCACCGTTCTCTTGGCGCTAGAAACCTTTGGCTATGTCGGCGGATCAAGATCTGCTATCACGCCTTGGCGCGAGTCGAAACGATGGGGTGCCGGCCGGGCGCGGATCGCTTCAACTCTTCAAGCTGCCCGGAACCATGGACAGCGGTCCGGTGTATCTCGATCAAGGGCGAGCCGTGTTGTCGTATGATGTGGCACATATGACTCGCTGGCGCCGGTATACAGCTGCTCAATCAGCGTATAAGCGGCCTTGAGCTTCTTCCGCACATCGAGCCCGGATGAGTAATGCGCTTGCACTGCACGGTTTGAACAGCTCAGGTTAAACCGGCGGAAATATCCAAATAGAGATAATCGGTGCAAGTTTTCTTACCAAAGATGGCGAGAGGTCATGGCATGAACTTGGCGCTTGAGCCAGTAAGCTCTTGATCACTGGTTTAAGGGCTGCTTGACATCTTCGCCCGTTTTTCAAACCGGCCTTCTCGGTGTCCCAGTTGGCCCGTTCGGTTTATACCACTCCTTCAGCTGTTCCATAGTGGCCAAGGCAGTTTTAGTTCATCCTTGGCCTTGGTGGTTTACGCTTGTTGAGTTTCAAGATTGGCTCGAAGGTCCTTGAGTTGCACGGTTTCTGGTTTATCTCATTACGATAACAAAGGGAGCACGTTAGTTGTTTCATCATGAAGTCCCAAGCTCAATACAAATATTCAACTTGGCACTTGGGGGCTAATGGCTAGTTGATCTCGGTTTGCTATGAGGATCTGAAATTAAGTCGGTTTAACTATGCTAAGTTGAACCGACCCTTGGAACTCTGATCTGCTTTGTGTAAGGCGTATGGTTTCTATGCAAAATTAAGTGCCGGTTTAACTTTGCTAAAGTTGAACCGACCCTTGGGGGCTACTATACAGCCAAAGTACAAGAAAGGCATAACTCATTACCTCATAGCGGTCCTTCATGCGATTTACCAGACCGGCTTCAAAGTCACGGCTTGTGTGGAGCCGGTTTAGAAAGCCGGAGTGGAGTTCTTGGGCAGAGAAGTTGTCATAAGCCGACAGATCAGTCTTCCCCTTATCTTTGCTCATAGTAGTGGAGCCTTCCTTGACGCTGTGCTTTGCTAAAGCAACTGGTTGGCTAGGAGTGGTGTAGCCAGTGCCTGTCACAATAACATCGTCATTTTTGGCCGGGCTGGCCAGACCGGCGGTCTTCTTTGGGCTTGATGTCTTTTTACTCTGGCTCGGCGGTTCAACAATTATGACCCGCTCTGTGGTCGGGTTCGGTGGAGCAGGATGCGAGGTTTCCACTTGGACCTCCGGTTCAACTTCTGGCGGATCGGCAATGTCGTCTCGGTACAACTCGCCAGAGCTATTTTTGGCGACTTCAGGATTTTCATGGGTTTGCTCTGGGGTCTTTTCGGATCAACATCCATGATGGGATCAAGGGTCTTCGCTTTCTTACTCAAGCGAGCCTTGGTGCTGCAATATTCAGATTGGATTAAGACAAATCGACCAAGGCAATTGTAAACCGAATTGGCGGACAACGATTGCGTACCTGCAGCAACTTTAAGCGGAGGCAGTTGCGTGGTTGATGAACCGCGGAAAGAGTTGGAAGAGGCACGATAATTGGGTTGGGACGGATTGAGAGGACATCGGAAAAAACCTTTTAAGGGATAGCGCTTTTCGAGAGAACAAGTCACCTCTGGGCGGCGCTTCCGGGTTGGTGTGTGCAGTAAACCGGATGAGGTAATCCGTTGGCCCTTGTCTTGCGGGTCGTCTGGCGCTCTTGACCTCTTGTGTCTTCAAGGAAGGTTTGGATTCAAGTAAGCACAGGAATGATATTTTTCACTTTCCGGACGGTATGACGAATTCTTTTAACGGCGCAAGGTCGGATTCGGAAGAAAGAAAGATTACCTCAACGAGGTCGGCATGGTAGCTTCAGCATCATCACAGGAGGTAAAATTGTCGATAAAAAGGAATACAAAGGACAAATCATAAGCAGAAGAAACACAAAGCGGAAAGCGGTTCTGGCGGCTCCCTTATAAGAATGTCAAGTTTTACCTCGACCGATTCTTACGTCCTCCGGCGGATCGAGAGGACTCGGCGGTTTTCTTCTTGCCTGCCTTCTTGGTGGCCTTGGACTTTACCTTGGCCCGAGCGGTTTGGTGCGCTTCAAAAGGGCTGTCGGCTGAGAAGTAACAAGGATTAATGTATATCAACAAAGTATTAAGGGCCAGCGGTGAGTAGAGCTTTACCGCCGGCGGTTTGTTGGCAACACAGAATGGAGCCAACCGGTTAGGCTGCGAGCGGAGATCGGTTCATCAAGCATCTTCTTTACAATCTCTGTGACCTCAAGTTCAGTTATGGGCAACTCGTGGCGTCTTTGAGGGTCTTTTAGGCTGCCGGTGTACTCGTGCATCAATCCGGGCGGCGGCTTAGTGGCAAAACGCCCCAAGAAACCCAACACCGCACAAGGTCCACACGGTTAAGCCATTGGCCATTAGAGCCGGAGCTTGATAATTTGTAGCGAAGTTCTTCCGTTCCGCGGCGGTTAAGCGTAAAGGCAGCGGATGATGGTTCTGAGCGGTGAGGGCGGTAACCCAACAAAGGATTCTCGTTGGCGGGGCGGTGTTCGGCGAGTAGAACCAGGTTTGGTTCCAATCTTTTGGATGGCTGTGGTGTTTGGCGTGAGGAAAGTCCACTTCCTTCCTCTTACGGATTGAAGCGCCGCCCAGCTACGTGTTGGGACCATCGAGAAAATTCTGTATGACGGTTCAAGTGGAAGAAATCCCGGAACAACTCCACAGATGGTTCTTCTTGAAGATAGACTTCACAGAAGACTTGGAAATTGCATATGTTTGACACAGAGTTCGGGCCAATATCTTGCGGATGGAGTTTAAAACTTGCAAGGACGTCCCGGAAGAATTTTGAACCGGGCGGGCAGAATCCCCGGTATAAGTGTTGCATAAACACAATCACTTCTCCTTCTTGAGGCTCGGGAGGGCATTCGCCATCCGGAACACGCCAGTGGAGGACATTTTTTGGAGCCAAGGCGCCCGGTGGTGGCGTAGCCATTGAGTTGCGTTTGGTAATCTTGGACGGACCCAATTGCAAGCTGAGAATTGAGGGCCATTCGAAGACTAAAGCTGCGAAAGAAAAGGAAAAGCGGTTCACCGTTAAAAGGTTGAGCGCATTATACAATGTTAAACCGGCAATTTGGCGGCTAGCTTTCAATTCGGTTTAGCGAGGACTAATGGGTAGCGGATTAGCTATCAAAAGTCAAACCGCCAAAAGAGACAGAACTGAAAAATCTACTAAGTTTGGACAGAAACAGTTTTCACATGCGAGTGGAAGTAATCTAGATCTACCGAAGTTTCAGTAAGAAAAACTTCTATGACCTATGTAAGCCTCATAAAGAGCAGGAAGGTTCGGGCGTGCTAAACTAGAGGATCTGAACAAAAAGGAAAAGATGCATAAAGAGTCAAATTGACGGCGGGGCAGTCACCCGCACAGGATGTATGGTACGGTTGAGTTATACGGACATGGCAGAGTAGATATGAAGAAACTGATATGAACACCTATGAACTACAAGATGAACAGGATCTTGAGATGTGGATCTAGGGCTCGAAGAGGAGCCTTACCTGATGCGCCTAGCGGCGGAGGAGCGCTAAAGAACTTCTGGTCCGGTCTGGTTGATGCAGCGGCCTGGCACTGACGCGGAGGTCGAAGGTCGGCGGCGACGGCGGAGCTTCAAGAGCGGGAGCGTCACGAGGAAGAAGAAGAGCGGAAGAAGAAGAAGAGAAAGGGGCCTGCCGGTCTATTTATAAGGAACCGGAGCAATCAGCGAAGCGAGAATCGAGGAGTCAAGCGGCGGGACGGTGCAGCGGTCGCCTCGATTTCAGGATAGCATTAATGAAGGAATCTTCTGTTTGGATTTCTTTATTAAAGATGGCGTCAAAGCGCCCGTCGCGGGATCGGAGGATGACATCATGGCGGTTCAAGCAGATGGCGGTTCTGAAAATATGAAAGGAGATCAAGAGTTTCTGAAGATGTTGAAGATTAACATGAACGGTTCAAGTCAATCTGGGGCCTAATGTTGGGGATACAACTATTGAGTGTGAACATACTGGAGGGCCGGGTTACCCTCTTCCATGATCCGGGCCACGGAGGAGGCCCGAGCCCAGAGGCGAATTAAGGTCCGTTTATGTAAACCGCCTTAGTGTTGTAACTTGTCTTTGTAAGATAAGAGAGAAGAGACCGAGCCGGACACTTGTATGAGCCGGATCGGGACTCTGTAGACCGGCCGGGCGTCAACCCGTGTATATAAGGGGACGACCCGGCGGCGGATTAAGGACAGACAATTCGAGGCTTAGGCGAAGCTATTGCTCCCAAGTCGTCGAAACTACATCAATCCCATCACAACTAGACGTAGGCCTTTCCTTCATCGAAGGGGCCGAACTAGTATAACTCCCGTGTCTTTGTGTCCGCTTTAACCCCTCTAAGTTAACCCGTACGATGGCCCTGCGACTAAGTCCTTTCACGAGGACATCTGCCGTGACAATTCCACGACAACAAACATGCTTCGAGGTAGCATTGACATGGTCATTGGGTAAAGATCAGACTTTGGATTCACGAAGGATCCATATCAGGAACAACTTATAGAATAAGTCTTACAATTTCCTCAAGGAAGAATGGTTAACATTGCTAAAAGGAAGAACTATAACAATAGGCCCTCCAGCCAGTTGTGCTAGGCATGACATCACCTTACCGGGTCATATAAAGACCAACGTTATAACTCTTGGAAAATGCGTCCCAACCATCATATCTGACTGGGATTCATATCTGATTGGTGTTAGGATATCTCAGACTCAGGATGCCTGAGAAGAAGAGGTGCAACACAATTGACGAGATGACATTATATGATTCTCGGGAAATGAACTATGGAAGCGAGTTCCGAACAAGGGTTCATCATTAAGCCAAGGAGAGGATGAGGAGGTGGTTGATGGACTCGGTGATAATTCAATGAGGTATCCAAAAAAGAAGGATCTCCACAATTATGTGGATAAGGAGATAACATTTGTCAGATCAAATGATATAATGAAATATGCTCGAGGAAAACATACAAAATTAAACATTGGTTCAAAGGTGCGCCCGAAATATGGGTTGGGTTGGACGACCAATGTCAGAATGGTGATTCAATAATCAATAGTCCAAGAATGAACGGCCGACCATTAACTTCAAAGCAATAGGGTTGCTAGAAGGGCAGAATCCAAATAGCACCGTTCACTTGTTGGTACCCCGGTTGGAATCAACACAAGGACCAAGAAAGAATGGTGATGGTGAGAAGTATCACTATACCAAGAATTCTTAAGAGTAGGAGCAATCCTCACAACATCCTTGTCATCAAGTACATTAATACTTCAAGGTAGATCATCATACAAGCTGGATAGCAAGTTGCATTCATAACATGAAAAAGTTTGTGTTGGGGGAAGGCAAGAATGTTGTCGATGATAACACAATCATCGAGGGGCAAGGATGGCATTTCCCATCATTTATTTGATTGAT
The DNA here is from genome assembly GCA_021605205.1 of Aegilops longissima. Lineage (NCBI taxonomy): Eukaryota > Viridiplantae > Streptophyta > Magnoliopsida > Poales > Poaceae > Aegilops > Aegilops longissima. The sequence continues at coordinate 554,001,620 of CM038682.1, forward strand.
ATCCTAGAAGAGCTCAAAATGTTGATGATGATCATGACACAATTGTCGAGAAATTAACTGAAGATGTAATCGATCGACGATGACATCACGTCAAAGGAATGATGAAGCAAAAGGTTATTGGAACCACGGGTATGACACAAACTCAAAACCAAGCTTGTGGTTCAAGGAGAAATGATATGATGAGGAAGATCGACGTAAGTTTAGCTCATCGTCGACAATTTGTGCTTCGGGAAGAAGGACCAGGTAGCACAGTTAAAATTTAGCACGATAATGATATAGCCGATCAGGCTTGGGATGAAGTGATCGGGTAGAAACTTGTAAGCAAGGAAGATTGCTAAGAACAGTTGAATCGTAGAAAGGACACGATTCAGTTATCGGTGTATTTGAGTGACTAACCACTCAGAAACCGGGAAAATTTGGAATCGGTGAGAAGGTAGTACTTGATGAAGAACTCATAAGAAGTTATGTTGTTCCGTGATAACCTCGAGATACCAGGGGGTAATACTCGACGATGGATCAAAGTAGATGTTGGACTGGGGTATTGCTCTGTAGAAGACAAGTGCTTAAACTTGCACAGGAAATGGTATTTAAAGGAGAACATGGTCGGAACCACGATTGAAAAAGGCCAGATCACAGATATAAGACGAACTTATACCAAGGGAATAATTAATTTTAAAAGAAGCTTCGATGAGAAGATCTACATCGTGTCCATGGGCATGAACACAAAGTTCAAGGTCGACTCCCACTTCTTCAATGTATAACCTTCCATTCACCTATCGCTTTTCGAAAATGGCATTAGTTGTTGAAAGTTTTACCTGGTGCCATACCAGATAAGTATGACCCGTGAAATCTTTCGGGTTCACACAGAGTAAGGAAGGCATAGGTTTAACCCATCGGGGCATCTTATGAACACATACCACAACTTCAGGAGCGAATAACTCAAGCTCGGGAGCAGAGCATGGTTGACAAAAGCAGGGGATACAATTTACCAAAGGCATTATGTATCCAATGAAAGGCTCACAAGGTTAATGAATATGAAGGACGGTGTTGGACAAAATCCAACAAAGGATCTGGTGGTCCATAAGGGATCTGATGTGAGCATCAGTACTCAACTAGAAGAAGAAAGAATGCAAGGAGATCAGATTATAGAAACAACTGACTAACTCAAAGCTCAAATGCAAAGGAATTATGAATTCCAAGACAAGGGATCAGAAGCAATGCTCTGATTAGAGAAAGATAAGTTGAATAGACTTTGGGGTACAATCGATGGCAATTTGATTGGTCATGATCCAGCTCATGTTTAAAATGACGTCTGAGACGGAAAGATAATTTAAAAGGATCAAGCGATGATTGTGTGCATGCGCACACATGTTGAATCAATAGGATCAAAATGACGGTGTCAAAGGAGACTAACGAATATTGCCAGCCATATGGGAAGCATCCATAATACAAGCAGACAAGTATTTGTAGACCAATAAGATGCTAAGGATTTTTGGAGGATTGAATAGTATTTTGAAGACTTTTCTGAAACACCTGAACAACTAGGGATGAGCGGATACTCGGTAAGTGCGAGGAATTATCTGTAGGGGTATTCAAGTGGCAAAGAACTGCAAGTCAGTAGGCACAAATTATTCTCAGAACAATAGAGAGGAATTTGAGGTATCTTATAATAACAAGGTCACTGGGAATGATTGTATGAATGGCAAGTGTATGTAGTTATACATCGAGGTTTATCGATGGATGGGAATTGCAAAAGCGATGACACAAAGTCTCGAGAGAACATCATAGAGTATCCTTGGAATTTATTGGTGCAGCAGACGATCATCGGTAATAAGGTGCTCTTCGGGTGAAAGTGATCACGAGATCCTAATGTTAGATTTAGCAAAATTCATTTAACCCAAATAGAAGAGAGATGAGAGTCCCAGAATATAGACGAGGAATAAAAGATCCTAATACCACCCAATGGCGACGTGGGCCCGTAAGCCACACAGCCATGTTAATAAAAGTTTTCCAATGACTAGACTCAACTTCGGCCAAGCAGTGTGGAAGGGGGATTCCTACAGGAAGTCGGCTCTGATACCAACTTGTGACGCCCCCGATTCAATCGTACACTAATCATACACGCAAATGTTTACGATCGAGATCAGGGACTCACGGGAAGATATCGCAACACAACTCTAAAATAAAATAAGTAATACAAGCATCATAATACAAGCCAGGGGCCTCGAGGGCTCGAATACAAGTGCTCGATCATAGACGAGTCAACGGAAGCAACAATATCTAAGTATAGACATAAGTTAAACAAGTTTCGATAAGATGGCTATCACAAACTGGGATACAGATCAAAAGAGGCGCAGGCCTACCTGGGATCCTCCTAAACTACTCCTGGTCGTCGTTAGCGGCCTGCACGTAGTAGGAGGCACATCCGGTGTAGTAGGAGTCGTTGTCCACGGTGGCATCTGGCTCCTGGGCTCCAACATCTGGTCGCGACGACCGAGAGGAAAGGAAAGAGGGAAAAGAGGGAGAAAAGCAATCGTGAGTACTCATCCAAAGTACTCGCAAGCAAGGATCTACACTACATATGCATGGGTATCTGTGTAAAGGGGCAATATCGGTGGACTGAACTGCAGAATACAAGAATAAGAGGGGGGTAGCTAGTCCTGTCGAAGACTACGCTTCTGGCATCCTCCATCTTACAGCATGTAGAAGAGAGTAGATGGTAAGTTCACCAAGTAGCATCATATAGCATAATCCTACCCGGCGATCCTCCCCTCGTCATCCTGTGTAAGAGCGATCACCGGGTTATATCTGGCACTTGGAAGGGTGTGTTTTATTAAGTATCCGGTTCTAGTTGTCATAAGGTCAAGGTACAACTCTGGGTCATCCTGTTACCGAGGATCACGGCTATTCGAATAGATAAACTTCCCTGCAGGGGTGCACCACATTACCCAACACGCTCGATCCCTCTGGCCGGACACACTTTCCTGGGTCATGCCCGGCCTCGGAAGATCAACACGTCGCAACCCTACCTAGGCACAACATAGAGGTTAGCACACCGGTCTAAATCCTATGGCTCACGGGTCTGGACCCAACGCCCATTGCACACCTGCATGTTGTGAGGGAGGCCGGAAGCAGACCTAGCCTCCCTAATACAAGAGCAGGCGTTCCAGTCCAATCCGGTGCGCGCCGCTCAGCCACTGATGTCAAGAAGGCTTCGGCAGATACCACGACGTCGACTGCCCATAACAGTTCCCGCGTAGTTGGTTAGTGCGTATAGGCCAGTGGCCAGACTTAGATCAAATACCAAGATCTCGTTGAGCGTGTTATTTCGACGTAACCGCAGACGCCGACCAGGGCCAGGCTCACCTCTCACCTAGGTGGTCTCAACCTGCCCTGTCGCTCCGCCACAAAGTAACAGTCGGGGGCCGTCAGGAACCCAGGCCCACCACTACCTGGATGGAAGCACCTGCCCCTTTGGCCCTACATCGGAATCACTTGCGGGCACTCTATGAGCTAACCCGACTTTAGTCACCACATGTATCATATATTATGTATATAAGTATAAACCCGTGATCACCTCCCGAGTGATCACGGCCCGATAGTATAGCATGGCAGACGGACAAGAATGTAGGGCCACTGATGGAATACTAGCATCCTATACTAAGCATTTAGGATTGCATGTAAAGGTAACAACAGTAGTAGCAAGGACAGGCTATGCAACATAATAGGATTAACCGAAAACAGTAACATGCTACACTACTCTAATGCAAGCAGTAGAGCGAAGAATAGGCGATATCTGGTGATCAAGGGGGGGGCTTGCCTGGTTGCTTTGGCAAGGAGGGGGCATCAACGACGTAGTCAATCGGGGCACCGGCAGCGGCGTCAGTCTCATAGTCTACCGGAGAGAAGAGGGGGAAGAAACAATGAATACAATGCAAACAGATACATATCGATGCATGACATGACAAGTAACGATGCCAGGTGTGCCCTAACGCGCTAGGAGGTGATACTGGCGAAGGGGGGAAATATCCAGGAAAGTATTCCCGATGTTAGGCATTTTTGGACAGATTAAACGGAGGGGGATTGTTGCATGTTCGTTGTGCTAGGGATGTGTGGCGGACGAACGGGCTGCGTATCCGGATTCGTCTCGTCGTTCTGAGCAACTTTCATTTACCAAGTTTTTCCATCCGAGCTATGGTTTACTTTATATTAGTTTTAAAAGATTTAACCATTTTTCGAATATATTTAATTATTTTAAATGAACATTATCCGGAATAGTGTATGCTGATGTCATGATGACGTCAGCAGTCAACAGGGCGTTGACTTGGTCAAACTAACGTGTGGGTCCGAGCTGTCATAGACTTTTTAATCTAATTATTGTTTAACTAATCTAATTACTGTTTAATTAATTAACACTAGTTAATTAGCTTAATTAAACATAATTAATTAAGTTAATTAATTTAATTAATTAATTATTATATTTTTCAGATCTTTTTTTATTAAATGTTCTGGGGGTGGGCCCCCCTGTCTCATAGGCAGTTGGGGTCCTTTGCGGGCGAACGAGTTATGGGCGTCGGGCGCAAGGATGCCCGCACACCCGAGGATATCGAGGAGAGAAGCGCCCGAGCACGGCGGCGGGCAGCAGGTGGCGGCAGAACAGGTGTCGGCATGCAGGCGAGCCTGAAGTGAGCAGGCGCGGTTGGTGAGCAGCAAGGCCGTGCAGAGGTGGCGTGGCAGTGAGGGGCTGCGGGCATGGCCGTGGGTGGTAGGGAGGCGGGCGAGAACAGGCGCGCCGCCCGCAAGCCTGAGCATGCGGGGTCGCGGCTCGGTGGCGTGGGGAAGGAGGTCGCGACATTAAGCGCGGGGTCTTGTGGTGGCATAGATGTGAGCGGGCGCGATGGCGTGGCGAGGGCGAGTGGGGGCGCGCGGGGCTGCCGTTGCGGAGTAGCAGCAGAGAGCGGGAGGAGAGTGAAGGGCGCGAGGCGGCGACGCGGGTGGTTGCAGCAGTGAGGTGCGGCGCGGGGAGGAGCAGCACGGTGGGGCGCGGTCGGGGCGTCCAGGGGGAGCAGCGGCAGCACGACAACAGGCAGTCGAGCACACGCGCTCGCGTGTGCGCGCCCGCGCGTGCAGGTGAGACGGGCACGGCGGCGCAAACACAAGACGTCCTGGACAGGAGGAAGAAGAGGGGAGGCGGAGGCCGGTGGCCTCACCAGCGTTGCAGGGGCACGGGGCGGCGAGGCTCGATGGAGCTCATCGAGGAGGAGGATGGGGATGACGCGCGGCGATGGATGATGGCTCCGGGCGGCGAGGCGGTCGTGGATGGCGCGGTGAAGTGGTGGGGCGGCATGCGTCGATGACGGATGGCCGAGGCGGAGGCAGCAAGCGATGGGGTCGGGAGCGGCTCCAGGCTTGGGGCCGTCCGGCGAGGAGGAGGACGAGGACGGGGCGGCGATGAGCGTTGGCTCCCCTTCCCGATCCAGATCGGGATCGAGAGGCAGACGAGGAAGGAGTGGGCGATGTGGGGGGAGTGGGGGAAGTGGGGTGGATCGAGGGTTAGGGTTCGGTTGCTCGGGGGAATAAGTGGGGATGGGGTGGGTCGGCCTGGTCGCAAGGCCTACTGGGCCGTGGCCCAGGGGGTGGGGGGTTTCTTTGTTTTCTTTTCTTTTATTTATTTTATTTCTTTTCTGTTTTCTCTTTATCTGCCTAACAATTTATTTTTGTAAAAATACATAGGTTGTACCTAATTTAGTAAACTTAATTAAGTCGTATACCGAACATTTTTGTTTTAATGTTCGAAAGTTTTTGATGTTTGACAAGAATTCAAATATGAATTCGAATCATTTTGAACTAACGCGAGATTAGCGACAGTAATGGAGGTGACGTGGCATCATTAGCGGAGGTTATTGTGGCTTGATTATCTAGGCATCACAATTTGCCACTTGTTCATCTACTTTTGTTCCAGCTCCACTCAATGATTCTTGTCCTCTACCAGCATTGCATTCTATATGCTGCTTTGCTCTGTGACTCAAGGACCAAACCTATTTTGACTCAGACTCCAAAAGATCCCTTCTTGGAAATTGATGTCAAAGGGGGAGAGAGAGATCACATCAAAGCTTATTCACTTCAAAAGGGGAGAGAGAGAAAAAGGGAGAGAGAGATAATCACATCAAAGTCGCCAGATGCTTGGTGTTCCAGAGGAGAGAAGACACATGTCTTTAAGAGGGGAAAGACATGTCAATTTGTGTTATGATTTGTGATCTGATCTATTTTGCTCTGATTTTGTTTCCCTACTTTCTCCCAGTATCCAATATAAGATTCAGGGGGAGAAAGACAGCTAGGGAAGGAAATCTTTAAATTCATTGCATATATTTTTCCTTGGGGACATGTCTATATCCAATAGAGTACCTAGTACTCACTTTCTACATGTCATCCCAGTCTTGGTACTCTTGTGGTTCCTTTTGTTTGCTCTGTGTAGTTGTATATGTGTTACTCTAACCTTGTTTACTCACGTTCATCTCTTCCTAAGCCAGCTCAAGACCACAAGGTAAGTATATGCATCACACTCATGTGCATGAAGATCTCTTGCTATTGTACATATTGTTTGCAAGAAGGAATCATGAACATGAAGTTACAACTTCACATATTCACATCATTTGCTCTGATGCATATAGCTAAGATACAAGTAACACATTGCTTGCTCTGTCATGTTTGTGCATTCACATGCTCTTATATTCCATATTGACATGATTGCATACATGTAGGGGGAGCCTATGCATCTTACATGTCTTTCCAAAGCTTTACTTGATATTCTCTATATATTTATCTAAGGCTTTGATGTATGTTGTCATCAATTACCAAAAAGGGGGAGACTGAAAGCACAAGTGCTCCCTGGGTGGTTTTGGTAATTAATGTCAACATATCTCTTGTTGGACTAATGTTTTCATCTAGTATATTTCAGACAAGTTCAACAAATGGAGTGGCGTGAACAAGAGGATATGGAACCCCTTCAAGAAGCTAAGGACAAAGGATTGGCTCAAGCTCAAAATCTCAAGACTCTATATTTCCATTTTAGTGATCCAAGATCACATTGAGTCCATAGGAAAAGCCAATACTATTAAAAGGGGATGAGGTGTTGCTTAATGGGTTGCTTGCTCAAAGTGCTTAGTGATATGCTCCACAACCCTCAACCACTTTCTCATATCCACATATGTCCCAAACCAAAAAAGTCAAACTCGGCCCCACCGAATCATTCTACCCGGCGCCACCGAGTTCTCTTGACATAGATACTGCTAGAAACCCTAGTCACTTCGGTCTCACCGATGGGATGTCGGTCTCACCGAGATCGGCTTGCAAACTCTCTGTTGCTTGTTGCAATAATTTCGGTCTTACCGAGATTTGTAATAGGTCTCACCAAGTTTGCCTGACCAACTCTCTGGTTAGCTTATTACTAAAATTGGTTCCATCGAGTTTGTGTAATCGGTAAAACCGAGATGAGGTTTTAACCTAACCCTAGCACGTCGGTCCCACCGAGTTGATCATATCGGTCCCACCGAAATGCCTAACGGTCACATTTCGAACTGAATTGGTCTGACCGAGTTCCATTATTCGGTCCCACCGAGTTTGGTGATTTGTGTGTAACGGTTAGATTCTGCGTGGAGGCTATATATACCCCTCCACCCACTCTTCATTCGTGAGGAGAGCCATCAGAACATGCCTACACTTCCAGCATACATTTTCTGAGAGAGAACCACCTACTCATGTGTTGAGGTCAAGATATTCCATTCCAACCACACAAATCTTGATCTCTAGCCTTCTCCAACTTGCTTTCCACTCAAATCATCTTTCCACCAAATCCTAATCTGTGAGAGAGAGAGTTGAGTGTTGGGGAGACTATCATTTGAAGCACAAGAGCAAGGAGTTCATCATCAACACACTATCTATTACCTTTTGGAGAGTGGTGTCTCCTAGATTGGTTAGGTGTCACTTGGGAGCCTCCGTCAAGATTGTGGAGTTGAACCAAGGAGTTTGTACGGGCAAGGAGATCGCTTACTTCGTGAAGATCTACCCTAGTGAAGCAAGTCCTTCGTGGGCGATGGCCATGGTGGGATAGACAAGGTTGCTTCTTCGTGGACCCTTCGTGGGTGGAGCCCTCCGTGGACTCGCGCAACCGTTACCCTTCGTGGGTTGAAGTCTCCATCAATGTGGATGTACGATAGCACCACCTATCGGAACCACGCCAAAAATCTCCATGTCTCCAATTGCGTTTGCATACTCCAATCCCATCCCTTTACATTCTTGCAACTTGCATGCTTTACTTTCCGCTGCTCATATATTCTTGCCATGCTTGCATGAATGTATTGTGAATGTTTAAACTTGTGCTAAAACTCTACCTTAACTTGAGGAAAATAAAAACTGCAACTTTTCTTTGTTAAGAGTCTATTCACCCCCCCTAGACACCTCTTCTCGATCCTTTCAATTGGTATTAGAGCATTGGTCTCCATTGCTTTGGTTTAAACACCTTTGGAGGAAGAGGGATGAGTCTATGTTGGTGAGTCTTAGACATAGAGTGCCTATTCTTGATGGAGAGTATTTTCATGAGTGGAAAAATGAGATGCTTGAGATTTTCAATGAATAACACTTGAACCAGTACATTACTAGTCCTTGCACTCCCCCTAGTGATCCTTTGCATCCCACTCCCGATGAGGATCTTGACATGATTCGCAATCTTAGAACTATCAATCATATCATTAGAGGATTGCCCAAAAATTTGATTGCTAGCTTACCTGCTCTTGATTGTGCTTACGCTATATGGACATTTCTTGAGGAACGATTCCCAAATTATTCCTTGAAATATCTAGATGAGATTCTCCATAGGTCTATTGCCTTGAATAGGATGAGTACTAGTGATCCTAAGTTTGGTGATTGTCTATTTGAGCTTACTAACCTCATGCGTGCCAAAGGAGATGATGGAATCATTAGCAACATCATTTCCGAAGTCATTAGAATCCATAGAGATGAACATTGTTACGGTCATACTTCTAATGAATCACTCTCTCTACGAATTGATCCATCACAAGACGATGTTGAACATGGATACTATGATGAGGATGATGATATTGACTTTGATCTCGATGAGTCTATGAGACAATTTGGTCTTATAGCTAATCTCGATATGTTTCGTGAGCTTGCTGAAAACGACGGCCCTCAAAATTGTGTCACTTTTGGTGATAACTCAAAGGGTAAGGTGGTTGTCCTTGGTAAGGTGGCCATCTCACATGATAGCTCCATACAAAATGTTATGCTCGTTGAATCTCTTGGCTATAATCTACTTTCCGTATCTAAACTTGCTGACTTTGGTTTCCATGTCCAATTCACTGAAGTAGATTGCCAAGTGTTTCATAGAGATAATCATAAAATTGTTTTTACCGGTATACGTAGAGGTGATATTTACATTGTTGATTTCACTAAAAAGGCTCAACCTAGAACTTGTTTAATTGCTAAATCTTCTAAAGGATGGTTGTGGCAAAGAAGGTTAGGTCATGTGGGCATGCGAAATCTTGATAAGCTTATTAAAGGTGATCATATCCTTGGAGTAAAAGATGTAATATTTGACAAGGATAGATTATGCAGTGCTTGTCAAGCAGGAAAACAAGTTGGAGGAAGTCACCCCGTGAAGAATATCATGACCACGAGAAGACAGCTCGAGCTAATTCATATGGATCTCTTTGGTCCCAATGCCTACAAAAGTCTCAGTGGTAACTCATTTGGTCTACTCATAGTCGATGATTTTTCAAGATTTATGTGGGTGTTCTTTCTTGATGATAAATCGCAGGTCCAAAAGATCTTCAAGAACTTCGCTAGGAATGCCCAAAATCAATTTGAAGTGAAGATCAAGAAGGTTCAAAGAGACAATGGAACGGAGTTCAAGAACGCAAATGTGGATACCTTTCTTGACGAAGAAGGCATCTCACATGAGTTCTCGGCCACGTACACACCTCAACAAAATGGAGTTGTTGAGAGGAAGAACCGGACTCTTATTGAGATGGCGAGAACGATGCTTGATGAGTACAAGACTCCAAAAAACTTTTGCGCGGAAGCGGTTAAGACGGCTTGTCATGCAACAAATCTCTTGTATCTTCACAAGCTACTTGGCAAGATGGCATACGAGCTCCTCACCGGTAACAAACCCCAAGTTGGATACTTTTGAGTATTCGGCTCAAAGTGCTACATTATTGATAAGCATCGTCGTTCTAAATTTGCTCCGAAATCTCATGAGGGTTTCCTACTTGGTTATGGCTCAAATTCTCACACTTACCGTGTCTACAACAATTTCACCCAAAAAGTTGAAGAGACGGTAGACGTGAAGTTTGATGAATCTAACGGCTCGCAAGTAGAGCAATTACCAATTGATGTAGGAGATAAAGATCCTTCTGAAGCAATCCAAGACTTGTCTATTGGCAAGACGCGTCCAACGGAGGTAAAGGAGAGTACCTCGTTCGTCCAAGTGGAAGCTTCTACCTCATGTCAAGGTGAACCAAGAGTTGACATGGAAGCATACACAAGTGGGACACACCAAGTTGAAGAAAACGAGGAAGTGCACCAAGATGAACCTCATCAACCTCCTTCTCCACCTCGACAAGAGAACGACAACGTCAACACTGAAGAAGGCCAAGAAGAAGGACAAGATGATGAAGAAGATGTTCCACCCCGACCCAAGCAAAAACTCTCACGAGTTCGAGAAAGAGACTCAAGAGACCATCCCGTCAAGCAAATCTTCAATGATATCCAAACCGGGAGAATCACTCGCTCTAAAACTCGTTTGGCTAATTTTTGTGAACATTATTCATTCATCTCTAGCATTGAACCTATGAAGGTTGAAGAAGCATTTGAATATCCGGATTGGATAAATGCCATGAATGAAGAGCTACACAACTTTGAGAGAAATCAAGTGTGGACATTGGTCGAGAAGCTCGACAACAACCACAACATCATTGGTACCAAATGGGTGTTTCGCGACAAGCAAGACAAAGATGGTCAAGTCGTCCGCAACAAAGCATGTCTCGTCTCCCAAGGCTACACTCTAGTCGAAGGTATGGACTACGGCGAGACATATTCCCCCGTTGCTAGACTTGAGTCGATCCGTATCTTACTTGCCGATCCTAATCACCATGATATCACCTTGTACCAAATGGATATTAAAAGTGCTTTTCTAAATGGTGGAATTGAGGAGGAAGTTTACGTTAAACAACCTCCCGGCTTTGTCAATTCTAAGAAACCCGACCATATTTACAAACTTCATAAAGCTCTTTGTGGTCTTAAAAAAGCTCCTAGGGCGTGGTATAAATGCATGACTAAGTTCCTTATTGAAAAAGGCTTTGAGATTGGAAAGATAGGTTCTAATCTTTTTACTAAAAGGGTTAATGGTGAATTATTTGTGTGCCAAATTTATGTTGATGATATCATATTTGGTTAAACTAGCCCTCATTTTAGTGAAAAGTTCGGGAAGCTAATGTCGAAGAAGTTTGAGATATCTATGATGAGTGAACTCAAGTTCTTTCTTGGTTTGCAAATCAAGCAAACTAAGGAAGGCACCTTTGTTTCTCAAACAAAGTACACCAAGGACTTATTCAAGAAGTTCAACATGCAAGAAAGCAAAGGTATGAAAACCCCCACGCCTACTAGTGGACATCTTGACTTGACCAAGGATGTCAAATCGGTTGACCAAAAGGTTTACCGCTCTATGATTGGTTCATTGTTATATCTATGTGCCTCCCGTCCCGATATTATGCTAAGTGTGTGCATGTGTTCACGATATCAAGCAGCCCCCTTTGAATGTCATCTTAAGGCTATGAAAAGGATAGTGAGATACTTAATACATACATCAAATTTTGGCATTTGGTATTGTAAAAGGTCTGCTTTTGATCTTGTGGGCTGTTCCGACTCGGACTATGCCAGTGACAAGGTTGATAGAAAGTCCATTTCAGGTACTTGTCAATTTCTTTGTAGATCTCTTGTGTCTTGGTCCTCCAAGAAACAAAACTTGGTATCCTTATCCACCGCCGAAGTTGAATACATTGCCGCCGGTTCATGTTGTGCTCATTTACTTTGGATGACCCAAACTCTTAAGGATTATGGGATCTATGTGAAACATGTTCCATTGCTTCGTGACAATGAGAGTGCCATTAAGATTGCTCACAATCCCGTGCAACATTCTCGAACTAACACTACAAAAAAATACACTTCTGTGATGATACGTGTTTGTCACAGTAGGTCGCGTTTTTTGTCATGCATGTACATCCATGACAATTTTATGACAGAATCAAGATAGTCATACCTGTGCTGTCGTAGAAGTGTTCCATGACATTACCAAAATTATCATCATGGAAGTGTCCACTTCCATGATGATAAATCGCGCGTCACAGAAGTGATTTCGTCAAGGGTAACCGACACGTGGCATCCACCGTAACGGGACGCCGTTAAGCTATCTGGTCGGGTTTTCAATCCGATAACCCGTTAACAGCCCTAACCAATGGGGATTTTCCACGTGTAAAATCATCATTGGCTGGAGGAAACACGTGTCGGCTCACCGTTGGGACAGATGTCATCCACTCATTGGACATAAGGCGCCTATGATACGTCAACACGTGGCACGGCCCATCAAGTTTAAATGGGCCGGCCCAACTAAAGGCCTACAAGATTTTGCGGACCATAATGGGCCGTCCCAGCTACAAGCCCATGAGATTTTGCGGACCATAATAGGCTGGCCCAGCTAAAGGCCCACAAGATTTCACGGGCCATAATGGGTCGGCCTAGGTAAAGGCCCACAAAATTCTTGTGGATCATAATGGGCCGGCCCAGCTAAAGGCCCATGAGATTTCGCCGACATTAATGGGCCGACCCAGCTGTAGGCCCACAAGATTTTGAGGACCCTAGTAGGCTGACCCATTAACTGGCTGCCATGTTTTGGGCCAAATGCCAGCCCATATTTTATCCGGTCCATCAATGGCCTACCACGTTCTGGGCCTAATAATGGCCCATATGAGATCCGTCCCGCTGAAAGCCTCCCACTTTCTGGGCCAAATCACGACCCAGATCAGGTCCAGCCCTTTAAGAGGCTTTGGGCTCAATTATGGCCCATATCAGATTCGGTCCATTAATTGGACGCTATGCTTTTGGGCCCACTTGCTAAAGGCCCATTTAGTAATTCGGCCCTATATTAATTTCGGCCTGTTAAAAGCCCGTCATATAGTTGGGCCTAACTATGGCCCGGTTTGCATCCGGCCTGCTCGCAGCCGATATCCAATTGGGCCAAACAAGGAACGAGACGACTTTGGCCTGTTAAAAGCCCGTAATTTGATTCGCACAATCATGGGTCGGGGTCCATTTCAGGCTGCTGCCGGCCCGTGAGCTATTCGACATGTTTCAGGCAAACCTACTTCTCAGCCTCCTAAAAGCCCATTGGGTTTTCTTGCGAAAAGAGGGCCGGGGGTTACTCGGCCTATCAAAGGCCCGAATCTACTAGTGGGCCAGTTTGACGGGGCCCATGATGCGGATCATACATCGTGATTGCATGACGGCCCGATTATGTACCGTAATTTTACGGGTTGGCCGGTTTACTGCGAAGACAGGATATATACAGTAAAATAATTGTAGCATCGTGAATAAGAAAAAACTTAAACTATACAATAAAGAAATTACGGCATATTACATCCACTGGGCATCAAAGTTCGCCACTATGATAATAAAGCACAAGCAGACAGCAGATTGCATACACTGGGCATCAGAGATCGCCACCAGTGCAAATAAACACACCGACAAAATAATATACAAAACCGACAGCACTTCAATAGAGTTCACGAAAGGTTAGCCCTGCTGGCGAGCTACAACACAAGCACCTGAGCAAGATGATGAGGCTGCGCTTGTTCAACACTTATATCTTCCTCACTCGAAAGATAAACAAGCATCTGAGATGACAGGTTTTGCACATAAAAGTATCGGTCTTGACAATTCATCACATTTCTTCTTGATTGAATAAAGTGACACAGTTTAAAATTGCATTAACACAATATGGTATTGTTCAGTTCAAGACATGGCAGGAAATGACATTGTGAAGGAGTTGGCAGCTTCACGACACCACTGGATTACAGATCAAGAACTCATAAGTATCAATGGTTAGTGTGTTGTCAATTTATCCCATTTCAGATTGGCAAATAAAGAGACGGTTTAAATAATAGTAGAATGATATGACATTGTTCATAGTTAAGACATTGCAGAATATGACATTGTGCTGTAGTGGGTAGGTTCACCACACCACTGGATTACGGATGAAGAACTGAAGCATACATGTAGAGCAAAAGAAGATCACTTGCTCTGTATAGTTTAATTTACATGGTATGAAGAAGTAACTTGGTTGTACAACTGAAAACTTAAATTGAGAAGGACAAACTTTTGTTTATGAACTACATAATAAACTTTAAACATGCAACTTCATGCAAACACCAAAAATAAATAGCTGTTGCAGTCATGCCTAACCAAATATACACAACTAAGTTTGAAGGCTTGAGAAGGACAAACTTACATTAATGGTGAAGACAGGCTCTATAAAGCCCTTGTCCATGCTGATGGGGGGGCAATTCAAGAAGTTTAGCACAGAATCTTCTTCATAAGCATTGCCTTTATTCTACATTTTGTTAAGAGTAAATATAGATGTGATAATATATGAAAAAATGGAGAATATTTAAGATTAGATGAAGAGTGATGCTACATAACCAAGTAGCTATAAATGTATGTGTAGCGATACAGGCAAAAGGCACATCCAAGAGCAATGCACAGCTAACTTCTTCATTACCAACCTTATGGTAAGAGTAAATACAGATCTGATGTGTAGAAAATGGAGGCAAAGGAAAATAAGCTGCAGAGTGATGGTACATGAACAACTACCTGTCAATATAAGTACACTATAAAGGACAGCATGTACTTACAAGAACAATGCAGAGCAAAAAAATTCATTGGCATTGGATATATTCTACACTAATGTAACCATTCATACAGATCAGATAATTTGGAGCGAACAATTGATAAGCAAGCTATCATGCATACTTTTGTCACATAATGAACTAGGTATGTATGCAAGTACAGTGATACAGGACAACATGTACTAACAAGAGCAAAGCAGCGGGCAGCATATTTGCGATATCCTGTCGTTCTTTTCAAACCGGAATTCTTCTTCGAGCAGATTTCCTGCAAAAAGATCTGTAAGGCACATGCGGAAAAGTAGAAGTTCAAATTGTCATGTGATTTCATAGATAGTACCTCATTCTGGGAACGAGACCAGTGCAGAACAAGGTTTTTCCATTCAATGTATTCTAAATTTAGCACAGGAGACTTCACCGGAAATTCGTTTATAGACTTGCCATCAAAGTGTGATTTCCTCAGGTAACACCAATACTGCTGCAATGCTTCCTTGAAAAGCACAAGCAAGCTTTGCTCGTCATGACTATCCAGATTGACCCTCGCCTAGTTACAATAATGCAATATAAATCATTGATGTGTTCGATCAGCAGAAAACAGGAAAATAATAACCATGAATAATAGCACTTACACGTAAGTTGGACAGGAAGATGTGAAAATGGTCTTTGTATTCACTATAATCTTCCCATGATGGGAATATATGCACGTAGTCCCTAACAACATTGAAAGCATTGTCTTTTAAACTGGGAATAAATGTAATGGGGTTCCAATCTGCAGGAATTGGCCGTCTCTGCAGTTGGGATAGATCTTCGACCGGTGGACTTGCTGTACTTTTTGCTGGAGTGGGATTTTTTGTGGTACGGCTGGTGCTATGGCAAATGAAATCGGTATATCTTTTGCTGGAGTGCAGGTCCTGTGTGGTGGGGCTAATGGTGTGGCCAGTGAAGTATGGGTTCAATCTGTTGGAGTCGGTCCTACGTTTTGTGTCCTTGGTTGTACAGCCAATATAAGTGGGCGCTGTCTCGATTTCTCCGGCACCACCACGTTTTCAAGGACTTTCTTTGGTGCTCCTTCAGGTTCGCAATCACCCTCTTCCTTTTGATGTCGATGCACAAGAACATCATTTGAGTGAAAAACATGGTATGATAACAGATGGAATATGTATTGATAATGGATGGGCATGGCATCTCGAGTTATATAATGAGTAAACTAAGAAGATGGCGGTGCAACAAAGTAGAAGAAATGCAAGACAACATATGCAAGATACGCGCAATCAATAAAACCTTGCCAAATTAGAACAGGCACCTTGATGGGTGAACAGGACAAGCCATCTGCCTTTGACTCCTCGAGGTTAGAATAGTCATTAGGATGATATTCTGAACAAGAATCAACTGGTGGGGAGCGTACGAGTTTCATTGCTTCCAGAATGGCACTCAATGCCTTGGTGCCAATTTTGTAAGTCATTGCAGTGTTTCACAATATTCTTACGATGCGCGGATTTCGATATTCTTTGTAATTGCGTATAATATCGAGAACTATGAAAACATAAATAGTTGTGAGATTATCTTTGTAATGCAGGTGATATTCTAATATAGGGCGCCCTGTAAACACTTGTGTGCTATCCTTTGGATTTCGATGAGAGAGCTCATGTGTGCTGTAATTTGGTGCGTGCATTTATATAATCCGCACAAGTACACAAAAAATAGGCTCGAAGTAAGGATAGTGGCGGATGATAGGTTCATAATATCTTGATAGAGAGTTTATTGCCAAACCATGATAACAAGAGCACACTGCAACTAGGCAGATCATAGTGTACATAATAGGTACACCATAACCACGATATATAAATCGGAAAGTGGGCGGCTTGAAAATATGGTGTTGTATTGCCTCTAGTAATTGAAAGCCTATCGATCACGTATAGGCCAGCTCTATCACTATTGACTGCAGATGTCTCGCGCCCTTCCCGACAAGGAACATCTTTATGACGATACTAAATCTGAGAATAAACAAAGAGGAACATGTTAAAGAACGAAGAGGAAGCATATTCTTGAGGTTCCGCTTCATTGCATACAATGTTGGTTGCCCACTCATGATGAATCACAGCGCCCAAAGAAATGCAATTCCATGATGTCTCTCTATATGTGGAAATTTTGAACAAGAGTCATTAGGATCATATTCGAACAAGAGTCAACAGTGGGGAGCGTATGAGTTTCATTGCATCCGAATGGCACTCAATGCCTTGGTGCCAATTTTGTAAGTCATTGCAGTGTTTAGCTCCAAGAGTGGACTACTGCTAGTGCGACACAAAGCAGCTACACAGATCATAGTGTAGATATAACGGGAAAACCTTAAGCATCAGAGTAAAATCAGCAAAGTGGAACTTGCTGGAATATATGTGCTAGTATTGCCGGTACGGCTAGAAAGGCTTCGGATACCAGCTCTCTTCAAGTGAAGGTGCGGTACTGTTAATATCAGTGTAACTCTCAAAGGCGACACAGCTCCCCGCATTTCCTTGCTATTCTTATAGGATTCAAGTGGGCAGGCCACTACAAATCCTATTCCTATGTTTACAAGATCCTACGAATCAAAGAGGCTCAAAGTGTCCATCACAACCGACCGTATAGACCTCTACACTTCAAATATCCCTGCTCATCTTCAGTACAAGGAACATACTATACTACTATCATACTCCCTCCGTTCCAAAATATAAGTCTTGGTAGAGATTTCCACTATGGATCACATACAGTTGTATCCAGATAAATTTTAGAGTGTAGATTCACTCATTTTGCTCCATATGTAGTCCATGGTGGAATCTATACAAAGACTTGTATTTAGGAACAGAGAGAGTACATATTAAAGAAGAACGGAAGAGGAACATGGTAAAGAAGAGCAAGCAGATTTTGGATAATAAAATGTTGGTTGCGTAGTGCCCACACATGATGAACCAGAGCGCATTAAGAATGCAACTCCCAGCTGTCTCTCGACCATTTCAGGCGATTAGATGAAGATCCTACGTCTCCTAACCCTTCTTCTTCCTCATCTCTGATTCTTCCCATACAGAACACCGCAAAGGGCCGCCGGCGGACCACCGGCCCCACCGTCTGTATTCCTCCGCCACCCCCACCCCCACCCCGCCCCAACCCCCACCAGCGTTGAGTTTTCTTCGTTCGTGAGGCCCGCAACAACCCGAGCCCTTCGATCGCACCGCAAACTCCAAGTGAGCTCTGAAAAATTGAGTGACCCAATTTTGAAATTTAGTCTCTTGTGATTTAACTAGTGTGTAATATAAAGGGAAAACCATAAGCATTGGGAGTATAGTGTTGAGTGTGCCATGGCGGATCTGAAGGTGCAAACAGACAAAGGCAACTTCTCAACCAAGACAAGAAATCGAGTAAAGCAATGGCGATCTATTTTCTTGCTGCAATAAATAAGTTGAGCAGAATCTGAAAGAGTACCGCCTCACAGTGCGGCGCTGCACGATCTGCTGAGAATTTGACGGTGTTGCGGTAGCGATGGCTCTTGGCGGTGTGGAAGAAGATCTAGGAGGGTAGACGGTGGCGGCAGGGCGCGGTGGACGAGACGGTCGTAGGAGCGGCGCCGGCAAGGTGGACGACGGCGGGGATGAAGCGAGAGGACGGATGCAAGGATCCCGATCCGAATGCATGGATGAGAGAGGTCGATCTCTTGTAATGGACGGCGGCGTCGGGGTATCAGCTCCGGCATGGTGGAGGAGGACGGCGGTGGATGGGGTGGCGGACGGCAGCGGACGGAGGAGGGTGGGGTGGAGAGGGTGTTTTGCCGCCCACGGAGTACGAATGGGGTAAAGGGAGGTAGAGAGGAAGGGGGAACCATGTATTCAAGGCGCGCTTGTCTCAAATGCGAGGAAATTTACAAACTTAGCCCCCGTTTCAAATTTCTACTACATCACAGCAACATTAGTCGGTTGGGGATACGACCGTAATCTCGCATACACCGAATATTTGCCGATGAGAGTTTGTTTTTAGCGCCCACCGTGTATGAATATGAATCGGGGAGGGAGTCTATTTCGGCCGAGGACACACTGTGTTTTGGCACCCACCGTGTATGAATCCGGGTGAGAGGCGGTTACGTCACGTTTGGGTGAAATTACAAACCTTCCCCTATTGAAACCTATAGAAATCCAGCAGATAGGCTTTGCGTGGCAGGGATAGGCAGTAGTAATTTCCATCTCGCAAATTTTGGTTTCGGGGGGTTACTGCGACTTTCCCCGCTTCGTTCAAATTTTGCGGAGTGCACGTTTACCGGGCCAACTCAATTCGAATCCCGTTTGTATTCTTTTTTTTCAGGCGGGATCCATTTTCAATTGGAATTACATTCTATATACATCATTTTTTATATATACTTTCAAAAGCACAACACCATTTATACATAAACATGGTTTACAAATGGCATGATCTCAGATTCATAAGGTTGTATCCATCAATTTGGATTTTCAAATATTTGAAACCACTTTATGTTGAAATCCAATGTATGCATTCCTCGCTAACTGTCTCCAATTAATGTGTGTTTCATGCGGGTTTTTTACTTCTCAAACATGTATAATGTGTTTCACACGCGCAACATATAGTGTAATCCCGTTTAGACATTAATTGCATATAAACCATGCATTATTTGTAATTAAAGAATCTATGGATCACCAGTATTGATAAACTATATAACATTACACGTGTGCCCAAATTCAAATGAATATGCATGTTTGATACACCAATTTGCGTTATGATATTATCGATGTCGTGGTCTCCAGTTTAAATATTTGAATCCCCTTTAATCCAGATATTCGTCTCATATAGCTATCACTCATGCTTATATAGGACTATCTCTCTGGACCTATACGCGTTCATCATCTCTCAGGTATCTCTCGTGCTACCTGTATGTCGACAATGATCTTTTATCTTCCTAACACACTGATGGTACTCTCTCCCTCGACCTTCATCACTCTATCTCTCTCTAAGTATATCTCGCTCCCTGCTATGTGCCTCTAACTATGATTCTCCATGTGGAATCTCTTTCTCTCACACAAACACAAAACTTTGTCTCCCGGGGTCTCATTTCTCTCTACTATTCCCATGTGTGCCACTCGCACACCCCTCATATAGAGATGTCTTTCGCTCCTTAGATATGAGAACCTACGACTCTTCCTCTTCAATATCTCTTTCGCACACACAAACACAAACTCTATCTCCCAGGGTCTCATATTTCTCCATTGTTCTCTTGTATGTCGCTCACACACACCCTCTCTCCCTAGAGATATCTTGCGTTCCCTCATATGTCTCTAGATATCACTCTCGTTGTGAAATATCTTTCTCTCTCGCAGACAGAAAACTCCGTCTCTCTGGATCTCATTTCTCTCTGATATCTGTTCGTATGTGACTCACATGCACCCTCTCTCTATCTCTCTCACACCCCCACACACATAACTCAGCCTTCTGATCCACTCGACTCCTATCTCTAACGCACACTAGCTAGCACCTTTATCTTTCTATTTATCTGTTTCTCCATCAACCTTCTTTCTCGCCCTCACTCTTGATTCCTATCACGCACACTACATATGTTTCTCTCTACAAGCAGTCAAGTGCCCTCTCACACACATATATAACTTCACCCTTTGAACCACCCAACGGTCATCTCCAACACCCAAACTAGCGGATGACCCTCTATCTAACATCTCCATCTCTGTATCTATCTGTAGTTTCTCCGTCAACATTTCATGCTCGCACGGAGTCTTGCTTCCTATCACCCACACTATATATGTCTCTCCATACATATGCATTTATAGGTTGATCTCATTTGCACAATCGTTGCGCCTCACTCCCTTTGCTCGCCATAGATGCATGCTCCAGCCCACGCCACTATCTCTTAAAGACAAAAACACATGCTCAATTGTCGGGCCTTCTTCCCTGCATTCTCACATGCATGCATATTGTCATACCGATCCGTCTCTCCCATGTCGGTGATCTTATGACTTATGTCTTCTTTCTTTTATCTCGATTATGCGTGTGCGCGCACACACACATCCCACGTATAGATGTATACCTCTCACACATGCACGTTCAAGGTCTCTATGTCTCCATACGTAGTTAATTACCCTCAATCCTAATGCCACATCGAATCGTTCTCCTCTTTTGTGCACATAACTTCCGCCTGGATGGGTAAAACACACACTCACACTTAACAATCTCCTTCTAGCTACCCCCCGCCTCTCACTCTTCCCCTATATCCCCAAAACCAATAAGACTATCCCTTTGTTTAATTCCCTCCTACATGCACCATCGATATATAGTAGTCTTCCTCGGTGTCTCTCGAGCAAACACGTTCTCTCGATGTCGACTCCTCTCACGCACGCACACCTTCTCTTCCCTCTCTATGGGCATTTTCTCCCTCGCACCCCATCGTTGGTGGCCTCTGCCATACACATCACCTCTCTATGATGAAGCCATGCACACTTAAATTACATCCGCCACAGAGGACCCCGCGACACACACACACACACGCACCCCCCCACACACACACACTAAGACTCCATCTCTCTCTCACACATACACACACAAACACACACACGCACGCACGCACACCCCCCCACACACACACACTAAGACTCTATCTCTCTCTCTCTCTCTCACACACACAAACTAAGACTCCATCTCTCTCTGTCTCTCCTCTCTCTCTCTATCACACACACACAAACAGACTAAGACTCCATCTCATACACACATGCTCTAGGCGGAGCATTTGTTCCTACCACCCTTCATCCAACCTTACCCGTATGATAACAATCACCTTTATTTACTTGCATAACATGGACAAATTCCACTTTACTTTAGTAGTCAGCAAACTGATCATCTGTACCCTTATAAAAAAACGAGTTGGTGATGATGGTGTGCCTGTCATCTTGTAATACACACCATATGATCTATATCTGACTGATAGAAAGCAAACTATGATTATTTTACAAAATATACCCACACCTCTCTCCACATCATTATCTCCCGCAACCTCATTGCTCAGCAATTAAAAAGGAACACGTCTCTGGAACAATCTAGCATGCATGGTGGCCGCTGCCGCCTGCCGGCGCCGTCCATCCCCATGCCTCCGCCCATTCCGACCACCAGTCACCACCACGCTCCACTCCTCCTCGCCTTATTCTCATCTTCCATTTTTTCGATGACATTCTCAAGATACCGGTTTTCCGATAAAATTCTCGAGATATCATTAGTTTTTACACATGGGTTTACTCCTGCATGGTTCAATCACAATAGATGTTTTGTAAAAAATGCATATTGATGTTCCATGCAATGCACGAGAATCTTGCTTGTAATTATATAACGCAAATCACAAGCAGGAATTGACATTTTTTGACACAACCACGTTAACATGGCCACGTAAATCACTAGCTAAAGTAAATACCATTATACTTATATCCCGATGCAAAAGGTTGAGTACATGTCCGAAGAGTAGAGTCGCACACACACTCTCTGTCTCTCAGAATCTCACACACACACACACCATTTACGTGACGCCCACTTAAGCAGACACGTATGTTACAATTTGTGCACCCATGGGTACACGTGATGCTGCGCATTTATTTAAGCCGGAAGGCGAATCCAAACAGTAGCTGCATTCATTCCCCTCCCGCCGCCTCTTCTCTGGTCGCCGTCGCCCGGTAGCCATGGGCCGGCCGAAGGTAACAACATATGCCATACTCCCGCCGGAGCGGCGCTTTAATATGGAAATTTTAGTGGTCATGCATGCATCTTTTTGTGCTAGCACTCCTATATAAGAGTTGACCGGTCGCTTCCCGCGGACGTGCGCGGGTGGTGGAATAGGAAGGAGAAGGGAAGCGGGCTGTGGAGTAACGTTTTTTACCACAATTTCTTAGGAAACTGAGTGCAATAATTGAGTAGTTTTGCAAACTACCAGTACTACACCTGAAACGGTTTAAAACCTATACTCCCTTGCCAAAGACGCGCTTCCGTGTGAAACGGTCAGCGCCGCCTCGAGCGTCGATGCCGCATTAATGCCCGGCCAGAGCGGAGGCGACCTCTCACTGGCGCCGGCTTTGAAGTGGCGCGAAGGCCGAGAGAGCACTGCTTCCCGGTGCACGCGACTGCTCCGCGTCGAGACTGGCCATAGGCCCTGTTTTGATCCATAGGTTAGAGTTAGTTTGAGCTAGTTGGGGCTCAAATAGCCCTAAAGTATCCAAGCATGAGGGTTTAAAGTGGAGCAAGTTGCACCGAACCCACCAAAAAAACTATCCCACCCAAGAGGTGCTAACTGGAGATAGTTGTCATTGGGACCACTGAAAATCACTTTTCTCTCTCCATGAAGTGCATTTATTGTCAATCTAACCTGTCACCCAAACACCTCTTTGGCTACAGATTAGTTCAGGGTTAGTCATGAGTTAGTCTAACCTGTAGCTAAGTTAGAGTATCGAGATGGGAGCAGTATAGGACATGCAAGTTGCTCAAAGCATACGAGCAAATTAAATGCGTGAAAGGATTTTTTCTTTTTGAAAACAGAATGTGAAAGGAATTTTTTAGAATGCTCTTGGCATGTCGCTAACATGTGATAGTTAACCGACCTCAATAGGCGGTGGAAACGCCTGCCCCGTGACTTTGATAGAGACGAGGAGGAGAAGCGATACAGGCTCTGGATTACTAGAGATAGGTGTCGCATGGAAGCCATGAAATATGGTGATAGCATGGGTTAGCCATGTACTAGTATGATGTAACTACACTGGGCTGTCGTGTTTCGTACTCTTCCAGTCCACTATGGAGATGATTGGTTAATTTTATATCACTGAATAATATTAAATGAGTGCAGACACTCCACCACGAGGTTCCTTGCTCCTTCTCGGTCGTCCGGAATCTATGTTGTTCCACTCTATTTTTTTACGTGAGCTTTGTTCATCCTTTTTCCAACACGCGAGACATCTAGCATCAAGGTGCACGTGTTATGCAAGGATCGTTCCATCTATATGAAGAACACGTGGGACTGGAACTACGAGACGGACATGTACCCAGGAGTGGACGTACGAACCTGATTAATGTAGCGCAGTAAGTGAAGTAGAAAGGCACAAATGGTATGAACATGCGTGGCATATAGGGTGTGTTTGGTTGCGTTCTCATCTCAGCTTAGTTGTTCCCTCTTCACGCATGCTCAACTCAACACCCCTCTTCATGGATGCTCTCTTCATGCCTGCTTCTAGTGTATTTGTGCTAAACTAGTGTGGACTCATGCACCCTCCATACACACGCTACCAAACACCCAAAATTAGGTCGAGAAGGGAACTCTTGGGCGGCATTTGTCTCTTACTACGTACTACCACTAAATGTTGTACGTGCAATGCACGGTGATGTTATGGAGTACGTGCCTAAGTACTCTACTACTACTATATTAGTTGGAGGAACATATTAACTTTTATATTTGTTTACGTGTATGCCCCGAGACCTTCCAACTAGATGGGTCTTTCTCTCCAGGTCGCACTTTGTATCGTTCATACCACTAAGTACTACTACGTGTGGTCTCCGACCCAAAAGTGGAGGAAGTGGAGACGCTCTACCACGCTGTTTTTTTACGCTGGGCTCTACCACGCTGTTTTTTTACGCTGGGCTCTACCACGGTGTTCATGTCCCACTCCTTTCGCTAACGTGTGGGAAATCCAGCACGTGCCGTGTTTGGCACCCTTCGTCGTAAGAGTTGAAACACTAGCATTCATCAGAAATAAAAAAATAATTATAAATCGGCAGTGATACTATTTTTTTGGTGAACCAATCAGCAGTGATACTATACCACGAGGTTTCCTTGCTCCTCGATATCGGAAAGAATACTTCCGTTCGCCAACATGTGGGACGTCGACCATCCTGGTCCACTTGCCATGCACGCAGAACTCCAAGGGAGAGTCACCCAGGTCGTCGCGCCACAGTAACAATGACTAATGAGCCATCAAATCACACGCCCACTTCCCACTTTAAAGTTGCTCGGACGAAGGAACAATCATGACTTCGTTGAATTCCGCTTCTTGAAGAAAACTACTGTACCAGCAGTACTGCTAGCTACAATAGTTACTCCAACAGAGGCCTCCTTTCGTTCATAGGATAGGAATATGAAAATCATAGGAAGTGAGATGACATGCATCTCAATTCCTATAGAGAAAGAGATGCCATTTGATGATTAGGATAGGAATTTTTCCATTTAGTCTAGGCTAATGTACTGGTAATTTGATCTAAAAACTACAGTAGTAACTAGTAGTACTGGTACATGCTCGTACTCAGACATAGACACACACACTAACTACTAGTACTACTACTTCTCACATGCTGGCCAGACGCCGTCGTTTTCCTTCCCGGTTTTGTAGCGACACCCCACCGTGCTTGGATCTCCGCCGACCTCTCCGCAGCAGCGCGTGCGCCCTTTTCTTTCTTGCGGTGGCGGGCCTCTCTTTTCTTGAGTGCTTTCTGACTTTTCCGCTCCCTCTGTGCGGCTCTGGCCGCCTCTTGCACTACCGCCCATTCGGCCTTGGCATCTTCAAATTCCTCCCACATAGTTGTGAGGTCACGAGCGGCGATGAACTCGGCACGGCGGGATGCCATCGCTTCCCTACCATTTTGTGTGCGGTCCTGGGCGGCGAGGAACTCGGCGCGGGGGGATGCCATCGCTGCCTTACCGGGTAGTGTGTGGCGCGGTGGCATGAACGACGCTTGGTGAGAGCTCTGGGGTGGAGTGGCCGGACAACAGTATAGTGCATTAGTTTGTCAAGAGCTCAAGGACAGAAGACTAAGCAAATTTGGATTCCCCTTCAATCCTGGTCATTTATTACCGAGTAAAATGCATTGCCGGTCATCGAACTTGTCTTGATAGCTCACTTTGATCATTGTATACGAGATATGGTGATTATACGATCACTGGCTCAGCGTATAGCTCCGTATTTGTCTGGTTGACCAGTCAAACAGTCCGCATGCGCCTCATCAGCTCGTGTTCTTTATCTATCTATGCGGGCCTACCTGTCAATGGAGAAAGAAATACTGTAAAAACCAAAATTATGCGTATGTGGGGAATCAAACCATGGACTCGTCGCTGCAACGCACCCTCGTCAGCCAAATGAAAATGAAATACTTCGCGTCAGACACTCACGCTCACGCTGTCAAAGCATGCTAATGCATGCACGTCGCCCTCTAAATCAAAGTCCTGCTCATGGCGCAACGCAAACGGCGAGCCCATCACCTGCGTGCCCCGGCGGTGTCTGACATTACTGTTTAGACGTTTGATGGAGGCCTACGCGAACGCCGAGCATGTATTCACCTGGCTCAACACCAACGGTCATAGTCGGACCGCCTTGCTCATGTATATCGTCCATCCCAACGACAATCTATAAAACAGCCTAAAGCTAGAGAGGGTACTATGGTAGTATGGTACGGAGTATGTACTATCGTGAGCGACCGATCTTAGTGCCACTAAACACCGAAACCCCTTCCATCGCTAGCACGCGCTTCCCACCTAAAACGGTCACCGTCTCTCCAGAATGTCAATGCCGCATTCACCAGACTTAACTGCAGGTGCAATTGGTGTGTCACTGACATGCGGGCCAGATGCCCGTTGGGCCCACATGTCCGTAACCCAAACGCATCTGCAGTTAAGTCACTGAAGCAGCGTCCGCATTCACGCCCGACGAACCTACTCCGGCGCCAGTTGTCCATCCGTCTGCCGCGGCTCATTGCCATTCGCCCGCTATATTAACTTGAGCCCCAGCTCCCATCCATAGCCAAAGACCCACACTTATTCTCCTCCAGTCCCTTCCTTCTGTCGGCACCACTTCAACCGTGGCCTCCTAGCGCTCCGAAGCTCTCTTGGACGTACTGTAGCAGGAGCAGACGAGGGACATCGGTGGCTCCGCTCTGGGCGCGCTCCAAAGCTCTCTTCGATGTACTGTCGCAATAGCAAACGAAGGAGATCACCGGCACCCCCCCGGCCGCCCTCCGCCGCCACGACCACGAAGCCGGCGCTCATGCGCGGGTGCAGCCGGCAGCGAGGAAGAGTAGTACATGGTAGGCCGCCGCCGCTCTGGTCCCGGGAAGGCCACCGCTACTCCACTCAGTCAACGACAAGCTTGGTGGGGTAAACATCGGCGTCCGATTAGCCGCTTGACGGCGACATGGAGGCGGAAATCTTCAGAACCTTGTGCTCCGGAGGCGGAGGTTATCGAGGCGGATGAGGAGGAAGCAAAGGCAATGGCCTGCTTTCTCGGGTTCATGAACGGACATGGTGGTCGGGTGCCGGCGATCGTTTAGATTAGGTTTACAGTAGGTTTTAGTATGGTTTGTGCGAAATATGTAATGAATTTCGTCCAGTTTGTAGGAAAAGTTTTCAAAATCTAATGAATTTCATCCGGTTAATTTGAAATTTGCTTTGTTTGCATGAATTTCGTCCGGTTAGTTCATATAGTTGTCGAAAGGTATGCGGGCAGCATCGGATGGCATCCATCGGTGTCCTCGGACAGATGCCGGTGTAAATTTGTGGGCCAGCACTGGAGATGCCCTAACTATCATGCTATAATCGCTAACAATCCTCCATTATTTGGCAGGGAACAGTTATCCCTCGATCAAAATCAGATCCGCGGTGTTTCGCACTCCTCCCGCGTAAGAGTGTAAAGTCTTGCTTACATAAAAATGGAGCAAGTGGACGGCACTATAGCACGTCATACCACTCGAACTAGCTCGCCTAACAAGCGGGAAAGCACCGCCCTCGTCATTTTGTTCTGGATTTCTATCGATCGATCGCGCAAAAATGTTACGCTTCGCAAGTTCTAAAGGAAAAGGCGGCACACTTACGACTCGTACGCGTCGCAACCCCGATAGTCCGGCTCGCACGCCGCTCACCAGAGGGGACACGCGTTGTCCTGCAATTTCACTGACATGTGGGACCGTAATTAAATAAACCGTCGATAGCCGAAATCTAATCGCTTGGGGGGTGTCGGCTGAGAAGAGAGAAACGGGGGAGGGAGAAGAGATCGCCCGCCCGCCGTGCACGGACTCCAAGAAATATATGGTGATAATGTGAGGTGGGCCATGCTGGAGTCCGGACCGCTTCCGGAGCCCGCTCTCACCGCCCTGGCCCCTCAGGATGCTAGCTGCCCGCCGCATGCATGCATAGCAAGTACTCCTTATGTGGAGGAGAGAGAGGCATTGACAAAGTCAAGGAGTGGGCTCTGCAAGAGCCCATCTCTACACGTGCTCCTAGGTATAAAAAATAATTCTAAAAAACGGCATAAAAAACAATTGTGTCTTAAAAAAAGAAAGGTAAAAACATTTGAGAGGAAATAGATAGAGAGAAAGTGAGAAAAAGTTGTAACCTGGGCATTACATGAGGAAGGAGGGAGTGGTGCACATGCCAAGTTCACTGGGCTGTCGTGTTTCACACTCCTCCGTCATAACAGTGGAGACAATAGCTTTCATCAAAAATAAACAATGAATACTCGTTGCCCGTCCTCTATATAGAAAAGAATACTTTCATTAGCCGACATGTGGGACGTCGACCATCCTGGTCCACCTGCCATGCACAAAATTATCCTGGTCTACCCCGATCGTATCGCAGGCCCAACCTTTCCCACTGTAAGTTGTTCGAACGAAGGAACCATCATGACTTCGTTGAATTCCGCTTCTTCAAGAAAACTTACTGTACCCGCAATACTGCTACCACACACGAAGACTGGACGGCACTTTACCACGTCATATCACTGAAACCCACTAGCCCAAACTAGCCCGCCTAGGTCATCTATTTTGGAACGGAGGGAGTACGTCTCTGCACTGCTATGATTTTGTGTTGCACGTTCTCTGTACTTTTGGTACGATTTTCCTACCCTATGAACCAAATGAGGCCTGAATGTATGTCGACTATTGTCTGATCGATCGCTAAGCCTACAATTTTAGGAGCTAGGGATATTGGTCGATCGACGAGGGATAAGTATAAGCGTACCACGAGCTCATCAGCCCCAACGTTTCTCTTTGGTGAGTGTTTTGCAAGTACTATAGCTCGCATACGATAGCTAGCCTACTAACACCAAGAATCATCAAACAAGCCCTGCTGATATGATAAACAGTTCAAACTTACATCTAAGCATGCCATATATTACATCAAAAGCTGGTGAGGATACATCTGTTTCCATAACTCGAAGAGAGTTCGCATGATTCATCGCATGATTCACTATCAAACAAAAGTAGCAAGATCCACCCACACAAGACAGTGCACTAGCCCTAAGATGGTTTGATAGCACGCATCATTCTGGTAATTAAACACAGGGCAATGCAAACTACCTTGAAGAATTAGCGCGACCAACTATTACTTGTCATCGATCTCTCGGGCAATGACATAAGCACGGACAACGGCATAGGAATCGATTTCTGGGGCGATGTCCACAGGACTGACCGCGACATCGGAATCGATCTCTGGGGCGATGTCCATTGGATCGACAGCGGCATCGGAATCGATCTCCGGGGTGATGCCAACAGGACGGGCCACGACATCGGAATCATCAAGGACAACCACCGGCACCTGCACAAACCCTAACATATTAGCAAGCACATTGCAAATAACCAAAAACAACAACTACGGTAATAAGCCATTATTTTTTACCTTGTGCAGCTCACTGGGGGATTTCATCCCTCCGGGGGCCATCTCCTCGTCCTCGATGGGGGCCATCACCTTGCCAGGGGAATACTGCTTCTCAACGGTGACTATCTCCTCAAACTCGGTCTTGAGCCTCACATAGGTGGCAATCAGAGTTCCTGGGGTAGGCACGGTGGGGCCCTTGCTGTTCTTCCAACTTTCTTTGAGGAGTTCATCCGCCAACGTCCTCAACTCTTTGGCTAGTGCTTGTTTCTTGGAGTTCTTCGTCTCCATGGGTTGGCCCGCCAACATGGTCAACTCGTTGGTCGGTGCTCGCTTCCTGGAGATCGCTGTCTCCAGTGGGTTGTCCGCCGGCAACTCTTTGCCTAGTGCTCCAGGATCCATCATTGAAATGACAAATAAAAAGCAATCAAAAGGAAACCACAATCGCAATGAAAACGGGAAAAGAATAGGATGTGAGAATCGGTCGGTGCTTCGCAAAACGAAGATTATTGGAATGAAAATATAGCAGCATAACTGATTCGCCCACCTTTCCTTCGTCGGTCTGAGAAGAAAAATGGCGAAGTGAGTAGCACGGAGTGAGGTTTTCTTCAAGAAAGGGAAGAAAGGGCTTGAACGAGCGTTCCAGTGAAATGATGGTTGCTTCGTCTAGTCCAACTTGGAGGCCACCTTACCACTGCTGGTAAAGGTGTGGGTTTTGTGATATTACGGGTCATGACGGCCACACCGGGGTGACAAAGTAGTCTCGATCGTAGCACCTCACTTGTGATTTGGTGGATGGCACGCGGGCCCGGATGCTTTGAAATGTCCCGCATGTAGATAGAGCGGCTAGTCATATAGGAGTGCTCAATATTGTGCACCACGACCAAGGCGAAGAGGAAAACGACAGAACTACGTAATTAATGCGTGGATTTAATTAGGGTAGTTTTGTAAAGTACGAGATACATTCCTCCAATTGCAAAATGCCTTGGTTCATGAGATTTGAGATTTGAGCCCTATAAACCGGAAGGGAGGGAGTGCTGCACACGCTGTAGTCTAGTCACTTTTTGAAATATCTACAAAGGCAAATACTCCTTTCCGGTTTATAGGTCTATAATACTCCCTCCGTCTAGGTGTGTAAGTCATCTTACGAAAACCAAATAGTCCCAAAACACTTAGGCGCGGTGCATTAACTTCTACCTTGTTTCTTGTTTCTTGACATATCAACCAATAAGAGATGAGAGGTGTGCATGCTTGTAACATCCCAAATTTTCAATTTGGAATGTTATACATAGGTCATTCATGCATATCATAGTTTATTGCATCTTCGTTCCGCAATCCTCGAAATCCTAAGCAACTCAAGGACCCTCGGAGAGAGTTGGGGATTTTCCGGTTTCTCATATTTGATTCTCATCAAATAATGAAACGAGGATTTTTGATTTAATTATTTTCTCTCCGAAAAATATTTCATAAACGACGAGATAATATGACTTCTCCAAAACACTTGAAATATTGGAGGAAAAATGTTAAAATCATTTATTCGATTTTATTTGATTTTATTTGGATTTTATTTGCATTAGAAAAATTGCACGTTTTCAAAATTGCATTTTAGGGCCAAGAAAATGTTCATCTCGTTCTAAATATTTCATTTAGACGGTGAAAATTTGTTTTGGCATTTTTAGGTTTTTTATTTTATTTTCTAGGATTTTATTTTCGTTGACAAAATTATTTAAAAAGTTCCTCAGCTACCGATCGGGCCTAAGGCCCACCGAGCCAGCAGCCCAAAGAAAGCCGCGCGCCACGCCACCACACAGGCCAGCAGCACCCGCCCGCCCTTCGGACAGAGTCCGAGCGGACTCCGCCTCGGCGCCGCCTTGCCCCTCCTCCAAGCCCCCCCTCTTTATATACCCGCGCCACACCACCACCACCACCACCCGCCACCGCCGCCCGAAGCGGGCTGACGCGCCGCGGCCGCCGCCGCCGCCGCCGCCGAGCCTCGCCGTCGCCCGAGCCGCCACCCGCCACCCCACGCCACCCCCGCCACACCGGAACCCGCCGAGTTTCGCTGAGCCGAGCCGAGGTAGCCGCCCGCCGTCACCGGTTTTCTGAGAAAAACCGTTTCGGTTTTTTTAGAAAACCCTAGTTTCCGTTTTTTTAATAGATCAGTTTTTCTCTGGTTTATTTATTTAGCGAGCGTTCATTCGTTCGTTCGTTTTAACGAACGCGTTTTTCGTTTAGATCCAGTTAACGAATGTTCGTTCGTTAGTCTGTTTGTCGTTTTATTTTTTTCTTTTTCTCGGATTTATTACGCGATTTTTCTGATCCGATCTTAGTTTCTGTTTTTCTTTTCGCTCGTTTGTCGGAATCAGGCGATTCAAGCGCCTAGATCTTCGTCTTGAGACCCTATTTCTGTCTAATCAACTTAAACAAGATTTTGGTACTGTAAAATTTGACCCCAGTTCAGATTAGTAAACGGATCTTGTTTCTTTCGCCGTTTGAGTTTCGTTGCTCCGTTTGGTTTGATTCTTTTTGCGAACCGGAGCTCTTAAGTTGAACTCTCTGGTCAACCTCTCTTATTTGAGTTTTTCTTGTGCATCTTTGCTTGTTGCTTATGTATGTTATTGTTTGCTTGTGATAGAATTCCCGGAGTGCGAAGCGTGTTACTACGAGTCTCTAGGATTCGCGGATCGTCAGCATGGCAAGTAAAACATTGATCATACTCTTTTCATACCCAGTTTTTATGCATTAGTTCAATCCACAAACATTGCATGATTAGGAAGTCATTAACTTGTGGGTTGGGAAGTAGTTGTTGAGGTAGAACCTATTGCCATGTTACTATCAAACCCTTGGGAGTTACTTCTACGCGTTGCTTATATTGCTATGCTATGCTCGTAGACGTGGTTTGGGTTTGAGTGAATCCATGACAGATGTGAGATTGTTAATTAATGGTTCAACTTAAGGTGGCAACTTAAAATAAACATCTGGGTGGATTGAGGCACCTGGGGAACCTAGTGTTGTCTGTTTTTTTTCTTTGGAAATCCCGGGGTGCCCGTGTGATCTTCCTATGGACCGCCACCCAGGCTCAAAGGGAACTGAGATGATTCATGCTACAAACTTCCGTGTGCAGCCACAAGATATTATGGGCTCTAGCATAGTTGAGTAGGTTACGTGAAGCTCTTGAAGAGGTAGATCAGCAGGTAGTGGGTTTTGTAGGTTTGGTATGGTCTACCCGGAGTAGAGAATTAATGTTTCTGAAAGACTGTGTCTCGGTCATCCGTTTCTCAAACACCGTGCAGTGCGAGAAATCAATGGAGGTGATCGAGTCTTGTGGGGAAAAGTGCGCAAACCTCTGTAGAGTGTACAATCTAATCATGGTTAGCCGTGTCCCCGGTTATGGACAATCTTGAGTATCTAGTATTTGGGTTATCACATGTGTCTCATCACCCTTAATTAATATTGTTGGGTTGTTAATTACTTTAATTGGGATTGAGTTGGGGTTACCTTCTCATTGTTTCAACCACCATGATAGTTAAATTAAAATCTATTCCTTTGTTGTAGGGAAAAATTGGCTTTTCGCAAAACTACAACCATAGAGCTTTCCACCAGCCAAATATGCATGTAGTGATAGCATTATCCTGTTCCTGCTTTACTGTGTTATATTGCCAGCATATTCCATGTGCTGACCCGTTCTCGGGCTGCAACGTATTATGTTGCAGACTTTTCAGACGAGGAGTAAGGTTCGTTAGGTCGTTGCCGTGCAGCTCAGCTATACCGTTGGAGTTGATGGACTCACTTTATGTTCCAAGCCTTGTGCTGTTATCGCATTAGATGGCCTTAAGCCATATTATTGTAATAAGTTCTCTTTTAAGACATTCGATGTAATAAGTGTGTGATTGCTACTCTGTTATAAATCCTTCGAGTGATGTGTGTGTCAGCATTACTGATCCAGGGATGACACTGAACACAGAGACTTGACCATCTGAGGTCTGGTCGCTACAAGATGGTATCAGATGACACGCTGAGTGTAGGACACGACCACTAAGATAAACCATAGGTCACTCTTCTCTACTCATTTCTGACTCCTCTTCATTTTTCTACTCTTTAGGATGACGGAGATGAAGAACAAGTTTGCACAACCGGATGAAGACACACCTTTTGGACGCCACTTGAAGGAAGTCACTAGATACTTGAACTTTGGAATACCAAGTTTCACCGGGACGTACAGTGCCACCTTACCAGAAGAGGAGCGTTGGATGATTCAAGTACAAGTTCCAGGAAGGACGTTCTCGCCAACTTCTAAACCCATAGAATTTTCTTTCGAAGCACCCACCTGGAGTCTAGGCAAGAGCATGGCAGCCCACATTACCATGGGACGCATTGGAGAAGTCCACAACAGGGAACTTAAGGACACCATCTATCAAATATGTGGGCGCCGAGACGAGCAATGAGAAGTAATCAGCACCAAGAAGGATAGATCCATTGCAGCTTTCATCCAGGAGCTAAACCAGCACATTCGACGTCAGGAGAACCAGATGTGCGCAGACATGATGGAGTTGAAGAAGGCGAAGACCAGGATCATCGAGCTCGAGGAAGAACTCAAGTTTACGTGCGATGGATATGAGGAGGAAATCAAGACACTACTGGAGAAGAACGACGACCTGGTTAAGAAGATCGGAGTATTCATGGGAGGACCAGCACCGGGAGAAGAATACGACGACCCCACTTGCCCGGACAACTACATCATCATCGATGACACCGATTCCGATCCTAGTAATGATGACTACGAAGATGAAGCTGGAGCAGACATCATGGAGTCTTCCACCGATCAAAATTTCTAGATGACCACCATATATTAGTAGTATTCCCCCATGTATTTAGTAGTAGTTGAGCACTTAGGCGACAGTCCTACACCATTTGTATGCCCTTGCTTGATTGATTGAGTGAAATGATTGTGTTTGTCTTATGTGCATATGGGTAGTGTTTTCTCGTTAGACCTTTTTCAATTCTAATCTCTTCCATCTAAACCCATCAGATGCCTCCGAGACGTGACACTGGTTTTGCTTTCCCACCGGAGCTCACCCAGTTGATCCAGCAGTAGAATGCTTTGATGCAATTGCTAGTTCAGAACCAAGGAAACAACAACAACAACAACAACAACAATAACCCGCCGCCAGTGGACAACTTAGCCCGTTTTCTGAGGTTACAGCCACCGGTGTTTTCCAGTAGCACCGAGCCAATAGTTGCTGATGATTGGCTACGCCGTATTGGAAGGGAGTTAACCACCGTAGGTTGCACAGATGCGGAGAAGGTGCGCTTTGCCGCACACCAATTGGATGGACCAGCAGCCTCATGGTGGGAGAATTACACGGCTACTTTTCCTATAGCCAATGTTACTTGGGACCAGTTTCAGCAAGCTTTTCGCACAGCCCATGTCTCAACTGGAGCAATGCAGATGAAGAAGCGGGAGTTTCGCAATTTACGCCAGTGAAACCGTAATATGGCTCAGTACGTGGATGAGTTTAGCAAGTTATCACGCTATGCCCCTGATGATGTGGCCACAGATGCCGCGAAGCAGGAGAAGTTTATGGAAGGGCTGAATGATGAGATGAGCATGCAGTTGATGGTGGCAACCTTCAACAACTACCAGGAGTTTGTAGATAAGGCTCTTATGATTGAAGGGAAGCAGCAGCAGATTGAGAGCCGTAAAAGGAAGTATGGACAAGGGAAGTATAACTCAGGAGCTCAGCAGAAGCCTCGCTTAACCCCGAACTCGGGAGGACTTGTTCATAACCATGGAGGTCACAACCACACTGGAGGAGGATCGCATAACCACAATGGTGCTAGGAATGGAAATGGGAACGGAGTTAATAACAATCAGAACCGCTCCAACCCAGCTATACACGCCAAAAGAGACCTAAGTCAAGTTACTTGCTTTAAGTGCGGGAAGACAGGGCACTATGTCAATGATTGCCCTGAAGGAAGGAATGGAAACGGAAATGGGAGCGCTGGAAGCCTAATCCATTCAACAAAGGACAAGTAAACCACGTTAACGTGGAGGAGGTTCAAGAGCAGCTAGACGCGGTAATAGGTAAGTTTTTGGTTAAGTCATTTACCGCCCTTGTTCTTTTCGATACTGGTGCATCGCATTCATACATATCAAGGGGATTTGTGGATAAGTTTAAATTACCAACCCAAACCCTTAGGACCCCTCTTTTAGTGAGCTCGCCTGGAGCAGAGTACATGGCTAGCCGATGGTGCAACCAGATACCCCTAACCATTGGCACACATGTTTTTCTGTTCGACCTAATTATCTTGGAGTCACAAGGATTGGATGTGATATTAGGCATGGACTGGATGTCAAAGTACGGAGGAAGCATTGACTGTGCTAGCAAATCAATTTATCTCACCACCCCAGAGGGAAAAAGGATTAAGTATGTATCTAGGCATGTGCCTTGGAGGAGCCAAGTGAATGCCCTCACAGGAGTTGTTCAGGAGTAAGTGTCTGTAGTAAAGGATTTTTCGGATGTTTTTCCAGAAGAGTTACCAGGCATGCCACCGGATTGAAACATCAAGTTTTTGATAGAGATATTGCCAGGTACAGGGCCAATATCCAAGAGACCTTATCGAATGCCCGCAAATGATCTGGAGGAAATTAAGAAACAGATCAAGGAGTTATTGGAGAAAGGTTACATTCGAAGGAGTTCCTCACCTTGGGCAGCCCCAGTGCTTTTGGTTGAGAAGAAGGATAAATCCCTGAGGATGGTTGTTGATTACCGAGCCTTGAATGAGGTAATGATTAAGAACTAGTACCCACTGCCGATGATTAATGATATGTTTGATCAGTTGCAAGGAGCTAAGGTGTTTTCGAAGATCGATCTACGATCAGGATACCATCAGTTGAAGATCTGTGAGAAGGATATACCGAAGACGGCATTTACCACGCGATATGGATTATACGAGTATACGGTCATGTCGTTTGGACTGACTAACACCCCTGCTTATTTCATGAGCATGATGAACAAGGTGTTCATGGAGTATTTGGACAAGTTTGTTGTGGTGTTTATTGATGATATAATGGTATACTCGAAGAATGAAGAGGAGCACAAGGAGCATTTGCGTTTGGTTCTTGAGAAACTCAGGAAACACCAGTTATATGCTAAGTTCAGCAAGTGCGAGTTTTTGTTGAAGGAAGTTGGATTTCTTGGGCATATTATATCAGGAGAAGGTATAGCAGTGGATCCCAGCAAGGTTCAGTCAGTCACTGAATGGTTGGCACGCACTTCAGTTAGCGAGATCCGCAGTTTCCTTGGACTCGCAGGATACTATCGGAGATTTATTGAGAATTTTTCCAAGATTGCTAAGCCAATGACTGAACTATTGAAGAAGGATACCAAGTTTAAATGGACAGAAGATTGCGAGACAAGTTTCCAAGAATTGAAGAAACGTTTGACTACAGCCCCAGTGCTAACACTGCCAGATATACATAAGGAGTTCCAAGTTTATTGCGACGCCTCTCGCTTAGGACTTGGATGTGTGCTTATGCAGGACGGAAGAGTTGTTTCGTAGGCCTCACGACAACTAAAACCCCATGAGTTGAACTATGCCACACATGATTTGGAGTTAGCAGCCGTAGTGCATGTGTTGAAAACCTGGAAACATTACCTTATTGGGAACCGTTGTGATGTGTACACGGATCATAAGAGTTTGAAGTACATTTTCACGCAAAAGGAGCTGAACCTTAGGCAGAGGAGATGGTTGGAGCTTATAAAGGATTATGACATGAAGCTGCACTATCACCCAGGAAAGGCCAATGTCGTAGCAGACGCTTTGAGCCGGAAAAGTTATGCTAATATCCTTGTAAGTAAGGGATTGCCGAAGGAATTAGCTGAGGATATCATGGAACTTCGGTTGGAGATTGTTCCAAGAGGTTTCATTGCGACAATGGAGGTTCAGTCGACATTGTTGGACAAGATTCAAGAAGCTCAGAAAAATGACAAAGAGATCACCGAGATAAAGGAGAAGATGAGCGAAGGAAAGGCCTAAGGTTTTCGCGAGGATGAGCACGATACCTTATGGTTTGAGGACCGAGTTTATGTGCCCTATGACCCATAGATCAGGAAGTTAATACTTCAGGAGGCTCATGACTCACCATACTCGATACACTTTGGAAACACCAAGATGTATTTGGATTTGAAAGAACGTTTCTGGTGGACTGGTGTGAAGAAGGATATTGCCGAGTATGTAGCCGTATGTGATGTATGTCAGAGAGTGAAGGTAGAGCATCAGAAGCCAGCAGGACTGTTACAACCTATGCCGATACCCGAATGGAAGTGGGATAAACTTGGCATGGATTTTATCACCGGATTGCCCAGGACCAAAACAGGATATGATTCAATATGGGTAGTAGTTGATCGCTTGACCAAAGTGGCTCACTTTATCCCAGTGAAAACAACCTATACAAGTGCGAAGTTGGCCAAGATATATATGTCCAGGATCGTATGTCTGCATGGAGTTCCGAGGACCATCAAATCAGATAGAGGAACACAATTTACTTCAAAGTTTTGGCATCAGTTACACCAGACCTTGGGTATGAGATTGGAGTTTAGTACAGCATTCCACCCGCAGACAGATGGACAGACCGGGAGAGTCAACCAGATTCGGGAGGACATGTTGAGAGCATGTGCGTTAGATTATGGATCTAGTTGGGATGACAATTTGCCTTACGCAGAGTTCTCCTACAACAATAGCTGCCAGGCTAGTTTGAAGATGGCACCGTTCGAAGCTCTGTATGGACGCAGATGTTGAACACCGCTGATGTGGGATGAGGTAGGAGACCGTCTGCTGTTTGGACCAGACTTGATCAAGGAGTCTGAGGAGAAGGTTAAACTAATCCGCGATAGACCGAAGATTGCTCAGTCCAGGCAGAAGAGTTATGCAGACACGAAACGCAAGGAGGTAACATATGAAATTGGAGATAGAGCATATCTGCGAGTATCACCCTTGCGAGGAGTGAAACATTTTGGAGTCAAGGGAAAATTAGCTCCGAGATTTGTAGGATCGTACCGTGTTTTGGAACGGATGGGAGAAGTTGCCTACAAGTTGGAATTACCTGAAGGATTGTCAGGAGTTCACGATGTGTTCCACGTCTCACAGTTGAAGAAATGTCATGCTGAGATGGCCGATATACCATTGAGAGATACAGTACCCCTGGAGGCAATTCAGTTGGACAGTAATCTGACCTATGAAGAGAAGCCAGTGAAGATTCTTGACTTTGCCAGCTGAGTCACCCGCAGCAAGGTTATTAAGTTTTGCAAAGTTCAGTGGAGCCACCATACCGAGGAGGAAGCCACCTGGGAACGAGAGGATGATATTCGCAAGGACCACCCGCACCTATTCTCTAGCCAACCCGAATCTCGAGGACGAGATTCATCTTAAGGGGGGTAGGTTTGTAACATCCCAAATTTTCAATTTGGAATGTTATACACAGGTCATTCATGCATATCATAGTTTATTGCATCTTTGTTCCGCAATCCTCGAAATCCTAAGCAACTCAAGGACCCTTGGAGAGAGTTGGGGATTTTTCGGTTTTTCATATTTGATTCTCATCAAATAATGAAACGAGGATTTTTTATTTTAATTATTTTTCTCTCTGAAAAATATTTCGTAAACGAGAGGAGATAATATGACTTCTCCAAAACACTTGAAATATTGGAGGAAAAATGCTAAAATCATTTATTCGATTTTATTGATTTTATTTGTATTTTATTTGCATTAGAAAAATTGCACGTTTTCAAAATTGCATTTTAGGGCCAAGAAAATGTTCATCTCGTTCTAAATATTTCATTTAGACGGTGAAAATTTGTTTTAGCATTTTTAGGTTTTTATTTTATTTTCTAGGATTTTATTTTCGTCGGCGAAATTATTTAAAAAAAAGTTTCCCAGCGCTCGGTGGGCCTAAGGCCCAGCCGAGCCCAAGCTGCCCAAGCCGCCGCCGCCCCAGCCAGCGCCTGCCCGCCGCCCGCTCGGACCGGAGTTCGAGCGGACTCCGCCTCACCGCCGCCTTGCCCCCTCCTAAAGCCCCCCCTCTTTATATACCCCGCCCGCCCGCCACACCACCACCACCACCCGCCACCGCTGCCCCGAGCTTCGCCGCCGCCCGCGCAAGCCGCCGTCGTCGCCCGCCGCCGCCCGCCGCCCGCCGCCGAGCCTCGCCGCCGCCCGAGCCGCCACCCGCCACCCCACGCCGCCCCTTGCAGACTGAACCTCCGCGGAGCCGAGCCGAGGTAGCCGCTCTCCGTCGCTGGTTTTCTGAGAAAAACCGTTTCGGTTTTTATTTAGAAAACCCTAGTTTCCGTTTTTTTAATAGATCGGTTTTTCTCCGGTTTATTTATTTAGCGAGCGTTCGTTCATTCGTTCATTTTAACGAATGCGTTTTTCTTTTAGATCCAGTTAACGAAAGTTCGTTCATTAATATGTTCATCATTTTATTTTCTTTCTTTTTCTCGGATTTATTTCGTGATTTTTCTGATCGCGATTTCTGATCCGATCTTAGTTTCTGTTTTTCTTTTCGCTTGTTTGTCGGAATCAGGCAATTCAAGCGCCTAGATCTTCGTCTCGAGAGCCTCTTTCTGTCTAATCAACTTAAACAAGATTTTGGTACTGTAAAATTTGACCCTAGTTCAGATTAGTAAACGGATCTTGTTTCTTTCGCCGTTTGAGTTTCGTTGCTCCGTTTGGTTTGATTCTTTTTGCGAACCGGAGTTCTTAAGTTGAAATCTCCGGTCAACCTCTTTTATTTGAGTTTTGCTTGTGCATCTTTGCTTGTTGCTTATGTATTTTATTGTTTGCTTGCGATAGAATTCCCGGAGTGTGAAGCGTGTTACTACGAGTCTCTAGGATTCGCGGATCGTCAGCATGGCAAGTAACACATTGATCATACTCTTTTCATACCCAGTTTTTATGCATTAGTTCAGTCCTCAAACATTGCATGATTAGGAAGTCATTAACTTGTGGGTTGGTAAGTAGTTGTTGAGGTAGAACCTATTGCCCTGTTACTATCAAACCCTTGGGAGTTACTTCTACGCGTTGCTTATATTGCTATGCTATGCTCGTAGACGTGGTTTGGGTTTGAGTGAATCCATGACAGATGTGAGATTGTTAATTAATGGTTCAACTTAAGGTGGCAACTTAAAATAAACATGTGGGTGGATTGAGGCACCTGGGGAACCCAGTGTTGTCTATTTTTTTTTCTTTGGAAATCCCGAGGTACCCGTGTAATCTTCCTATGGACCGCCACCCAGGCTCAAAGGGAACTGAGATGATTCATGCTAGAAAATTCCGTGTGCAGCCACAAGCTATTATGGTCTCTAGCATAGTTGAGTAGGTTACGTGAAGCTCTTGAAGAGGTAGATCAGCAGGTAGTGGGTTTTGTAGGTTTGGTATGGTCTACCCAGAGTAGAGAGTTAATGTTTACGAAGATCGTGTCTCGGTCATCCGTTTCTCAAACACCGTGCAGTGCGAGAAATCAACGGAGGCGATCGAGTCTTGTGGGGAAAAGTGCGCAAACCTCTGCAGAGTGTACAATCTAATCATGGTTAGCCGTGTCCCGGGTTATGGACAATCTTGAGTACCTAGTATTTGGGTTATCACATGTGTCTCATCACCCTTAATTAATATTGTTGGGTTGTTAATTACTTCAATTGGGATTGAGTTGGGGTTACCTTCTCAATGTTTCAACCACCATGATAGTTAAATTAAAATCTATTCCTTTGTTGTAGGAAAAAATTGGCTTTTCGTAAAGCTACAACCATAGAGCTTTCCACCAGCCAAATATGCATGGAGTGATAGCATTATCCTGTTCTTGCTTTACTGTGTTATATTGCCAGCATATTCCATGTGCTGACCCGTTCTCGGGCTGCAACGTATTATGTTGCAGACTTTTCAGACGAGGAGTAAGGTTCGTTAGGTCGTTTCCGTGCAGCTCAGCTATGCCGTTGGAGTTGATGGACTCACTTTATCTTCCAAGCCTTCCGCTGTTATCGCATTAGATGGCCTTAAGCCATATTATTGTAATAAGTTCTCTTTTGAGACATTCAATGTAATAAGTGTGTGATTGCTACTCTGTTATAAATCCTTGAGTCTTGTGTGTGTCGGCATTCTCGATCCGGGGATGACCTTTGAACACGTAGAGACTTGACCATCCGAGGTCGGGTCGCTACAATGCTTTTAATGAATTGCGATGGCTAGTTCATTGCATGCAATGCTATTAATTAGCAAATAAACATTGGTGACCCCGGAGGAAAGCGGTGCTAAGCACGTGGACCTATGCGTGAATGAGTATCGACCAATGGATAATGGAGTTTAATTGTTAAACAATACCCCCTCCTTTCCGGTTTATAGGGCTTATCTCAAAATTTTAGGTTTTCCATTTTATAAGGCTCAATTTGGTTGTTTTCCGTCACATTTTCAGATTCCAAGGTGCATTAAATCATTGCATGAAAGTATTAAGAGAAAATTGACCAATGCATGTACTTTATGCATCCATGCATTGCAATTAATGCATTGATAAACATAATTTTTTGAGGAAAACAAGAGCATTAATTAGGTGCTTTTGCAAAACTACAAACTGTATTCCACCACTCATCCTCTACATTGATTGGTGAGATTTTTGAATTGAGCACTACAAACCGAAAAGGAGGGAGTAGCAATTTTGTCTCATGCAAGAGCCTGGCTAGTATATGCGTGCTCCAAGGAACCGCACCACGCGAGCGTTCGCAACTGCCATGTTCGGGTTGCGCTTGGCTCTTCGCCTCTTCGAGAAGATGAACAATGATGTTACTCCTACTTCTATAGTATCGAATCCACTGCTGCATGTCCGTCCACCTCGTGCGGGAGGGATAGCGTGTAGCGGAAGCTTCTACTTACTGCTCCTGCCTTTTCCACTATGACAAGTGGGCCCAACAGGTGGTTGGCCCTCCTGTCATGCAGCCAAAGGCAGGTGCAGTTAAGGCACCGGAGCTCAGTCCACGAGGGAGAGGGCGTTGTAGTAATCAAATTTCTCAGTCTTGTACGAGTTGACGTGACACATCAAAGCACTGCACTCGATATAAGTCTTTTTACACATTTCAAATGGCTACTTCGTATGTACGACATATTCTGCTTCGTATGTAGTCACTTGTTGCAATCTCTAAGAAGACTTATATTTGGAAACGGAGGGAGTACAACGCATGCATGCATGCCGTGACTTTCCTTTTGATACTTGCATGTGTTGATTTGATGCATCTTGCCAAATTTTGACTACAAATTTTCATGCATGTCATAAAAAATTACGGGGCTGTTTGGATTGTGACTATGTTTGTCTTATGTTGCCACATTATTTTTCCCACACTTGCCAAACTTTCTTAAGCTGAGTTGCTCAAATTGTTAGACACGCTTTAGCTTGCCTAAGGGAATCTTGCCACAATTTTTGTGTTTATGACATGTGGGGTTCACTGCTAATACAATAATTCTTGTCTTAGGTGTGGCTAATAAAAAAGACTTATATTTAGGAACGGAGGGAGTAGAAAATATAAATAATAATGCATGTTGGGGCAACCCACGCTTCCGCTAATTTTAGTCGTGGGCTTGTTCACAATTTTTACGAGGGAGTGGTTGTTCATTTAATGGAGGGACTTGTAGTACCAGACATGAACGATACAAAGTGCGACCTGGCACACCGTAACACCACTTGGAACAAGCGGGTAGCTATCATAAAAAACAATCAACAACTAAAAAAACCGTGACCTGGCATGTAGTAGTACACAATTTTAAACGATTGTTTTGATGGAGTGAAAAAGGAAAACTACCCCACTGCGTATATATAGGCCGGAGCCTCCGCGCTTGCTCGCTAGGGTTGCTCAATTCACACACTCTCACCCTCTCCAGATCTAAACAATATAGGGGTAGTAACACTGTCTTTCTCCCTTCAAAAAACACTGGCTTTCTATCCTCACCGCTAGTTACAGATCCGGACGTATCCCCCTCCGCCGGTGAAGGGGAGGAGGGGCATCATTTAGGCCGTCGTCGACAGCGAGGGAGGAGACCCACTGTCGGCCGCACCGTTATCTCGGCCGGCGGCGCTGGAGGTCATCCGATCCCTAAATGCGTTGCTGTGGGCGGATCCGCCTCCGCCGCCCACCTATCCACATCCCGACGACCTTCAGGTATATCTTCGTTCGAAACCGCCTTAGCTCTACTTCCCCAGCTCGCTACGTCGCTGCATGTGCATCATTTTCTACCTATCAGCCCCTCTCGATCGGATGGTCCAACGTCACCTATTTTTTCTTCTATTGTTAGAGGTAAAGCTACTTCATGGAGTCGAATCTTGTACTCCCTCCGTCCGAAAATACTTGTCATTGAAATGGATGTATTTTAGTTCTAGACACATCCATTTTGATGACAAGTAATTCCGGACGGAGGGAGTACTTGGTTCAAACAAGAAATAAAGTGAGGGTGGGGGAATTTAATATGTACATCGGACTTGGTACAAACAGGAAGGAAAGGGGGTGAAAGTAGTACAAACTGGTCATCCAACCGGTCTCTTGGTCGAAAAGGGAAATATAGGGGTAACGTTGTACACAGTGGTATGACCAGGACTAGATTTGCTATCCACACATAGGAGTAGGTGGCTAGAGTGAACAAAAATGGGACCAACCCAGATATGTTTCTTGGATGTTTGTTCCTCGGGGCAACAAACTATGAATCACCACTTTATGCCCCTGTTTATGCACATGGTGCTGGAATGCTGGTGCACCCACTGTCCCATGCCCTTATACCAAATATTTAGGCTCCGTTCGGAATAAAGGGGCAGAAAACATAGGTCTTGATGAAAATAGAGGAATAGGAAAGGAATGTAGGTATAAAACTATGGAACAGCGAACCGGAGGAAACTCTCAAGAGAATGTGTTCGGGTGGACTACGAAATGTACACATTTGTTTTTTAGAGTAGCATGCTTGGCAGTACAAGATGCTATTTGTTTATTCAGCTGCATAGTGACTACTCTTGTCCTCACCTCATGTACCACACATAGGTTGATATTTTTATTCCAGCAAACACAGCACAGCAACCTGTCTAACGCATGGCAGCGAGCGCCTGCCTCGGGCTTCCACCCAAAAAATGAGTAGTGCGTGGAT
Source organism: Aegilops longissima (assembly GCA_021605205.1). NCBI lineage: Eukaryota > Viridiplantae > Streptophyta > Magnoliopsida > Poales > Poaceae > Aegilops > Aegilops longissima. The sequence continues at coordinate 554,046,398 of CM038682.1, forward strand.
GTTTCTAATCCTATGGAATCAGTACTACCAGACCAGCTTTCCTATGAAACACGATTCACCTTTCCCGTGTTCCGAACGGTTGGAAGGGAAAGAATACCGTAGGAATTGTGTTCCTACGAAAAATCCTGCACCAAACCTATGAACCGAACACAGCCTTAGCTTTTCTTAATCTAATGTTCCTGGTAAAAATCAAGCCATGCCACTGTTATAAGCCATGACAAGTTTAGCCAAATGTTTTTGCCTGTAATTGTTTGAGACTCTAACTGTTTCCTCTGTGCCTTTTTGTGCAAACAGGATATCCAATTCACACAGGTTTGTTGTGACCTTTTGGTGCCTTTGCACAAAACTCTTCTTAAAAGAAGTGACTTTTGTGATGTTTAAGCTGGAATGTCGAATGGAACAGTTGGTTCATTTTGTGGAACTGCACAAAGGGAGATCTGTGTTCCAATCCTCATCATCCATATTGGGGCCATAACCTTCCTTTAGGTAAGAATGATATTTAATGCATGTGTTCATCTCTATTTTCTAACGCCATGAGAAAATAATGTTGTTTTTACTAGTACACTTGTACTCCCTCACCGACAAAACAATTCTGAATTAGAAGGCCAATCATGTACTTGGTTTGACCAAGCGGTGAGGAGAAAGAAAGCGGAGCATGAAGAGGAAGAAGAAGAAGAATAAGCAGTGCCAAGGCGATCTTCTTTGAAGAGGGGCCTCGATCGAGGCCATTCAAGGGCTCCGACAGCGACTACCTTACATGTGAGATGATCCTCCAGGGAGCCGTTCCACTTCTGCTATCTCACTTAATTAATTAGGAGTACTTAAGTACCACTAATTTATTACTGCCTAATTTTCCTGTTGGAGTTAAACAAATCTATAGTAGGACCCTATGCTGAATCATGTACGTGTGTATGTTTGTCTATGGAGGTGAATCATGTGGTGGAGCAGGGAGGGAATATTATTAGTGTCATGACATAATAGTGTTATTGTTTTGCATGTCAATTTATTGCCATTGGTTCAATGAGGCAATGTTTTGCGTATTGTCCATCATGAATTTGATGCTACTGTTTGAGTAATATGCTAATGTCTTCCTATCCTTTCTCACTAAGCTAATGAAGGTTTCACCTTGTTCCTACTTGTGCAAATAGGGATCATGTTGTGCCAATCATACATTTTAGTGGAACTACACAAGACAATACAATGAATTGTATCCCAGCCAGTGCTTTAACTCTGCTGGAAGTTCTTGATAATCTTTCGATATAATCTCAGCACTGGTAAACAAGAGTGATTTCAACCATACATTTGAAGTGCACAAACATATATACTATTGTGTGATTCCAATGAGTGCTTTATCATCTCCTATGGGACTACATGAATAAGCTTTTTTTCTCAGGTTGGTACGGGCCTAAGGCCTTCATCCATATTAGTTTGTTGTCATCTCTATTTGTATCGTGCTACTGTCATGAGAAACTCCTTTATCTTTGCACGTTAAAGTTTTGCAACCTATGATAAATGGCAATGCTTTGAGTGTTGAGTTGAGATAATTGGCACTGATTAAATAAACTAATACCTCTCTTTAAGCAAGACTACTATGTTGCTAACTTTACCCATTAAGATAATGAGGGTGCTTCTATTTGTTAGTGTATGTTTCATCAACTAGTTCCACTATTACAGTAATCTCACTCTCTCAATATATGTACCAACAGGGATGCTCGATTTTGGTGGAACTGCACAAAAACTTTGGGTGCTTCATTGCCTCGACAGCTTCCGTCCTTTCCTGTCAGTTGCTAATCTCCGCTTGCTTTCTTCCTTTGCTGTCAGTCGCTTGGCTTATCTCGGCTTTCAGTTAAAGGAAACAGTAATTGATATGCTATCTCACACAGGTTGGTACTGGTCTTTATCCTGATTATTGTGCCTGTCATATGTATTGGTAATTTGGTATTGTGCTACTGTTTGCCGATTTCATAAAGGAGTAATTTGGAGCCTGAACTCGTAGGCAAATCATTACATCGGGTGATTTCAGTAGAACTGCACAAAATGATCAGATGGACAGGTACTTATGCTGCTGCTATGTACTCCAAAGTTCACTCAACAAGCATCGATGTTGACAAGAAGTGCATATATTCATTCAAGTATCAACCGGTGTCAACCAATTGTCAAACTCCAAGTATTAGGAGAGTGAACGCCAAAAATATTGCTTGGTGCATAGCCCAGAAAAACGATCCAGTCTTTGGTCCCAACTTGTGCCTTTTGGTTATCGGCACATATGGTAGCGAATTATATGGCATGGAGTCTAAAGATTCCAGACAAATTGGTTGACGCGTATATTCATCTAGCACTTAATCAGTCTGCACGCAAAGGATGCTGCATTTCAGTTGAACTGCACAAAAAAATTTGGGTGGTTCATTTTCTCAACCGCCTCCTTTCTCATCTGCAATGTAGAATTTTGGCGAGATACATGACCAAGATGAGCCAGTAAACTAGTTGGATGAAAGTAGTGGCCAAGTTGCTCAAACCTCCCTCGGCACGAGGCCACTATTTGAGGATAAACCTACAAGCAAAGTTCAGATTGTCTGTGCTGCCTCTTATGTACTCGAAAGTTTACTCGTACAAGAACTAATTTCAGCAAGAAGTACCTCCGATTGAACACCATTTACCAGTATGTACCCTAGGTAATTAAAGTTCGTCCATGGATCATATTGGCTGTGAAGTCAATCATTTGGATGCATAAACATACTGAACATGTGTATATCTGAATCTTTTTGTGAATTATGTATGAATATTGTCGTGTGATCTATCAATCGTTTGGATGCATAGATATGCTGAGCTTGTGTATATATGAATCTTTTGAGTTGTTGATAGTGAATGTTGGCTATGAATATGAACGTGTCCTGTGAACCTGAGTTCGATATGAATGTTTACCTTTTCTGTTGTATTTGTGTGTGAACTTGTTAGTATGCCTACTGTGGGGTATAAAACGGAGGTCTCTTATAGAAGTAATGTTGTGTCCAATTTATGTTTTCCCTTCTAACATAACATAACATTATATATAGAACGAGCCCACCTAATACGTGTATTTCAAGGAAGTGCAAATGGGCTGGGATTTCTTAGAAAATATAAATGGGCCTGATTGACGTGAAATTATTTCTTCACCCAGCCCAGCAAATGGACTATACATTCTAGAAAACATGGGTTAAATATATGCCACATTTTTGCAGGCTGGCATGTGGGCCAATAGGTCGAAGCCTACGCAGGGCGTTGTCAACTTGGTCAACAAATGATTGCGTCATACACAGCCATTGGATTTATGTCCAACGGCCGGCATGCACCTTCAATCTCTCGTCTTCTTCCTCCAGTGTCGCCGGTACCACCTGGTCCGCCCCTCCGTGACTTAGCGGCTCGCTTAGCACGCATCGCTGCTGAAGCCTTCTACCCCACCGTCGGGCAGGCTATCCCTCCACCCTCGACACCTCTGTTATTCTCCACAGACTACATTACGCCGCCATGTAACCAGTTATAACCCTTCTCCTCCTCTCAATCTGCGACTCCACTGCCGCGTTTCCCCATCTCCGAGTCGTTCTCGTCCGGGGCCTCGCCATCGTCCACCGCCTCTCTGCGCTCGGTGCGGCGTGGTCAACAAACGAGAGTCATCGGAAGAGGACTGTACGTGGAGAGCCTGACGGCTGGGACCCACGAGGTCCATGGTCGCACGCAAGGAAAGTTCCTCCTTATTAAGCTAAAAAAATGTTTCCTCCACCTGACAGCTGGGAACCACCGGCTGTATCTTCGCACGGAAGGATGATAAGGAGATGCTATTCTATGATTGACATCATACTTAGCAAGCATCTTACGGAAAGCACCATGAATAAAATGTGAACCACCATCAGTCATAAGATATCTAGGGACTCCAAACCTCAGAAAATAACTTCTTTAAGCATTTTAATAGAGGTGTTATGATCAGCACTACTAGTTGGAATAGCTTCTACCCACTTAGTAACGTAATCAACAGCAACTAAAATATGTGTATAACCATTAGAGGCAGGAAAAGGTCCCATATAATCAAAGCCCCAAACATCAAATGGTTCAATAACAAGAGAATAATTCATAGGCATTTCTTGACGTCTACTAATGTTACCTATTCTTTGACATTCATCACAAGATAAGACAAACTTACGAGCATCCTTGAAGAGAGTAGGCCAATAAAAACCAGATTGCAGTACCTTGTGTGCAGTTCAATCTCCAGCGTGGTGTCCTCCATAAGATTCAGAGTGACACTTACGTAGAATCTGTTCCTGTTCAAGCTCAGGCACACAATGTCTAATAACACCATCTACTCATTCTTTATAAAGGTGTGGATCATCCCAGAAGTAATTTCTTAAATCATAAAAGAACTTTTTCTTTTGCTGGTATGTGAAACTAGGTGGTAAATATTTAGCAACAATGTAATTAGCATAATCAGCATACCAAGGAGCAGTACGAGAAGCATTGACGACCGCTAATTGTTCATCAGGAAAGCTATCATTAATAGGCAGTGGGTCATCAAGAACATTCCCTAACCTAGACAATTTATCTGCAACGGGGTTCTCAGCTCCGTTTCTATCAATAATATGCAAGTCAAATTCTTGAAGCAAGAGAACCCATCTAATGAGTCTAGGCTTTGCATCTTTCTTTTCCATAAGATATTTAATAGCAGCATGATCAGTGTGAATAGTAACTTTGGAATCAACAATATAAGGTCTAAACTTATCACATGCAAACACAACTGCTAAGAACTCTTTTTCAGTAGTAGCATAATTTATCTGGGCAGTATCAAGAGTCTTACTAGCATACTGGATAACATTCAATTTCTTATCAACTCTTTGCCCTAAAACAGCGCCTACAGCATAATCACTAGTGTCGGGGAGAACTGATCGTGTCCCACGAACACCTACGGGACCTGGGTCCCTTGTGGTTCGGAGGGGGACGGAGATTGCACAAAGAGCGGATCGAGGCGATGCACACGAGCAGATTACCCAGCCGGAGCTCTCCGGAGAGATAATACTCCTGCTGCTTTTGGGGATTATCTTGTGTTCTTGCTAGGGAGCAATGGGAGCTACAAAACCTAGCCTGAGCGTGGTCTCGTATGAGTAGAATGAACTAAGCCGGAGCTGGACCGAACCCTTTCTCGTTGCACTTGGGCCTCCTTTTATAGGCACAAGGGGTCACCACATGTGGCAAGTAGACAAGGGTAAGATAGTAAAACATAGGTTGGTACACCACTTTGTACAGTGTACATAATCTATACCTAACTCGACGGCAAGGGACAAGAGTCATCAATGCCCGTCTCGATCGCCCGAGCAGTGTGTGAGGGACCGTCAGTGCGCCTCCGTTTGCCACGATGGTAGCTTGTCGTGCCGCTTATCGCTACTCCCGGCTGACTGCACAGCCCGTCGACCACAGCGTGCTTAGGAGAGCCCGTGGTGACACGTTGGCGGTGAGCTGGAGCGGAGATGAAGAGGTTGCCCGCCCGGCAAGCGCCTTGCAGCGGCAGGAACTTTGTCGCGCTTTGGGGCTCGGCGCCCACCAAGCCTTCCGGCAAGCTCCTCTTGCCGGGGCCTTGTTTCTTCGTGCCTGGTGGCCTTCCGGCAAGCTCCTCTTGCCGGGTCTTGATACTTTGTTCTTGAATGGCTCCAAAGGAGCGGCTGAGATCTTAGCGGTCATTAGGCCAGCCCACCTGAGGCGCTGAATTGTCCGGTGCGAGTTGGGATACTAGGGTACCCCTACTCTAGTACACCGGCGAGGAGCCCTCGGGCTGGGCCACACACGGCACCAAGCTCTGTTGGGCGGGCCCAAAAAGCGGTGCAGACACGCGTGGTCTTGATTACGCCGTTATTAGCCTTGGACCCACCACGTCTCCCACGAGGCACGCACGCGGACGTGGCGTCGTGGGGAGATCGTGGGGCTTTCTTTAATGGGAAAAATCGGCGCCCGTCCCCTCTCCCTTTATAAGTGGGGAACAGGGCGGGGCGCCCACTTGCCCTTCTTTGTCACATCGAAACCCCGTCGCTTTCCCCTTTCTTCTCGAGCCCAAAGAGAGCTCCGCCCCTCCATTGCCACCGGTGCCACCGCGCCGTCGGCTTCCTCCACCACCTCTCCCTATGGCTCAGAAGGCCGACAAGGGAAAAGGCGTGAAATCGGCCGGCGCGGCTGGCTCATGGCGCTGCCGCGGAAGGGCGGGCCCTCTTTGATCCCCTGCTCAGCGGGGAAGGAGCTGCATGGAGCTGTACAATCTCTTCTGGTCGACGGCGACCAGGCGCACCAGCGCCGAGGTCATCTCCGCCGCCACATCTGCTAAGGTCTCCATCGGGTACCCCTTCTTTGCGATTTTCTTCTGGTGTGGGCTCTGCCCGCCCTTTTCTGAATTCTTCTGCGATGTCATGAACACATATGGCCTCCGCCTCCTTGACTTTACCCCCAACGCCATCCTCACCATGGCCTTTTTCGCTTTACCTCTGCGAGAACTTAGTCGGGGTCCATCCAAATGTCGCACTCTTCCGCCACTACTTCTCACCCAGCGAGAGAGGAGAGCCGCTTGGGAGGAATTGCATGGACCTCTAGGATCGGCAAGAAGAAGCGTATCTTGGCGGAGGAGTTGCGCAGCAAGTGGGAGGAGTGGAGGGCTGGCTGGTGCTGGATCTTAGAGGAGGAGCCACAGCCCTTCTGCCTGCGTAAAAACCCCCATAGTTCGCGGCAGCGATTGGAGCAACTTGGCGCGGAGGACGACAAGTTGAAGATTGCCACGACTAGGATTTTGCGTCTCCGGCAAGCAGGGCTTACCGTAGGAGCAGTTGGCAGCGGACTTCCTTCGCCGCGCGCGCGCCCTTGCAGGAGAGAGGAGGCCTGCTTGGGAATTCGAACACGGCCCGGACATCATGAGGCTGCGCCCAGTCTGAACTGAATTTTACTACCTTGGAGCTTGCGGCATGCTGCGGGAGCTGTTCAAGCTGAAGCGGATAACCCCGGATGGTGCATGTTGCCGAGGGGAGTTGTGCCCTTGTGCAACAACTCATCGCTTGATAGCATCCGCGCGATAATGCCGTTGTGCTATTCCCATGGAATCGTTCCAACTTGGCGTGAGCCGCCCGATGACATAGTGCAGCAGTTCTTGACAACTTGGTTGAAGTGCCGATCCGCGCCCGGCGGCGGCTCACCCATGACACCACCGATCGGAGATGGCGCGCATCACCTGAGTTGGAGGAGGCTGCGAGAGGCTGCTGCCGCCCGCGCGTTTAGGTTCAGCTGTCGAGGAGGAGAGGGCGAGGCGGCAAGCCTCGCCGACCGTAGAAGAGTTACGTCGGTGAGGAGGAACGATCGAGCCGACAATGAACCAGCGAGCCTGCCGGGCGCCTCTCCTCCGCCGTCAAGTAGCTTGCCGCGGGAAGGAGCCGCTGCCCGCCAAGGAGGCGCCTCCGGAAGAGGCTGGAGAAGTGGCGGGGGCACACGGTCCAATAACCGCCTCGCCGCCCGGCCAGCGCTCCACGCGGCAAGCACTGTTGCCAGGGAGGCGCCTCATCCCACCACGGGCGACGGGCGCGGGTCTTCAGAGTCGTGGCCCCTGCACCGCCAAGCGTCAGGAATCTTCTCCCCAATGCGTCGCGCCGGGCAGAGTTCGATCTCTCGCCCTCAGCTCAAGGAAGAAGAGGAAGAGTAAGGTCTTGTCGCTGCTACTTGTAATCTTCCGACTTATTTTTTTATCTTTATAACTGAGTGGCTTAATTCTGAACCTCCTTCTTCAGGTCGCCCAGCTCGGAGGGCGTCGAAGAGGGCCAAGACACCGGTGGTTGTCATCTCGGATGACTCCCAATGGCGGCAGGGGGCGTCTGGAACTCCCTTGCGGACCCGGCAACCCTTCAACAGAGCAGCCCCTAGCACAGCCCCCCAGTAAGTGTATGGTGTACTCCTCAAGTTTGGAGTGCGCTTGGGTGCTTCTCCGTTCTTGATATCTGGTTTGTTGAATTGTGTAGGAGTAGAGCAGCCTCATCGGGGCAGCGGAGGTCACTCCGAAGTTCTGCTTGCTTCAACTCGCGCCAAGGAAAACCCTCCGCCAAGGGCGCGCTCTCGGCAAGGGAGGCCTCTCCGACAAGGGAGCTTCCCGACAAGGACCAGCGCCGGCGACCCTCCGGTAGTGGAGACCGTGTGCAGATCCCGTTGCGGTGATTTTCTTGTTTGATAATTTCCCTTGGGTCCTTTCTTCTTCTGTTCTTCTCTTTCAACATCTCGCTTGATTTGTGCTTTCTTCTTGACCATCGGATCCATCTGCCGGAGATCCGATGGAGCCCGAGGCCGCCGGGCGAGAAGGCCTTCATGGCGACAATGTCGACGCCGCCAACATGGAGGAGGAGGAGGCTGTTGTTGGCCCGCCGACGCAGGAGGAGAGCCCAGGCTCTGGCGCAGAGGCTGGGGAGGAATCGCGTCGTTCAGCGGCCCTGAAGCCGCGGGGCGCCAGCGCTGCACCGACCGTTGACCCTCCGCCACCGACGCCGCGCTGACTCCAAGAGCCTCACCTGGCGCCTACAAGGCGGCGAGGTGTCTTTATCAAGCTCCCTGGGCATCAAGCTCAGGGGCACGGTCGAGGGAGACTTTCGGCGCGGAACTGCTTGCCTCCGCCGGCTGTCGCTGGTTGATGCCCCAAGCGGCAGCGGTGAGCTGAGGAGGAGCATTGCTAAGGAAGTTCTTTGTCGCTCTACCGCGCCCGACAAGCCAAGCTGGAGTCCGTGGAGGCGCCTCGTCGCGGCGGGGAGCTGACTTGGAGAAAGCGTGGAAGAGCTCCGTAGCGCCAACAAAAAACTCTCCGGGATATAAGCGGGCGCGGGAGCAACTTGTCGAGGAGGCCACGGCCTTCATCTTGGAGAAGGCGGTCAAAGCAGCGAGAGGATTGCGGCGAAGCTCTCCAGCGAGAAGGTGAGCTGGCGCAGCGGAAGATCAACCTCGACAGCTATGAGGAGGATCTTGCAGCGAAAGCAAACAATTGGCGGCCCGCCGAGGAGGCAAAGATCTGCTGCGCTGCTTAAAGGCCGCCAAGAGGGAGTGGAGGCGAGGGTGGCTCAGCTGGAGTCCACCCTCGAGAAGAGTGCCGAGGAGGTCGCCGGGTTGAAGCGGCGTGAGAAGGGCGGCACACCTCGGCGAGCTACAAGGTCGTTTGCTGAAAAGATCAAAGAGCTCGATGCGCCAAGGACTCCAAAGCGGATCTGGAGCTGAAATTGACCACCTTAGCGGAGGCGAATGGCGCCAAGGGCGGGAAGCGGGCCTCTTGGAAAAGATCAAGGCCACCGAGGAGTTGCTATCGAATCTGTGGACCGCCTGAGAATAATCTTGAGACAGCATAATGCATTGGAACGAGAAGGTCTTGTGGACACCGCCCGCCGGCATCCATAATGAGCTGATGGAGTTGGGGATGACAGATCTTGGATATTCAACCGCGAGAACCTCCAACCCAGCGTCAAGCTCAGCCTATTCTTCAAAGGCGTGTTGGCGGGTATCCGGTGGCTCGGGAAGAGGTTCGAAGCAACTGGCGGAGGAATCACGTCAAGTCTCGCCGAGGCTCTCCGGAAGGTGTTGATGAAGGTGGCCTTCCGCAACCCAAGCGTCGACTTCACCAAAGCTCTCAAGTCCCTGCCTCCATCCGCCCGATGTTGAAGCGCTCAAGGCCCTTATCGCACCATTGTGGACAGGGTGGCGGAGTTAAGAGGCTCGAGGCGACCGCGTGGACTAGGCCATAAGTCTATCTTTCTCTTGTCGCTGTAGATCATGTTTAGGTAAAAGTCTATTAGATCTGCGACAAGTTATTATGTGATATACACTATCTTAGGCCATCGAATGCAATGTTATTTCCTTTGCTCGATTTCTTCCCTTATGCGTTTATACCCTCGCTTTCGGGGAACTTGTCGGTCACGAACACCTTTGCCATGGCCTTGAGTGCGGAACTTCAGCAGCATCTCTGGCGATGTCGCCTCAGACAAGTAACCTTATCGCAACTAGTTGCAGCACACTTAAGTTGTTGAGCGGACTCGAAACAAAGTAAGGCGCAAGCTAGCCGCGAAGTCGGTTCCTCCGCGCTGGTTTTCCATACAAAGTACTATCGTTCGAGGAAGATAACTTAAAAATTTAAAACTGGTCGTTTAAACTTAGCAACTTAGCTTTTACTGTGTCCATTTCGGCAAAATGACAGTTCCTCGGCGGCGCTTGGCGGTCCACACTATTATCTTCCCTTCCCCGGGTAACTTGTGGGTGGATGAACCTTCTCTTTGTTTGAGAAGAAAGAAGAGAAAATAAAGTTATGGAGCCTAGTGGCTCATTATTGCTTACCGGGTGTGGATGCTGCACAAAATGTTAGTAAACACATGCATATATGATTATGAGGGCATGTATTGACAAGTTATGCATAACACATAAACTTCTTGATGCGATCGGGTGCGCCCGGCTTTGTACAAAGGATTACATGCAACAGCAGCAAGACTTGTACAAAAGGGTGGTTGCGGAACAGGTTCCGGCAACAGCGCTATATCGGTAAAACTGCGAAGATGCTCTATATTCCAGGAATTGCTCACGGGCGCCATCTTGGTCTCGGCGGACAGCGCCGGGCCTAGTGACTCGTTTCACCCGATAAGGGCCTTCCACTTCAGCGTCAACTTGTTGGAATTCTTGGCGGATTGAGCGGCGAAGAACAAGGTCGCCTTCCTCGAAGCTTCGGCATTAACTGCGGCTATGGTAGCTACGCAAAGCTTGCTGGTAACGAGCAGCTCGTACAGCAGCACTGAAGGCGATCTTCCTCGAGGGCAGTAGCGTCATCTTGTCGCAGCTGCTCTTGCTCAAACTCATCATAGCGAGCACTCGAGGAGACCCGTTACATGAGTTCGTGGGGAGAACTGCCTCTGCTCTGTAGACTAGGCGAAGGTGTACGGCGATGGCTCGATTTGGCGTCGTCTGATCGACCAAAGAACCGCGGCAGCTCCTCGATCGATTCCTTCCGCACTTGCGCAGCCTGTCGAAAGTTCTGGTCTTGAGTCCCGCAGCACTTGATGTTTGCTCTCTACCTTGACCATTGCTTCTCGGATGAGCAGAAGCAAAGCAGATCTTGGCGCCAAGATCTTGGGCGTCTTGCATGAAGGTGCGGCTCGTGAACTGTGGTGCCGTTGTCGGTGATGATTCATTAGGAATCCCAAAGCGGCAAACAATTGACTGAAGAACATGACCGGCCGATGCTGTCACCTTCCTCACTGGTTCCACTTCGGCCACTTTGTGAACTTGTCGATTCACGCACGTACAAGTACTCAAAGCCCCGACAACTCGGGGAAAGGGCCGAGGATGTCGAGCCCCCAGACCGAAGGGCCAGGATAAAGGGATCGTCTGGAGAGCTTGAGCTGGTTGGTGCATCTGTTTGGAATGGGCCATGCGCTTCACACTTTGTTACTTGTGCGATTGCATCTGGAGGCTTCGGCGAAGAAACCTTGCCGGAAAGCTTTTTAAAGCAAGTGCCCTTCTTGTAATGTGGTGACCACATATGCCTCCATGTATCTCGCCAACAGCTTACATCCATCTTCGGCAAATACACTTCAATTTCACACCGTTGAGTCTTCTTACATGGGATGTTGTCAACAAACTGGTACATACTTATTTGTCGGGCTACTTTTTCCGCTTCTTCTTGCTCTTGGGAAGTTCTCCGTGCAAGGAAATGGGCGATTTGTTGTGCCCATCTTTGGAGCTCGTGGCTCGACAACAAGGACTAAAGGCTCATCTATCACTGCGGGAACATCAGCTTCTACGGCAAGAACACTGTGGGTCCGCCGAGCTTGATGATCCCGGCAAGCTTGCGGAGCGAAACTTGTCGGGGCGTTTGCTTCAACGATACAAACTGCATGGTTTGTCGGAGCAGACTGCTCCTCGGTGATATTTGCGTTGATTTTAGGGACCTTCTTGGCGGCGGCCGGGAGCTCTGCCGGAAAGTAGTCGCCGGAAACCAGTTTTCTCTTCTTGCTCTGTCCTGTTGATGGTGTTACGGTTGGCTGAGTCAGCTTGAGCACAAAAATTCCTGGTTCCACAGGTAACTTAAGTGCGGCACATTTGGAGAGGCCGTCAGCTATATCATTCTGAGCTCTTGGAACGTGTTCCATTTGCAGACCTTCAAAGTGCTCTTCTAGCTTTCTCACTTCATCAACGTAGGCTTCCATCAACGGACTCTGGTAATCTTTATTTACTTGGCGGACGACAAGTTGCGAGTCCCCCCTGACAATGAGCTTCTTGATCCCAAGGTCACTGCCAATCTGAGGCCGGCAAGCAAACCTTCATACTGCAGTATTGTTTGTTGCTTGTTCCTTGGGAAAGTGCATCCGGACTATGTACTTGAGATGCTCTCCGGTGGGTGCGATAAGCACACGCCGGGCACCGGCGCCATGCAGCGAGAAGGCACCATCAAAGTACATCAGCCACTCTTTATTTGCCTCCTTGACGGGATGCTTGTCTCGGAATTTCTTCGTCTTGCGTTGGCCCACTCTGCTATGAATTCTGCCAATGCTCGCCTGGATAGTTGAAGTGCTTTCAAACTTGAGACCAAAGCTTGACAGTTCGGTGCCCACTCGACAATCCTGCACTTTGCTTCGGATTTTGCAATATCCTCTTCATGGAAAGTGAGTGACAAGCTGTTATCTCGTGTGCTTGGAAGTAATGGCGCAGCTTTCGAGGCCATGAGGAGGCCGAAGCAACTTTCGCACACCGAGTACCTTGACCTAGCCTGCGGAAGGGGCCGACAAAGTAAACTGGGCGCTGCACCATCCTTTTCTGTGTCTTGTCGCAACTCTGCGCTAATCTGTCCTTGTCGGGACCGGAGCTTGACGGCGAAGCCCCTTGCTTGTCACTGGATGCGTCTGCCTCGGTTGCCGGCTCATCACCTGCCTCCCTCTCTGCTACTAACGCAGCACTAACCACTTGATTGGTTGCCGCTATATAAAGCAGCAACTTCTCTTGCGGCCTAGGTGCGACAAGTATTGGAGCGGAGGACAGGTATCTCTTCAAGTCCTGCAGTGCAGCCTCCGCTTCGGGAGTCCATTTCATTGGACCTGCCTTTTTCAAAATCTTGAAAACGGCGAGGCGCGCTCAGCAGACTTGGAGATGAACCTGCGAGAGCAGCCACGCAACCGGCAAGTCTTGACATCCTTGACGCCGCTTTGGTGCTTCGATCTGCTCAATGGCCTTGATCTTGTCGGGATTGGCTTCAATTCCCGCCGAGACACAAAGAACCGAAGCTTGCGGAAGGGACTCCAAACACGCACTTCTCGGGGTTGAGCTTGAGGTTGATCTTGCGCAGATTTGCAAATGTTTCATCCAAATCCTGAACCAGAGTTGCTTTGTCCTTGCTCTTGACCACTATGTCATCCATGTATGCTTCTACATTTCTGTGTATCTGTGGTTCAAAGGCATCATGGACTACCCTTGAAAAGGTTGAACCGGCATTCTTCAAACTGAAAGGCATCCGTATGAAGCAGTACGTGCCACATGGTGTAATGAATGCGGTTTTCTCTTCATCTTCTTCTGCCATGAAGATCTAATGGTATCCTGAATATGCATCAAGAAATGAAAGCATATCACATCCAGCCGTGGAGTCAACAATCTGGTCGTCTACGCGGCAAGGGAAACGGGTCTTTGGGACAAGCTTTATTAACATCGGTGAAGTCAATACTGAGTCTCCATTTCCCATTAGCCTTCACGTACAACTACGGATTGGCCAACCACATGGGATGGAGGACTCCTCGACAAGCCCTGCTGCTTCCAACTTCTTGATTTCTTCGCTATGAACTCTTGGCGCTCCCGCTGTTTCCTAACTTTTTTGCTTGACGGGCGGCGTGAGGACAGACAGCTAGGTGGTGCTCAATTACTTTCACTGGGAACACCGGGATGTCGGATGGCTGCCATGCAAACACATCGACATTCGCCCGCAGAAAGCAACGAGCCGCCTTCCTATTTAGGATCAAGCGTGGCAGCGATGGTGAAGGTACCACCGATGCCGTCCTCCTTGGCGGGCACCTTCTTGGTCTTCGGCGGAGCTGCCATCGTCTTCTTGCACTTGCCGGTGGAGCTCGATGGTGCGTCCTCGACGGTAGCGCAGCACTCCGAGGAGGTGCGATTGCCGGAGTGGGCATCAGAGCTCTTGCCGGTCTTGGTGGTCTTCTTCTTCCCCCCGGGAGCTTCAGCGGCAAGTGGTTTGCTAACTGTTGTGGCAGCCGCATCCCGGTAAATCTTGTCGGCGCAGATAAGCGCGTCCTTCTTGTCGCCATGGACAGAAATGATGCTTATCGGGCCGGGCATCTTGAGTAAGTTGTAGGCATGATGAGAGGCGGCCATGAACTTGGCGAGTCTGGATTTGCCAAGTATGCCATTGTAGGGCAATGGGAAATCGGCGACGTCAAGCGTGACCCTCTCGGTTACGAAGTTAAGCTCGCTGTCAATGTTACCGACAGCGTGATCTTCCCTTTAGGCTTGCTCCTTCCTGGGTTGATTCCTTGGAAAGTACCGGTTTCTTGAGCTTCGCTGTCGTGGATTTGAAGCTTTTGGAGCACTGCGAGAGGAGATCAAGTTCAGGCCGGCCCCGCCGTCAACCAGCATCTTTGTGACTTTGAAGTTGCGGATGGTTGGTGAGACCAACATCGGCAAGCACCTGACTGCAGTGATGCGATCAGGGTGATCTTCAATGTCAAAGATGATGGGCATGCTGGACCACTTCAGAGGTTTGTGTGACTCTATGGATGGTTCTGCTGCATTGACCTCACGCATCCATTGCTTGAGTTGGTGGTGCGAGGTATGCTGGAGAAGCACCACCGTCAGCATAAAGGACCTCCGTTGCCTTTTGAAACTCCACCTTTCGTCGACTTCATCATCCTCCATGTCTTCGTCAACTTCATCTTCATCTTCTTCCTTGTATCGCGTCATGGGAGGAGTCTGTCTCCTTGCCGCCTGCTTGGCCTTGTTGGCGCCCTCCCGACCGGGTCTCTTCTTACTTGCCGCTTTGCACCTTCTTGGGCTTTCTCCTTGTCTCGCTTCGCTCGTATTCAGCTCTCTCAGTAGCTCAACAAGCTGCTCGACTTTCTTGCAGCTCACGGAGATCGTGGCCCTTAGTGCGGTGGATCTTACTGATCTTGCTTCTTGGAGCTGTCGGGCTTGTCGGCGCCGCCACAGCTTGGCGGTCGGCATTCTGGCAACCTCCTTGCGGAGCCACTAGCCTTAGTTTTGTTGGCAGCACCATCCTTGCGGACTACTCGACAACTAGTACTTCTTGGTTTTTCTTCCATACATTGTTTAGTCAGCGGCTCTTCCTTGCAGGCGATCTCCTCCTTTGTCAGATTCTGCCCCACATTCTCTCACTGGGAGTCTTCTTCCTTCTTCAGTAGCGTGCACACTTGTCGGCCAGGGCGTAGAGCTCATCAGCGTCTTTCACTTTGCACATGCCATCTCCTCCCTCATCCTGCGGTTTAGCACATTCGATGGAATCGCTGATAATCTGCAGGGTGGGCGTCTGGGATGTTGTAGTGCACTGACTTGAATCTGCGGATGAACTTTGAGGAATCCCCCACCTTCTGGGCAAGCAGGTGGAGATCACTCTCCTGGCCATGAGGCTTGTGGCCACCTGTGAAGGCGCCAACAAACTGGTGGCACAAATCTGCCCAAGAAGAAATAGAGCTGTCCGGCAAGTGCATGAGCCAAGATCTGACGTTTGGCTTGAGCACCAGGGGAAAGTAGTTGGCGAGGATCTTGTCGTCTCGTCCCCCCGCAGCCTGCACCGCGATGGTGTAGATGCTGAGGAACTCCGATGGGTGTGTCCTGCCATCATACTTCTCCGGCACATCTGGTTTGAAGTTTTTCTTGTCGGGCCACCGGACTTGCAACAGCTCACGGGTGAACGCAGGGCAACCTACAGCGTCTGACAAGTCGCCCGGTTCCCCCGCATGCATATCAACGATGGGCCCGGCGCGCTGGTCGGATCGACGACGCCGGCGCTTCTCTTCGGCGCTCGATACGGGTTCGGCGTCTTCTTCTTGCCGTTCTCTAAGAACTTGGCGCTGGTCGCGACGAAGTTCGCGGATCCGATAATGACGTGGAGTCGCGCAACCGAGGTGGATCCGGTGAGTCGGCGATCTTAGCCTTCGGGAAGGGAGTGGGCGGTGGCTGCTCCCCGTGAAGTCTCGTCGCCATCAGCTCGAGCCTTTGTCGCCTTGCGCGCTGCTGCGGCCTTCGGTTGCCGCAGGGGCGTCGCCGTTAAGCGGCCGATGAGACTCGAATTGTGGCCCTCCATTCGTCGACCTGTCGGCCCGTTGGAGGGTAGTCAAAAAGTAGCTGTGCTCTTGCCAAGGCTTCGCTGGTGTCTTGGTGGCAATGGCGTGCGTGGCGAGGAACGGGAGGTGCTCGACTCTAACCAAGTTAAGAGGAGCAGCATCCGCCCAGCGCGGCCGTACTCCGCTTCGTCTGCGGCATGCTGCGGTGCATGCGAGTCTCGAGGGCCTCGGGATCCTCCAGCTTGGCCTTGATCAACGGCGTATGGTGCGCGAGCATCATGACGCTGTCGATCCCGCGCCTCCTGCGAAGAGCGGTGCGGACTTCGGGACGCCGCCTTTGAGCTGCCTTGTCCTTGGACCTGGTGGCATTGTGGGCTCTCTCGAGCGCCGGTTCCTCGCCAGATGTTTCCCCACCACGACAGCTCTGGTGGTGGTGGGTTCAACAGCAGACCCGGCTCTGCTTGCCGAGGACTTCTTCTTGGCGCCATGTTGACGAAGATGTTGATGAAGTTGCTCGTGTGACCGCGGATCGGGTTCACACAGCCTCGACGCCCTAATCGGGCGCGCCAAAGATGTCGGGAGAACTGATCGTGTCCCACGAACACCTACGGGACCTGGGTCCCTTGTGGTTCGGAGGGCGGAGATTGCACAAAGAAGCGGATCGAGGCGATGCACACGAGCAGATTTACCCAACGGAGCTCTCCGGAGAGATAATACTCCTCTGCCGCTTTGGGGATTATCTTGTGTTCTTGCTAGGGAGCAATGGGAGCTACAAAACCTAGCTGGCGTGGTCTCGTAGAGAGTAGAATGAACTAAGCCGGAGCTGGACCGAACCCTTTCTACGTTGCACTTGGGCCTCCTTTTATAGGCACAAGGGGTCACCACATGTGGCAAGTAGACAAAGGGTAAGATAGTAAAACATAGGTTGGTACACCGCTTTATAAAGGTATGATAATCTATACCTAACTCGGCTGACAGGGACAAGAGTCATCAATGCCCGTCTCGATCGCCTGAACAACATTATCGAGGGACCGTCGGAGTGCGCCTCCGTTTGCCACGATGGTAGCTTGTCATGACCGCTTATCGCTTCTCCCCGCTGGCTGCACAGCCCGTCGACACGCGATGCTTGGGAGAGCCCGTGCAGGACACGCTGGCGGAGTGAGCTGGAGCGGAGATGAAGAGGTTGCCCGCCCCGGCAAGCGCCTTGCCGAGGAGGAACTTTGTCGCTTGGGGCTTCGGCGCCCACCGGCCTTCGACAAGCTCCTCTTGCGGGGCCTTGTTTCCGGCGGCCAGAGTGGCCTTCCCGGCAAGCTCCTCTTGCCGGGTCTTGATTACTTTGTTCTTGAATGGCTCCAAAGGAGCAGCTGAGGATCTTAGCGGTCATCAGGCCAGCCTCGTTGCTGGGCCATTTGCTGTCTGTCCGTGCACGAGTTTGGGATACTAGGGTACCCTACTCTAGTACACCGACAACTAACATCGCACATAATTTCAAAAGATAAATTCCAATCAGGTGGCTAAACAATAGGTGCAGTGATCAAAGCTTTCTTAAGTTCTTCAAACGCTTCTACACAATCATCATCAAAGACAAAAGGAATATCTTTTTGCAATAAATTAGTTAGAGGCCTAGAGATTTTAGAAAAGTCCTTAATGAACCTCCTATAAAAACCGGCGTGACCAAGGAAACTTCTTATACCTTTTATGTCCTTGGGACATGTCATCTTTTCAATAGCATCAACTTTGGCTTTATCAACTTCAATACCTCTTTCGGAGATCTTGTGCCCCAAGACAATGCCTTCATTAACCATAAAGTGACACTTCTCCCAATTCAGGACGAGACTAGTTTCTTCACATCTCTGCAAAACTCGATCAAGGTTGCTCAAACAATCATCAAAAGAGGATCCATAGACTAAAAAGTCATCCATGAATACCTCACAAATCTTTTCACAAAAATCAGAGAATATAGCCATCATGCATCTTTGAAAGGTAGCAGGTGCATTACATAAACCAAAAGGCATACGTCTATAAGCAAAAGTACCAAAAGGGCAAGTAAAAGTAGTTTTACATTGATCCTTCGCTGATACAGGTATCTGAGAGAAACCAGAATAACCATCTAAGAAGCAAAAATGAGTGTGTTTGGATAGTTTTTCTAGCATTTGATCAATAAAAGGTAAAGGGTAATGATCTTTCTTAGTAGCTTTATTTAACTTACGGAAATCAATTACCATCCTATAACCTGTAATAATTCTTTGCGGGATCAATTCATCTTTATCATTAGGAACAACGGTAAGACCTCCCTTTTAGGAACACAATCAAGCAGGCTTACCCATTCACTATACATTGACAGGATAAATAATACCTGCCTTAAGGAACTTTAGTATCTCCTTTCTTACCACTTCCTTCATCTTAGAATTTAATCGTCTTCGGGATCTCTAACTGGTTTGGCATCGTCCTCCAATGTAATTTTGTGTTGACATAACGTGGGACTAACGCCCTTAAGATCATCCGAGTATATCCAATAGCAGCTCGGTGCTTCTTGAGTTTTCAATATTTTTCTTCTTCTTTCTCTCGAAGGTTAGCACTAATAATAACAGGATATATTTCTTTTCATCAAGATAAGCATACTTAAGATTATTAGGTAATGGTTTGAGTTCAAACACGGGATCACCCTTGGGTGGAGGGGGATCTATCGTAGTCCTTTCGATAAGTAAGAGTGTCGAACCCAACGAGGAGCAGAAGGAAATGATAAGCGGTTTTCAGTAAGGTTTTCTCTGCAAGCACTAAAATTGTAGGTAATAGATAGTTTTGTGATAAGATAAATAGTAACGAGCAACAAGTAAATAAAGTAAATAAAGTGCGGAAAGGTGTCCCAATCCTTTTTGTAGCAAAGGATAAGCCTAGACAATTTCTAATAATAATAAAGGAGCTCCCGAGGACACATTAGGAATTATCGTCAAGCTAGTTTTCATCACGTTCATATGATTCGCGTTCGGTACTTTGATAATTTGATATGTGGGTGGACCGGTACTTGGGTACTGCCCTAACTTGGACAAGCATCCCACTTATGATTAACCCCTATTAAAAAGCATCCCATGACTACAAAGAAGTATTAAGGTAAACCTAACAGCATTAAACATATGGATCCATATCAGCCAAGTACGAAGCAGCGCATAAACTAGGGTTTAAGCTTCTATCACTCTAGCAACCCATCATCTACTTATTACTTCCCCATACCTTCCTCTAGGCCCAAATAATGGTGAAGTGTCATGTAGTCGACGTTCACATAACACCACTAGAGGAAAGACAACATACATGTCGTGGTGTTCAGGAGCAGGGTACCTGAACTTGCTCACTGCTGCTGCGGCGTGGCTCAAGGGTGGCCAGATCGGCCCATCTTCATCAAGCACAAGCTCAAGACCCTCGCGAGGGCCAAGCTCACCTCAGGCGGGGCAACAGGGAAGGCCGGCCTCGTCCAGGCTGGCTCATGAGGAGGCCACTACCTCGAGGTGCCCATAATTTACCACAGGCTTGGCGAGGCGCCAGCCAGCAGTTGTCCTCGTTTCCTCTTTGGTGCAAAGGAGGCAAGCGCGGTGACAAACATCAAGCAAAAGCAACCATTTAGTGCAACAAGACCAAGACCAGCGAACGGCAGGAAGGAGGTCATCGTGGAGCCCAAGTCGGTGTCATCGTCTGAGTCTTTGGCAAAGGCGGACCGACTTTAGTTAGGATAAGTGTACTAGATGTTCCCCTTCAAATGGCCAATTGTTTGGCGCCCCTTCATCAATATTTGGGAAGGGCCCAGGGCCTCTGCCTATCAGAATAGGACTAGCCACCCAGAGGTAGAGGTAGCTAGAGCTCAATCTTGGAGGGAGAGATAGAGAAAGCGTTTGAACTCCCCCTTGCGGCTTGTCGCACTTGCCAAGAACGAGACCCTTGCAGGCTATTCTTCCCTTGTCTGTTCATCATCAGCCCCCGAGGCAATCCACCACACCACCTGCAATGGAGTAGGGTATTACACCACAACGGTGTTCAGAACCAGTATAACCCTTGTGTCCCTTGTATTTGATCTTCGTGTAGTTTAGATCCTTGCAGGCGACGAGGCGAGTAAGTGAGGTGAGATCTCATCGCGCCCCTGTAGCGTTCGAACCTAGAGGGTCTGCTGAACCCGAATCCGACATTTGGCGCGCCCTGTAGGGGTGCGCCGAGTTTTCTTCCGCCGCACCCGCTCTCCACCAACATCGCGATTCGCCCTATGATGAGCAGCGCGCGCCCGCTTCGATGTCGGCCTGGGTAGCTCAACGGCCAGGGGGCCTGAGCCTTGGCCCGTATGCCGATGAGGTGCGATGGCGAACAAGTTCAAGCGGGCGCCACTGCCGCTTCTAGCAGCGACCGATCCGGCAGCATTCCTCTTTGGCGTATGAGGGACGTCCTTGAAGTGGTGGCGACAGCAGAGGTCATGGCTAACCGCTTCCCATGGCCTCACTCGGCGCCCGCTCATGTGGCTGCTTCACTGATGGCTTCCAGTGGCCTCTTAGGAGGAGCCTGCGGCGACCTCTTCCTCGCCCAAAGACGCTGCCAGGCGGCGCCCCGATCGTCGCAGCTCTGGGCGGCTCGCGAAGCGCCACCTTCAGGCCGCCACATAAAGCCATTAAATCCGCTGGGATTGGCGCCTCCCGCGCAGCATGGGGCTCCTCCGGGTTGGCTCGGCGCCCAAGGCCGATCATCCTTCAGCTCGGAGGATCACCCCTCAACTCAGCCTGCTGGCGCGCTCCCAATCTTGTGCACCCCACCATCTGCGGTGGCCGTCACGAGGACTCTCGCCGGCAGCAGCGCAGGCCTCGGCATGCTCTCGGTTGAAGCCTTCAGCCTCCTTCACATACCGCGGGCCAGCTTCAGCCAGCCGGGCAGCCCATCTTGGGCGTCGGAGCCGGTTCCTTCGGCTCCACGAGGCAGATCCGTCTTCCGGTGACCTTGACACCTACAACAACTTCCACGGAGCTAATCGACCGACGCCGCGCCCGATCGGCCTCTCGCCTCGCGCCATCCTCGGCTACCCAAAGACTAGCCCAATTCATAGCCGCGACTCACCCAACGTACAACCTCATGAAGATGCCGGGAGCAGCAGCGTCCTCACCGTGTCCGGAACACGGGATGCGTTACCAAGTGCGCAACTCGTCTTCAAAGACTGCGGCCGGCGGCACGTTACGCCGACTGCGAGCGCCCTGAGCCAAGGGGTTGCACCGGCCAAGAAGAAGCGATTGTTCACCCAAGACAAGGCGAAAACCAAGCAGATACTAGTCGGCGAGGGCGGATCCACTAATGCCACCTTCACCATAGGCGCCAACCTCGAGCCCGAGCAGGAGGAGGCCACGGTCAAAGTTCTATCTTGGCGAACAAGAAGGTGTTACGCGCATGGGAACCTGATCGGTTGGAGGAGTCCCAAAGGCGTGTCGAGCACCACACCTTAACGTGTCCCCCAGCGTGCGCCCGTGAAGCGAAGCGAGACGGCTGTCCATCGAGAAGCGAGGCTTTCATCGTCCCAAGAGACCCACATAAGCTAGAGGCGGAGGGGTCGTCGCAGTCGATACCCAGTTGGTTGGCTAACCCGTTGTCGTGCCAAAGAAAGGGGAAGGAGCATGTGTGTCGACTTCACCAACCTCAACAAAGCCCTGCCGCGGGATCCATTCCCGCTCCTCGTGTCGATCAGATCGTCGACTCCACCGCCGAATGAGTGACCTGTTATGTTTCACTGGATGCCTTCTCCGCTATCACCAAATCAAGATGGTGGTAGAAGGCGTGGAAAAAGCGGCTTTCGACCCGTATGGAGTGTCTTGCTACACACATGCATGCCGTTAAGGGCTGCATAGCAGGGAAGCGACCTTTCAGCGGCCGATGCACATCGCCTTAGGTCGGCAGCTCGGGAGAATGTTGAGGCTTACGTCGATGACATTGTGTGGTGAAGTCTCGGGAGGCGGAACCTGATACAAGACTGGAGAAACCTTGCGAGCCTCAACACAATGGACCTGCGGCTCAACCGGAGAAGTGTGTGTTTGGGTCCCCTCCGGGCAAGCTCTTGGGCTTCCTCGTGTCCCACCGGGCATGACTAACCTGAAAAGGTCAAAGCAATCGAGGACATGAGCACGCGAAGACCCTCGGAGATCATGCAGAAGCTCCTTTGGTAGCGTGACCGCACTAGGGCCTTCATCTCAAGTTGGGGGAATGAGCGCTACCTTCTTCAAGTGATGAAAAAAGGCCCCTTTGAATGAATTTGAAGAGGCCGACAAAGAGTTCAAGATCTCAAGCAGTGCCTTCAACCAGCCCTCCGGTAATGGTGGCTCAGCCCTAAAGAGCCCTGGTGCTCTACCTTGCAGCCACTCCCTACTCTGCAGGTGCAGCCACTGGTGGCGGTTAGGGAGCGTTGGACCAAAGCCATGGCGGCCCGCCCGGATCAAGGCGAGGATCAAGGGCCTCACAGAGACCACTACCACAGCCGAGGAAGGATCAGCCGCCCAGGAAGCACACTCAAGCAGGAAGAGACCCCTCCCCTTGCGACCCAGCGGCTCCGGGGCTCCAACATCTCCCGGGAGGCGCCACGGCCTCCGGAGGACGCCTTGGCACACCAGACTCCCAACCTCGTCAGACACCACATGTGCCACGTCGACCTGGTGTTCTTGGGGCGTGAGGGCGCGTACCCCATGCCCCGGAAACTCCTCCTCGCGCTGTTGGTGGCCTCGCAAGCTCGGCACTATTTCGAGGCCATCCCATCAAGGTTGTCTCAGTGTACCCCTTGGAAAGGGTGCTCAGGAGAGCTAATTAATTTGGAAGAGTCGTTTGAGTGGAGCATTGAGCTGCAGCGCTTCAGCTAGGTCAATTCAGCACCACGAGTCATCAAGGGGAGTAGCGCTTAGCGGACTTCGTAGCGGAATGGGCCAGGCGCCGGGCCTCAAGGCTGATGAGATCGATCCCTCTCCCGGGAAGTGAGGCCTTGGACGGTTGGGTCATGTACTTGACTCGGCGTTCTCGAGACCTGCGCTGGGCTGGCGTGATGCTTATATCTCCTACTCAAGACAAGCTCTACTACGCCAGGTGCAGCTCTGTTTCCAAGCATGGAAAAGGTCTCCAACAACATAGCAGAATATGAAGGCCTCATGCAGGCCGAGAGCCCCATGATCGCCTGGGAGTGGCGCCTTACCATCAAGGGTGATTCACAACTCCTCGCCAACTTCTCCAACAAAGTACTCTGAGCCAAGGGATGAGCACATGGAAGCCTACCTGAGTCCCAGGATGGAGAAGCGATTACAGGAACTGGTGTTGCGACATGTGCCTCAGCGGCACCAATCAAGAGGTGATGACGCCATCGCCAAGCGGGCATCCAGCGGCTACCTCGGGAACATGGCGTCTTGAGGTGGCTCTTCAAGCCCTCGCTTAGCGCCATCCTTTGTCAAGCAGTGCAGCCTCGGGAAGAGCTCCCCGACCACCTGCCTCCCAGAGCCCCGTGCACTGGCCTGGCCTCGAGGCAGTTGCCCGCCTCCTGACAGCTGGAGCCTCGGGAGGATCTTGGATCTGAGAGTCCGGAGTTACTGGCGCAAGGACCTTGCCGGAAAGGAGGAGGAAGCAGCGTGTGGCGGCGGCAAGCCACGGCGCATCTGCATCGAGGATGGAGAACACTACCGAAGCGCATCGAATGATGTGTCCCTACGCTGCATTTCCGAGGGAGCAAGGGAAGGAGCTGCTGGCGAGATATACAGTGGAGACCGTGGGCATCGTTCGTCATCAGTGACCCTCGTTGGAAGGGCGCCCAGCTGGTTCTATTGGCCCATCACATTAACACGATGGAACCGTGAAGGCTTACAGGCCTACCAATTCCATGCCAAGCAGATCCATCACCATGGAGGTCTGCAACTATACCCCTCTCGTGGGCTGTCATAGCCCGGGGCTGGATATCCTGGGCCCGCTCGGTGTCGGGAGGCTATCGCTACTCTACATCGCCGCGGACAAGTTCACCAAGGGCTGAAGTGGAAGCCGTCCGACCATCCCCGCAGTTCTCGCGTCAAGTTCATCAAGGGCATCGTGAGTCGGTTCGGGTGCCGAACCGCATCATCACCCCATAATGGTTAGCAGTTCACCAAGAACCTCTTCAAACATATTGTGCTAACCTTTGACGGCATGTATACGCTCGTGAAGCGCACTCCACGGAGCAACGGTCAGGCCGAGTGGGCCAACGCAGAGGTCCCGAGGGGCCTCAAACCAGGCCTTCAAGAAGAAGTCGAGGCCCGCTGCGTGGGGCTGGCACGGCATGAGCTTCACCGTGTTGTGGTCCATCCAGACGCATCACACTCAAGCCGATCGGGCGAGACCTCGCTCTCCCTGGTCTATGGAGTTGAAGCCGCCCTCACGAGGTCGACGCTTTTCCGCACGGGTCCCGGCGCTCGGCGAGGCGCAGCAGACGCCATGCGGGGACTGACCGTGGCCGGGGAGGAGCATCACGAGAAGCGCTGCCACGAGCGGGCGAGGTACCAACAAGCACCGCTATGCACCACCACCGCGACATTCGCCCTTAACTCTTTGGAGGCAGGGGACCTCTTTGCTCGACGTGTTCTCTCCAGGAGAGATCTGCATGACAGCTCTTCCCATGTGGGAGGGCCTGCTCAAGGTTGTTCATGTTTGCGCCCGGCTCCACGGCGCTGGAGACTCAGTGAGGGGTGCCTGGCCCGTAACGCTGTGGAACATCCAAAGACCTCCAGAGGTTTTACCCTAAAAAGGCCCGGTGCCTCATGAAGAAGGCAAACACATGTGAAGCTTATCTTTCCGGGAAAGGCCTGTGAGTTCGTGAAGAAGGCAAACGTCATGAAGCTTATCTTCCGGGAAAGGCCCGTGCTCTATGAAGAAGGCGTAATGCCCTGAAGTTGTTAGCGTTTTGGAAAGGTCCAGAGCTCGTGAAGAAGGCAAATGCCCTGTGAAGCTTATCTTTCCGAGAAAGGCCCGAGCTCGTGAAGAAGGCCACTGCTCGTGGAAGCTCTCCCCAAGAAAGGCCCGAGCCTGTGAAGAAGGCCAATGCCTGTGAAGCTCGCCACCGTGACACTCTCTACGTGCTAATGAGTTGGGCCAGGCCACGCCTGAGTCTGTGGAGCGCCGCCTGTGCCATGGGGCTCCCTCCCACGCCCAAAGGGCAGCACCTTAGCTCCTGGCTATGAGAAGACGCCAAGACTAGATTAGGTGCCGGATGCGGCTTTTTCATTTTGCTTCAGTTGGCTTGTTCATTCCCATTTGAAGTTTTATTGAAGTTGTTGCTGCCTTTGGCTTGTGATTCTTGCTCTCTTTCGCTTCTCCTCGCTCGACAGCACAAGAGTCATGCGAGGGAGCAACGCTGGCACTCGCGAGTGTTTTCGCCGCCTATTGTTTGAGGCTTCCTAACTGGTCCACTACGGGAGCACTCCTCCAAATTGCGTCTCCACGGCACCGCGACGCGCCAACACAGGACCTGGGTCGGTCGCCCACAACCGAGGCCGTAAAGCTACCTCTCCTAGCTAATCTTTGCGGCATGAAGCGCTCGACGAGGCTCGCGCTCGAGGCTAAGACCACGACAGGTCGCCTCAAGTTAAGTAATTTTACACGCAGCGCAGGGCACGTAAGCCTAATACAGAAATAGCGAAACAGTAGCGAATAATTAATCAGCAATAGTCCAAGCACGCTTCGTGGGGCCCTACACTACCGCCTCTTTTGCGCAGAAAAGGAAAAGAACAAAACAGCGCGCTCGCTTGACACCAACTCACGGGCTGGCTCGAACTGCCTTCGAGCTCGGATTCCTCTCGCGCTTCACCGAGGCGCCGACGGCGGGCAGACCCACTACCTCCCTCCAGCGGGCGCGGCATCGGAGGGTCGGTCGCGCCACCGCCGGAGGAGCCGCCGTCCAAGAAGAGTCGCCAAGCTCAACGAAGCGCTGTCATCTTCATCCCGACCGTTGCCGGGCTAGCCCACGGCCGCGGTCGCCGCCCGAGGTAGCACTCCAGCACGGTGACCGTTTTCCCCTAACACCCTCACGAGGGTGGCATCACCATCAACTTGAAGTGTGGTGCACCGCTGTACCACGCCAAGGCGCAAACGTGCTGCCACCTGGTCCGGCCACGCCCCGCGGCGGAGACCTCCAAAAAGCCTCAGGAGGCTCGGTTGCAAAGAATGGCCGCTCGGAGCCGTAGGCTACCCGCGCCGCCGAAGTTCACCTAAAAGGAAGCGGGAAGCTGAGTTGTGTGCGGTCGGCTCCACCGACTATTATCGACAAACTCCCAAAGCACTTCCGCCGAGTGGAAGTGCGTTTTAGGAGGTCGCGCATGTCAGAAGGCGCTTCGCCAACGGCTCGACGCCTGCTGTCAAGGGGAGATCGCTTCACGGCCGCTGGATGCCGCTACGGAGCCATGGTGTTGCGAGGACGGCCTCGACCGCTTGGTCGGGAGAGTCGTGCCCACTCGGCGGGTTCTTTTCCTTTCTCCGCGGCCGAGAACCTCTTTGAGGAGCCATGGAGAAGAAGGAGAAGCAAGAAGAGATGGACCGAAGGGCACGCACTGCCTGCATTTATAGCCGGGAAGGCCAACCGTCAATTTACAATCACAGTAATCAGACCCGCCGGTATGTGGACTCATCAATTCGTGCAGCTTGCCGAGGGCGTCAGAAGGGAGATCGCCCAATCAATCGCCATTGCCGCTGCCTAAGGCCGCAGTCGTTAGGGCTCCGCGCGCTTCGCACTCTTCGTTCCCTCGTAAGCCAAGTCCAGCGTGCTTTGGGCCCGGGCTATCATTCTGGGAATGGGGTACCTGCACTTGCTCGCCTCGCTGCCCGCGTGGTTTCAAGGTGGCCCAAGACGCCCATCTTCATCAAGACACAAAGTAAGGGCGCAAGTTAGTCGCGAGTCGGTTCCTCCGCACAGGTTTTCCATACAAAGTACTATCGCTCGAGGAAGATAACTTTAAAATTTAAAACTGGTCGCTTAAACTTAGCAACTTAGCTTTTCTCGTTGTCCATTTCCCGGCAAGGCTTACCTCGAGCGACGCTACGGCCCACACCATTATCTTCCCCCCGCTAACTTGTGGGTGGATGAACCTTCTCTTGTTTGAGAAGAAAGAAGAGAGTTATGGAGCCTAGTGGCTCGTTATCGCTTATCGGGTGTGGATACAAAATGTTAGTAAACACATGCATATATGATTATGAAGCATGTATTGACAAGTTGTGCGCAACACATAGGCTTTATCGATGCATGGGTCTCGCGCCGCTTTGTACAAAGGATTACATGCAAAGTAAGCAAGACTTGTAAAGGGTGGTTGCCGAACAGGTTCCGCAACCGCGCCTTTATGGGTAAAACTTTCATAAGATGCTCTATATTCCAGAATTGCTCACCGAACGCCATCTTCGGTCTCAAGGCGGACAGCGCTGGCCTAGTGACTCGCTTCACCCGATAAGGGCCTTCCCACTTGGCGCCAACTTGTTGGAATTTGGCGGATTGAACGCGCCAAGAACAAGGTCGCTTTCCTCGGCTTCCGCATTAACTTTGCGGCTATGGTAGCGACGCAAAGCTTGCCGGTAACGAGCAGCTCAGATAAAGAGCTCGAAGACGATCTTTCTCGAGGAGCAGCGCCATCTTGTCGCAGCTGCTCTTGCTCAAGCTCATCATGCGAAAGCACTCGAGGTGACCCGACACGAGTTCCGTGGGGAGAACCGCCTCGCCTAGACTAGAGCGAAGGTGTCCGCCTGGCTCGATTTGGCGCCCCGACGACCAAAGAACCACCGAGCTCCTCGATCCAGTTCCTTCCGAGACTTGCGCAGCCCGTCGAAGTTCTGGTCTTGAGTCCTCAGCACTTCAGCGTTTGCTTTTCCGCTGACCGCTGCTTCTGGATGAGCAATAAGCAAAGGATCTGGCGCCAAGATCTTGGGCGATCGCATGAAGGTGGGTTGTGTGAACCGTGGTGTCGTGATGATCCTAGGAATCCCAAAACGGCAAACAATTGACCAAGAACTTGATCGCCGACGCTGTCACCTTCTCATCGTTCCACTTCCGCCACTTTGTGAACTTGTCGATTGGCGCACGCATAAGTACCAGCCCCACAGCTCGGGGAAAGGGCCGAGGATGTCGAGCCCTAACGAAAAGGCCAGGATAAAGGGATCGCCCGAGAGCTTGAGCTGGTTGGTGTATCTGCTTGAATGGAACCGCACGCTTCACACTTGGTTACTTGTGCAAGCATCCGGAGGGCTTCGCCGAAGAAACTTGCCGGAAAGCTTTGCCAAGTGTTTTGCGCCAATGTGGTGACCACATATGCCTCCATGTATCTCCGCCAACAGCTTCTCCATCTTCCCAAATACACTTCAATTTCACACCGCTGAGTCTTCTTCGCATGTGATGTTGTCAACAAACCGTACATACTTGACCGCGGGCTACTTTTTCCGCTTCTTCTGCTCTTCGGAAGTTCTCCGCTCAAGGAAATGGACGATCTGCGCAGGCGTGGAGCCCGTGGCTCGGCAACAAGGACTAAAGGCTCATCTATCACTGGGAACATCAGCTTCTACGGCAAGAACCCGTGGGTCCGCCGAGCTTGATGATCCTCCGCAAGCTTGCCGGAGCAAACTTGTCGGGAGCGCTTGCTTCAACGACAACCTAATAGGGTTTGTCGAGCAGACCGCCTCAAAGATATTTGCTGATTTTAGGGACTCTTTCGGCGGTTCGTGGAGCTCGCCGAAAGTAGTCGCTGAAACCAATTTTCTTCTTGCTCGGCCCTGCTGATGGTGTTACGGTTATTGAGTCAGCTTGAGCACAAAAATTCCTGGTTCCATGTGTAACTTTGCGCGCACATTTGGAGAGGCCATCACTATATCATTCGAGCTTTTGAACGTGTTCCATTTGCGTGCCTTCAAAGTGCTCTTCTAGCTTCTCACTTCATCAACGAGGCTTCCATCAACGGATCTCGTAATCTTTATTTACTTACGACGACAAGTTGTGAGTCCCCCGACAATGAGCTTCTTGATCCCAAGGTTCACCTAATCTCGAGACCGCAAGCAAACCTTCATACTGCAGATTGTTTGTTGCTTGTTCCTTGGGAAAGTGCATCCGGACTATGTACTTGAGGTGCTCTCCGTGGTGCGATAAGCAAGACGCCGCACCGGGCGCCTTGCAGCGAGAAGGCACCATCAAAGTACATCAGCCACTTTATTTGCTTCCTTGACGGGATGCTTGTCTCGAATTTCTTCATCTCGTTGGCGCCCACTATGAATTCTGCCAATGCTCGCTTTTGATAGTTGAAGTGCTTTCAAACTTGAGACCAAAGCTGATAGCTCCAAAGGCCCACTGACAATCCTGCCTGCTGCTTCTGGATTTTGCAATATCCCTTCAGCCGAAAGCGAGTGACAACTGTTATCTCATGTGCTTGAAGTAATGGCGCAGCTCGAGGCCATGAGGAGGCCGAAGCAACTTCGCACACCAGAGTACCTTGACCTAGCCTCGCAGAAGGGAACCACAAAGTAAACGGGCGCTGCACCATCCTTTCTCGTCTTGTCGCAACTCGCGCTTAATCTGTCCTTGTCGGGACCAGAGCTTGACGGCGAAGCCCCTTGCTTGTCGCTGGATGCGCCTCGCTTTCGTTGCCGCTCATCACCTGCCTCTCTGCTACTAACGCAGCACTAACCACTTGATTGGTTGCCGCTATAAAGCAGCAACTTCTCTGTGGCCTAGGTGCGACAAGTATTGAGCGGAGGATGTATCTTCAAGTCTCAGCAGGCAGCCTCCGCTTCGGAGTCCATTTCATTGACCCGCCTTTTTCAAAATCTTGAAAATGGCAGGCGCTTCAGCAGACTTAGAGATGAACCGCCGAGCAGCCACGCAACCGCAAGTCTTCTGACATCCTTGACGCGCTTTTGCGCTTCAACTGCTCAATGGCCTTGATCTTGTCGGATTGGCTTCAATTCCCCGCCGAGACATAAAGAACCCGAGAAGCTTGCCGAAGGGACTCCAAACACGCACTTCTCGGGTTGAGCTTGAGGTTGATCTTGCAGATTTGCAAATGTTTCATCCAAATCCTGAACCAGAGTTGCTTTGTCCTGCTCTTGACCACTATGTCATCCATGTATGCTTCTACATTTCGTATATTGTGGGTTCAAAGGCATCATGGACTACCCTTGCAAAGGTTGAACAGCATTCTTCAAACCGAAAGGCATCCGATGAAGCAAAGACGCTACATGGTGTAATGAATGCGGTTTTCTTCATCTTCTTCGCCATGAAGATCTGATGATATCCTGAATATGCATCAAGAAATGAAAGCATATCACATCCAGCCGTGGAGTCAACAATCTGGTCGATACGCTGCAAGGAAATGGGTCTTTGGGACAAGCTTTATTAACATCAGGAAGTCAATACAAAGTCTCCATTTCCCATTAGCCTATGCATAACTACCGGATTGGCCAACCACGGGATGGAGGACCTCCCAAGCAGCCCCGCTGCTTCCAACTTTGATTTCTTCGCTATGAACTCTTGGCGCCCACCGCTCTGCTTCCTAACTTTTGCTTGACGGGCCGCAAGGTGAGGACAGACAGCCAGGTGGTGCTCAATTACTTTCCGAACACCGGGATGTCGATGGCCATGCAAACACATCGACATTCGCCCGCAGAAAGCAACGAAGCTCGCTTCCTATTTAGGAATGTGGCAACGATGGTGAAGGTACCACCAAGGCCGCCCTCCTTGGCGGGCACCTTCTTGGTCTTCGGCGAGCTGCCATCGCTCTTCTTGCACTTGCCGGAGCTCGATGGTGCGCCCTCGACGGTAGCGCAGCACCGAAGAGGTGCGCTTGCCGGAGGGCATCGAGTCTTGCCGGACTTGGTGGTCTTTCTTCCGGAGCTTCAATGCAAGTGGTTTGCTATCGCTGTGGCAGCCGCATCCCGGTAAATTGTCGGCGCAGAGATGCATCCTTCTTGTCGCCATGGATGAAATGACGCTTATCGGGCCGGGCATCTTGAGTAAGTTGTAGCATAATGAGAGGCGGCCATGAACTTGGCGCAGTGCCGGATTTGCCAAGTATGCCATTGTAGGGCAATGGGAAATCGGCAACGCCAAACGTGACCTCCTCTCGCCTGAAGTTGAGCTCGCCGTCAATGTTACCGCAACGTGATCTTCCTTTGGGCTTGCTCCTTCCGGTTGACCTTGAAAGTACCAGCTTCTTCGAGCTCTCGTCAGGATTTGAAGCTTTGAGCACCGCAGAGGAGATCAAGTTCAGGCCGCCCCGCCACAACCAACATCTTTGTGACTTTGAGGTTGCGATGGTTGGTGAGACCAACATCGGCAAGCACCCCGACCGTGATGCGATCAGGGTGATCCTCAATGTCAAAGATGATGGGCATGCTGACCACTTCGAGGTTTGCGGACTCTATGGATGGTTCTGCTGCATTGACCTCACGCATCCATTGCTTGAGTTGGTGGTGCGAGGTATGCAGAGAAGCACCACCGCCAACGCAAAGGACCTCCGCTGCCTTTTGAAACCCCCTCGCCA
The DNA here is from genome assembly GCA_021605205.1 of Aegilops longissima. Classification (NCBI taxonomy): domain Eukaryota; kingdom Viridiplantae; phylum Streptophyta; class Magnoliopsida; order Poales; family Poaceae; genus Aegilops; species Aegilops longissima. Next base: position 554,078,211 of record CM038682.1, read on the forward strand.
GCCTTCATCATCCTCCATGTCTTCGCCATCTTCATCTTCATCTTCTTCTTGTCGCGTCCGCTGGGAGGTCTCCTCTTTGCCGCTGCTTGGCCTTGTCATGGGCTCCCCGACCGGTCTCTTCTTACTTGCCGCACCTGCACCTTCTTGGGCTTTCTCCTTGTCTCGCCGCCAGATTCAGTCAGAGCTCAACAAGCTGCTCGACTTTCTTGCAGCTCGAGATCGGCCCTTGGTGCGTGGATCATTGACAGCTTTGTGGAGCTGTCGTTGTCGGCGGCCGCCACAGCTTGGCGGTCGGCATTCACGGCAACCTCTTCGGAGCCACTAGCCTTGGCTTTGTTACGGCACCATCCTTGCTTCGGACCGCTCGACAACTAGTACTTTGGTTTTTCTTCCTTCGTTGTTTCGTCACGGCTCTTCCTTGCCGGGCGATCTCCTCACCGCCGATTCTCCCCACATTCTCCTCGAGTCTTCTTCCTTCAAATACAAGGCACACTTGTCGGCAGTATGAGCTCATCGACGCTTTTCACTTTGCACATCGCCATCTCCTCCTCATCCGGTTTCGCACATTCTCGATGGAATGCCATCACAATCGTGCAGGTGGTCCTGGATGTTGTAGTGCACTCGATCAATCTGGATGAACTTGCGCAGGACTCCTCCTTCCGGGCAAGGGTGGAGATCACTCGGCCATGAGGCTTGTGGTCACTGTGAAGGCGCCCAAACTGTGGCACAAATCTGCCCAAGAAGAAATAGAGCTGTCCGCAAGTGCATGAGCCAAGATCTGACGCTTGGCTTGAGCACTGGGGAAAGTAGTTGGCGAGGATCTTGTCGCCCGCCCCGCAGCTCCTGCACCGCGATGGTGTAGATGCCGAACTCCGATGGGTGTGTCCTGCCATCATACTTCTCCGCACATCTGGTTTGAAGTTTTTCTCGGGCCACCGGACTTTCGCAGCTCACGGTGAACGCAGGGCAACCTATCACAGACGTAAGTCGCCGTTCCGGCGATGCATATCAACAAGGCCCTGCCGCTGGTCGGATTGACGACGCTTTCTTCGCGCCGACACGGTTCGAAGGCTTCTTCTTGCCGTTTCTAAGAACTTGGCGCTGGTCGCGACGAGTTCGCTGGATCCGACGACGCCTGGAGTCGCCCGAGGTGGATCCGTGAGTCGGCGATCTTGGCCTCGGGGAGTGGACGTGGCTGCACCTCGCAAGTCTCTGCCGCCATCAGCTCGAGCCTTTGTCGCCAGCCGCGGCCGCAGGCGCCGTTACGGACGCGCTGCTACGGCCGGCGAGACTCGAATTGTGGCTCCTCCATTCGCCGACCTGTCGGCCGTTGGAGGGTAGTCTAGAAGTAGTGCTCTTGCCAAGGCTTCGCTGGTGTGGGTGGCAATGGCGCACGAAGCAGGAACGGAGGTGCTCCGACTCAACTGTTAAGAGGAGCAGATCCCGCCTAAGCGACCGCATCCATTGCATCGCATGCTGCGTGCATGCGGTCTCGAGGGCCTCGATCCTCCAGCTTGGCCTTGATCCAACGAGCGATGGTGCCGCGAAAGTATCATGACGCTGTCGGTCCCGCTGCCCCGCGGGACGCGGTGCGGACTCGACGCCGACGCCTCGAGCTGCCTTGTCCTTGACCTGGCGGCATTAGGGCTTTTCGACGACGCGTTCCTCCGCAAGTTTCACCACCGACAGCTCGTGGTGGTGGTTGGACGACGGGCTCATTGCCAAGGACTTCTTCTTCGCGCCATGTTGACGAAGATGTTGATGAAGTTGCTCGTGACCGCCGGATCGGGTTCACATACCGTCGACGCCCCTAATCGGGCGCGCCAAAGATGTCGGGAGAATGATCGTGTCCCACGAACACCTACGGGACCTGGGTCCCTGTGGTTCGGAGGGGGGGAGATTGCACAAAGAGCGGATCGAGGCGATGCACACGAGCAGATTTACCTAGCTCGGAGCCTCCCGAGAGATAATACTCCTACCGCTGCTTTGGGGATTATCTTGTGTTCTTGCTAGGGAGCAATGGGAGCTACAAAACCTAGCCCGAGCGTGGTCTCGATGAGTAGAATGAACCGTCGAGTTGGACCGAACCCTTTCACGCTGCACTTGGGCCTCCTTTTATAGGCACAAGGGGTCACCACATGTGGCAAGTAGACAAGGGTAAGATAGTAAAACATAGGTTGGTACACCGCTTGTACAAAGGTACAAGAATCTATACCTAACTCGACGGCAAGGGACAAGAGTCATCAATGCCTGCCTCGGGCCGCCTCGAACAGGTAACAGGGACCGCTAAAGGCCCGCTTGCCACGATGGTAGCTTGTCAGACCGCTTATCGCTACTCCTCTGGCTGCACAGCCCCGACACGCTGCAGTTGGGAGAGCCCTGCAGACATCGCTACGGGTGAGCTGGAGCGGAGATGAAGAGAGGTTGCCCGCCTGGCAAGCGCCTGTCATGCAGGAACTTTGTCGGCTTAGCTCGGCCGCCTTCCCCGCAAGCTCCTCTTGTCGGGCCTTGTTTCTTCACTGAGGATTTTGGCAAGCCTCTTGCCGGGTCTTGATTATTATTTTGTTCTTGAATGGCTCCAAAGGAGCCGCCGAGATCTTGGCGGTCATCGTGCCAGCTCCTCAGCTGGCTAACGTCTGTCAGGCACGAAGTTTGGGATACTAGGGCACCTCTACTCTAGTACACCACAACCAGTATCGCATAATTTCAAAAGATAAATTCCAATCAGTGTATAAACAATAGGTGCAGTGTGACTTGCTTTAAGTTCTTCAAACGCTTCTACACAATCATCATCAAAGACAAAAGGAATATCTTTTTGCAATAAATTAGTTAGAGGCCTAGAGATTTTAGAAAAGTCCTTAATGAACCTCCTATAAAACCGGGCGTGACCAAGGAAACTTCTTATACCTTTTATGTCCTTGGGACATGTCATCTTTTCAATAGCATCAACTTTGGCTTTATCAACTTCAATACCTCTTTCGAGATCTTGTGCCCCAAGACAATGCCTTCATTAACCATAAAGTGACACTTCTCCCAATTCAGATTTAGACTAGTCTTCACATCTCGCAAAACTCGATCAAGGTTGCTCAAACAATCATCAAAAGAGGATCCATAGACTAAAAAGTCATCCATGAATACCTCACAAATCTTTCACAAAAATCAGAGAATATAGCCATCATGCATCTTTGAAAGGCAGTGTGCATTATATAAACCAAAAGGCATACGCCTATAAGCAAAAGTACCAAAAGGGCAAGTAAAAGTAGTTTTACATTGATCCTTCAATGACAGTATCCGAGAGAAACCAATAACCATCTAAGAAGCAAAATGAGGTGTGTTTGGATAGTTTTTCTAGCATTTGATCAATAAAAGGTAAAGGTAATGATCTTTCTTAGTAGCTTTATTTAACTTACGGAAATCAATTACCATCCTATAACCTGTAATAATTTCTTTGGATCAATTCATTTTATCATTAGGAACAACGGTAAGACCTCCCTTTTAGGAACACAATCAATGTGGCTTACCCATTCACTATCATGACGGGATAAATAATACCGCCTCTTAAGGAGCTTTAGTATCTCCTTTCTTACCACTTCCTTCATCTTAGAATTTAATCGCCTTTCAGATCTCTAACTGGTTTGGCATCGCCTCCAATGTAATTTTGTGTTGATATAACGGGACTAACGCCTTAAGATCATCCAGTAGTATATCCAATAGCAGCTCGGTGCTTCTTCAGAGTTTTCAATATTTTTCTTCTTCTTTTCTCCTAAAGGTTAGTACTAATAATAACAGGATATATTTCTTTTTCATCAAGATAAGCATACTTAAGATTATTAGGTAATGGTTTGAGTTCAAACACGGGATCACCCTTGGGTGGAGGGGGATCTATCGTAGTCCTTTCGATAAGTAAGAGTGTCGAACCCAACGAGGAGCGTAGGAAATGATAAGCGGTTTCAAGAAGGTTTTCCTGCAAGCACTAAAATTGTAGGTTAGATAGTTTTGTGATAAGATAAATAGTAACGAGCAAACAAGTAAATAAAGTAAATAAAGTGCGAAAGGTGTCCCAATCCTTTTTGTAGCAAAGGATAAGCCTAGACAATTTCTAATAATAATAAAGGAGCTCCGAGGACACATTAGGAATTATCGCAAGCTAGTTTTCATCACGCTCATATGATTCGCTCTGGTACTTTGATAATTTGATATGTGGGTGGACTGCACGGTACTGCCCAACTTGGACAAGCATCCCACTTATGATTAACCCCTATTAAAAGCATCCGCGACTACAAAAGAAGTATTATAAACCTAACCATAAAGATTAAACATATGGATCCATATCACCAGAACGAAGCAACGATAAACTAGGGTTTAAGCTTCATCACTCTAGCAACCCATCATCTACTTATTACCCATGCCTTCCTCTAGGCCCAAATAATGGTGAAGTGTCATGTAGTCGACGCTCACATAACACCACTAGAGGAAAAGACAACATACATGTCGGGTGTTCAACAGTACCTAGACTTCCGCCACTGCCCGCAAGGGTTTCAAGGGGTGGCCCAAGACGCCCATCTTCATCAAGACAGCTCAAGACCTCGAGGGGCTGGAAACCGCAGGCACGACAAGGCACGGCCTCACAGTTGGCTCATGAGGAGGCGGGTACTCGAGGTGCCCATGACACCATATGCCTCATGCCAGCCCGCAGTTGTCCTCGCTTCCTCTTTGGTGCAAAGGAGGCAAGCGCAGCGACAAAGATCAAGCAAAGGCAACCATTTTAGTGCAACAAGACAAGACCAGCAGAACGGCCGGAAGGAGGTCATCGGGAGCCCAAGTCGGTCATCGCAGAGTCTTTGGCAAGCGAGGACCCACTTTAGTTAGGATAAGGTACTAGATGTTCTCTTCAAATGGCCAATTGTTACGCCCTTCCCGGCCAATATTTGGGAAGAGGCCAGGCTCCGCTTATAAATAGGACTAGCCACCCATGTGGTAGAGGTAGCTAGAGCTCAATCTTGAGAGGAGAGATAGAGAGCGAACTGAACTCCTTGCAGCTTTCGCACTGCCAAGAACAGCACCTTTCAGGCTATTCTTCCTTGTATCGCTCATCATCACCGAGGCAATCCACACACCACACATCTGGAGTAGGGTATTACACCACAACGGTGGCCCAACCAGATAACCCTTGTGTCCCTTGTGTTGAGCCCTCTCGAGCTGTTGGCTCGCCCGACACTGAGCCTGTGAGGGATGCCGATCACAGAGTTCGAGTTACCCGACGCAAGGGACCTGCCGTAAAAGGAGGAGGAAGCAGAGCGTGGCGCGGCAAGCCACGCGCATCGCATCGTGGATGGAGAACACTACCGAAGCGATCAATGATGTGTCCCTACGCTGTACTTCCGGTGAGCAAGGGGAGCTGCCGCGTATATACACGTGGAGACCGGGGCATCGCTCATTATCGTGTGACCTCGTTGAAAGCATGCCCGCAGCGGGTTCTATTGGCCCATGCGCACACGATGCCGCGGAACCGTGAAGGCTTGCAGGCCTACCAATTCCATGCCAAGCGTATCCATCACCGGCGGAGGTCTCGCAACTATACCTCTCGGGGCCGCTCGCAATCGGGGCTGGATATCCCGCCCGCTCGGTGTCGGAGGCTATCGCTACTCTACATCGCTGCGGGACAAGTTCACCAAGTGGGCTGAAGTGGAAGCCGCCCGACCATCCTCGCAGGTTCTCGCGTCAAGTTCATCAGGGCATCGTGAGCATGTTCGGGTGCCGAACCGCATCATCACCATAATGGTTAGCAGTCACCAAGAACCTCTTCAAAACATATTGTGCTAACTTTGGGATGCGTGTATGCTACGCCGGTAGCGCACTCCACGGAGCAACGTCGGCCGAGTGGGCCAACGCAGAGGTCCCGAGGGCCCCAAACCAGGCCTTCAAGAAGAAGTCGAGGCCCGCGGCGTGGGGCTGGCACGGCATGAGCTTCAACTGCTGTGGTCCATCCGCACGATCACACTCAAGCCGATCGGGCGAGACCTCGCTCTTCCTGGTCTATGGAGCTGAAGCCTCCCTCACGAGGCATTCATTCCCATTTGAAGTTTTATTGAAGTTGTTTGCCGTCTTTGGCTTGTGATTCTTGCCTTCTTGGCTCTCTGCCTCGATTTCTCTCGCCATGACCTGAGTCTCATGAGGGAGCAACCTTGTGAGCACCCTCAGGCAGTGTTTTCTGCCCCTATTGTTTGAGGCTTTCCAGAGCTCGGAAGAAGGCAAATGCCTAACGGGTCACTGAAGAAGGCCAACGCTCGTGGGGAGCACCCCTCCGAATCCGTGCCCCACGGGCACCCTTGTGTGAACAGGTGACTGGGTGGTCGCCTCCTGGCGGGCAGAGCTACCTCTCCTAGCTAATCTTTGCAGGGCATGGGCGTTCGCCTATTGTTTGAGGCCTCGGCCTCGGGGCGAACCACGCACATGGGAGTCGCCCCCAAGCTAAGTAATTTCTGCTCGCAGGCGCCGGAGGCGGCACGAAGCCTAATACAGAAATAAGCGAAAACAGAGCGATAATTAACAGCATAGCCCAAGCCAGCGCCCCGTGGGGTCCCTACACTCTTGTCTCTTTTGCGCAGAAAGGAAAAGAACAAAGCAGTGGCTCGCTTGGCACCAACTCACAGTGGCTCAGACTGCCTTGAGCTCAGGCGGACTCCTCTCGCGCTTCAGCGAGGCGCCGACGGTGAGCAGACCCACTACCTCCCTCCAGTAGTGGGCGTGACACGGAGGGTCGGTCGCGCCACCGCTGGAGAGCCTTTGTCCAGAAGAGTCGCGAAAGCTCAACATGGCTGTCATCTTCATCCCGATCGTCGTCGGGGCTAGGCCCACGGCCGCGGTCGTCGTCCTCGAGGTAGCACCCAGCACGGTGACCGTCTTCCCCGAACACCCTCACGTAGAGGGTGGCATCACCATCGAACTTGAAGTGCAGGGTGCACCGCCCGGCTCGAGACCAGCTGCCAAGGGCAAGCGTTTACCTGCCGCGGGTCAGGCTCACGCTTCCGTGGCGGAGACCTCAGCTGAAGCCAGGAGGCTGGCTGCAACAACCGTCTGCACTGGAGCCGAGGCTACCCGGCGCCCGGCGGAAGTTCACCTAAAAGGCGGGGAAGGCTGGAGTTGTGGTCTTGGTCGGCTCCACCGACCACATCGACAAACTCGGCAGCACCTCTGCGAGTGGAAATCTTGACCTAGGAGGTCGCGCATGCCGTGACATCGCTTCGCCCGTCAGCCACAGCGCCCGTTGCAGCTGGGAGATCGCCTCCACGGCCGCGGGATGCCGCTCTGAGAGCCACAGAGGTGCTTGCGAGGGCGGCCTCGACCGCGCTTGGCGAGAGTCGAGGCTCCACTGGCGGGCCTTTCCTTTCTCCGGCCGACGAACCTCTTTGGAGGAGCCATGGAGAAGAAGGAGAAGCAAGAAGAGATGGTGGAAGGCACGCACTGTTCGCATTTATAGCGGGGAAGGCCAACCGTCGACCTCCACAATCACAGTAATCAGGACCCGCTTTGCATGCGGGGACTCATCAATTAAATGCGCTTGCCGGCGTCGTGGGAAGTGAGCGCCCACGTCAATCAATCGCCACTGCCGCGCCCAAGGCCTGAGCTGTTAGGGCCAGCGGGCGCTTGCACTCGCGCCAGCGTCTCTGTAAGTTAAGTCCAGCGTGCCTTGGGCCGGGCCTCTGTCGGTGTTACAGGAATGGGGTACCCAGACTTGCCGCCTGCGGCTGCTGGCGTGGCTCAAGGGGTGGCCCGAAGACGCCCATCTTCATCAAGACAAGCTCAAGACCCTCGCGAGAGGCCAAGCCTGCTGAGGCGGGCGACAGAAGCTTCCTCGAGCCACGGCCTCGTCGGGGCTCACGAGGAGGCAGAGAGATCAAGGCGGGTACCTCGTGAGGTGCCCATGATGCAAGCCATGACGACCAAGGGCGCGCCGGTGAGCGCCAGCCCCCAAGAGTGTCCTCATTTCCTCTTTGGTGCAAAGGAGGCAAGCCTTGACGAGCATCAAGCAAAGGCAACCATTTCGTGCAACAAGACCAAGACCAGCAGAGCGGCGGAAGGAGGTCATCGTGGAGCCCAAGTCAAGGCGTCACCGCCGAGTCTTTGGCGGCGAGGACCGACTTTAATCAGGATAAGTGTACTAGATGTTCCCCTTCAAAATGGCCAATTGTTGGTGCCCTTCCCGCTCAATATTTTGGAAGAGGCCTAGGGCCTCTGCCTATAAATAGGACTAGCCACCCAAAGGGTAGAGGTAGCTAGAGATCAATCTTGGAGAGGGAGAGGGAGAGAGAGAGAGAGAAGCGACTGAACTCCCCCTTGCAGTTCATCGCGCCGGCCAAGAACAGACCCTCGCGAGGCTGTTCTTCCTTGTACTGTTCATCATCAGCCGCTGAGGCAATCCACCACACCACACACTGGAGTAGGGTATTACACCACAACAGTGGCCCGAACCAGTATAAACCTTGTGTCCCTTGTGTTTCTCTTCGTGTAGTTTAGATCCTTGCAAGGCGACGAGGCGTAGGTAGGTGGAGGTGAGATCTCCGCGTGCACCCCAGAGTTCGAACCTAGAGGGTCTACTGGAACCCGAAATCCGACAATACATCTCATCAAAATATCGAACGAATACCAAATTCACATGACTACTAATAGCAAGACTTCACCCATGTCCTCAGGAACAAACGTAACTACTCACAAAGCATATTCATGTTCATAATTACAGGAGTAATAATATGCATAAAGGATCTGAACATATGATCTTCCACCAAGTAAACCAATTGGCATCAACTACAAGGAGTAATCAACACTACTAGCAACCCACAGGTACCAATTTATGGTTTTGATACAAGATTGGATACAAGAGATGAACTAGGGTTTTGAGAGGAGATGCTGCTGGTGAACATGTTGATGGAGATTGACCCCCTCCCAATGAGAGGTTCGTTGGTGATGATTTCCCCCTCCCGGAGGGAAGTGTCCCCGACAAAACAGCTCCGCCAGAGCCCTAGATTGATTCCGCCAAGGTTCCGCCTCGTGGCATGAGTTTAAGTCCGTAAGCTTGCCCACAATTTTTTTCGGGGTAGAAGTGATGATATAGCGGGAAGATGGGCGCGAGAATCACCGGGGGCTGAGGAGATAGGGGCGCGCCCTATTGAAGGCGCGCCTGCCTCTCTGGACGAGTGTGAGCCCCAGCATATTCTTCGCTAAGAAATTCTTGTTAATTCCAAAAGGTTGTTTCGTGGAGTTTCAGGACTTTTGGAGCTGTGCAGAATAGGTTTCCAACGTTTGCTCCTTTTCCAGCCAGAATTCCAGCTATCGGCATTCCCCCTCTTCATAGTAAACCTTGTAAAATAAGAGAGAATAGCCATAAGTATTAAGATATAACATGTAATAACAGCCCAAAATGCAATAAATATTGATATAAAAGCATGAGACGTATCAGGAGGCATCGCGGCTGTGCTGCCGCGCACCCGAACCAGTGAACTTTCCCACTCCTCTCCATTTGCGACTCCACTGCCCCGTCTTCCCCATCTCCGGGTCGTTCCAGTCTGGGTGCGCTCGGCACGGTGTGGTCAACGTGGTCAATAACCGAGAGTTATCGGAAGATGACTGTAGTACGTGAGAGGCTGACAGTGGGGACGCACCACGCCCATGGACGCATGCATGCAACGGAATGCGGCGAGGTCAGCGTGGTCGAGATCGACTTCCATCGGAGTATCATGCGATGGAGAGTCTCGGCTGGTTCCACGGTCGCAACAAGTAAGTGCCTCCTTATTATCACGGAAAATAATGATTCCTCAAGCGGCGGGGACCTTTGGACGGGCCACCGTATTTTGCAAAAACGTTTGCCCCACTGCTAGGACCCACTGACAGGCCACCATATTCGCGAAAAAATGTTCCCCATTGTCGGCTCAGACCCACGGAAGTGCCTCCTTATTACGCACAAAAAATTAATACTCTCCCGGTTAGCTGGGACCCACCTTGGTGGGAGGCTGACTTAATGGGCCTACTAAGTTAGCGGGGACGAAGGGCTTTGTGAACTTAGTCAATATGAACGATTCTAGCTCCAGTGACCGTACGATGTCCATCCAACGGCCGTAGTGCTTCTTCAACCTCTGGTCTTCTTGCTCCAGCCGCCCAAAGCAGCGCCGGTCGTGTCGCATGCTCCCGCCTCCCGTGGCTCTTTGTCTTTGCCCGCGAGGCCTCACCGCCATACTATTCCCACTGCTGGCCAGGCCCTGCGGCGACGGCAGCCTCACACCGCAGCCGAACTAGTGAACCCTCGTACTCCTCTCCGTGCGGGCTTCCACTGCCGCATCTTCCTCGGCTCTGCGTCGTCCCCTTCCTAGGCCTCGCCGTCGTCCACCGCCGTGGTGCTCTTCGCACGGCGTGGTCAACATGGTCAAGGAACGACTTTCATCGAAAGAGTACTGTATGTGGAGAGGTTGACAGCTGGGTCCACGGCCACAGCCCAGTTTTTTTGTGATTTGCCAAGTAAGTCGCTTTGTCAGGCCTGTTGGGCTGCAAATCTTTCAAGACAAGGAGAGCTTTCATTCGGCTGGCCGAGAAAATGGCCCATCGGTAATGAGAAATGGGCTGTACATTTTTAGAACACATCAAAACGGCAATTAGTTTCAAATGTCTTTTTTTCATTTCGAGATTTTAAATTACATTAATTTTTATGCATGGAGAATTTGTTGGATTTTATATTGATATACATTTATTTTTAAAATCAGTTTGAATGTGAGTCAAAATTTGGGATTAAAATAGTTCGGACCGCTTTCGAAATATGCAAATTTTCATATAATTTTTAACAAGTGGCCACAATATGGGATGTAATGCTAACAAAAAGAATATGGGCTAAAAAACCCTTAAGAATTAGCAAATGGGCTGTAAATTATTAGAAATTATGGCAAATGGGTTGTATGCTGTTTTCCACATATTTGAGGCTTTCGTAAAAAGGTTGGCATAAGCAATGGCTGTTGGATGTCCATCCAACGGCCGTCGTCTTCTTCAATCTCTGCTCTTCTGCGCCGGCCGCTCAAACAAGCACGGCGGGACTGCCTCCCTCCTTCCTTGGCGGCTGTGCTGCCATGCAGGCCTCACCGCCCCATCGTACTCCCATCGCTGGCCTAGCCATCCCTCTACTCACCCACACCTGTTGTTATTCTTCGGCGACGGCAGACGAACCAGTAAACCCTCATACAGTCGTACTCCCCTCCGCGTGGGAAACAACTTCCGAGTCTTCCCTGCCTCCGTGTCGTTACCTTCCTAGGCCTCGCCGTCGTCCACCTGACATCATGTCGTGGACCCAGTAACTTAGTCAATACTCCAGTGACCGTATGATGTCCATCCAACGGCCGTAGTGCTTCTTCAACCTCTGGTCTTCATTCTCCAGCCGCCCAAAGCAGCGCCGGTCGTGCCGCATGCTCCTGCCTCCCGTGGCCGGCTGTGATACCGCGGAGACCTCACCGCCCCCTACTACTCCCACCGCTAGCCAGTCCATCTCTCTACTCACCCACACCCCCTGTTATTCTGCGGCGACGGCAGCCTCACACCGCAGCCGAACCAGTGAACCCTCGTACTCCTCTTCGCGTGGGCATCCACTGTTGTGTCTTCCCCGGCTCCGTGTCGTCCCCTTCCTAGGCCTCGCCGTCGTCCACCGCTGTGGTGCTCCCGGCGCGGCGTGGTCAATGTGGTCAATGACCGACTTCCATCAAAAGAGTATTGTGCGTGGAGAGGCTGATAGCTGGGTCCATAGCGGACGCAAGGAAGTGCCTCCTTATTACGCGCAAAATAATTATTTCTCCACCTGACAGCTGGGACCCACCGGACGGGCCACCGTATTTTGCGAAAAAAACGTTTCCCCCTGACTGCTGGGACCCACCAGCTATAGCTTCGCTCGCAAGGAAGTGCGTTCAGGCAAAAAAATGATTCGCCCCCTTGACTGCTGGGACCCACCAGCTACATCTTCGCAGGTAAGGAAGTGCCTGATATCGGAACCCACTGGTCGAAGCGTCGTGGCGTTGTCGTGCGGGCCGCGAACGTAATGCGCATATATCTTGGTCGATGTAGAGGCGCGCAAGTGTTCTAGTAGAGGCGTGTACATGTCGTAGTAGAGGCGCACACGTAGCATGTACACGTATGTACAGCGGCCAGGGTGCAAGAAACAAAATACGGCTAGCGGGGTCTCGAATGCCTACTCGCGCATATGTATGGCGAGGGCTCGTGTACATGGCTGGGTCGGAACGGAGAAACAACGTCGTCGTCGTGTTCATGGGGAGCCAACCGGCTGGGTCGGAACGGAATGCGTGGTCGTGTTCATCGGGAGGGCTTGGACGGAACAGGCGATGGAAACGAGACCTAGCGTACCACAGAACGGAGGAAACGGGCCTCCTACATTCGGAACGGGGTCCTGTTGATCGGGTGGGGTGTGGCGTACCGCAAAACGGAGGAAACGGACCTCCTACGGTCGAAACGGGGGGTCATGTTGATTGGGAGAGGTGTGGCGTGCCGCCAAAGCAGACGAAACGGACCTCCCTACGGTCGAAACGGGGTCCTGTTGATCGGGAGGGTGTGGCGCATCGCAAAAGCGGACAAAACGGACTTGTGTTGGGCGCCACGGTCGAAGCGGGGTCCTGTTCGCCGGGAGGGTGTGGCGTCGCAAAGCAGGACTCCACGGATACCGTTCATCTCCACCGTCGACCTCCTCCAGCCTCCACGGGCTACCGTCGACCTCCTCCAGCCTCCACGGGCTCCTGTTCATCCAGCCTCCACCACGCTACTCCACCGCTCTTGTTCAACCACCCTCCACCGCTCACTGTTCATCCAGCCCTCCACACCACGGGGTACAGTTCAAACACCCCTCCACGGGCACCCCTCCACCGTCTACTGTTCATCCAGCCCTCCACACCACGGGGTCCTATTCATCCAGAGGCAATGCCACCGCTCACTGTTCATCAAACCCCCCCTCCCCCCGCAGCGCTCCTGTTCATCCAATCGATCGGCTTGATTAGCGAAGTAGCGAAGAAATCGCTTCGATTCGGTTCGATTAACAACCATCGGTCGATCGCTTCGGGTTCGATGAAGCGTAGCTCGCAGTGCAATCACCGAGTTGAGTTAGAGCCCAACGTCTCGCTCGGATTGATGAAGAGCCAATGCCTCGCACACGCAGCGTCGTGCGGTACGAGAGAAAGCGCGCATCGCTTCGGCCCCGACCTCCCACCGTAACAGGAACTCCTGAAATTTTCCTCCCCTCGCTTCTACCATGGTTTTTCCGTCATGGGCGGCCCAAAGAATGTCATGCAGCTCGTCTCCGCCCGCCCAGACGAAAAAGCCCACTTTCATCATGATTTTTGTCATAGAAGTAGGAGCCCACCACATCTATGATGATACGGGTTTTGTCAAAATTATCGTAATAGAAGTGTCATATGTATGTGGGAAAAAATTGCTCGCCCAAAATGTCACGAATGTGTCTTTTTTGTAGTGTAAGCACAATGAGGTTCGTCATCATTTCATTCGAGATCATGTTGCTAAAGGGGACATTGATCTTAAGCATGTTCGTACCGATAAGCAATTGGCGGATATATTCACCAAACCGCTTGATGAGAAAGTATTTTGCCGTTTGAGAGGTGAATTGAACATCATTGATGCTTCAAACTTGGAGTAGGAACTCCATTTGGATACATGCAAGGCACGAGCCTATGACTAATCCTTGACTTTTCCCCTTATAATGATGATCATGTGTCTCGGATATATTTGTACCCTTGCATGCTATCTAACCCTTGTAGGTACTTGGATGAATCTAAATCCATGAGATTGCAATCCACTCACATCTTGAGCAATCTCTACATCACCAAGTTTCTACACCATGGTGGTTGAAGACAAGGAAGCATGAAACCCTTCAACATATATTTTGAGAAATTCTATATATATATATATATATATATATATATATATATATATATATATATATATATATATATATATATATATATATATATATATATATATATATATATATATATATATATATATATATATATATATATATATATATATAGGATTGTCTATTCGTCACCCTGGGTGAGGAATAGTTATTCTTCACCCCCCTCTATTTTACCATCAATGCACCGTAATTTTATGTTTCGTAAGTTTTGTCTTATTTTCGACATAAAAAGAGACCGTAAGAAAATATATAATCGTCGTAAAAAATATTTTATGTTATGTAAAATTACAAACGTAAAAACATAGTGTAAAATACACATAAACTGCAAATTTTCTTGTCTTATGACCTATATTTTTATTTTCTTATGTCAAATATTACGTAGTGAATGAATATGAATGTAACTATTTGAATTCCAAACATAATTTAATTATGAAATGATCGTAAAATTACCTCGGTGAAGAATAAGTTATTCTGCACTGGATGATATATATATATATATATATATATATATATATATATATATATATATATATATATATATATATATATCAAATTTCACTTGGTATCTAATTTCATGATTGTCATGTTGGATACACAAGTGCTCTTCCTTGCAAGACTAACCCATGTAGGTAGATGAACTCAAACTACAAGTGGTGCTCCCAACCATTGATGCGGTACATCAACCTTGAGCACTTCACACAAGTTCAACTACATGATGAAGTTCAACACCACCACCCAAGGTATAATATTCCATCTTAGAGAAGCTTTACCCCAAGCCATGGGTCAAAGCAGCTCAACAAGATGCGAATACATCAAAATGCTTAATAAAAAAATGGTAACCCCATTTGGAGCTTAAACGATGAGTATGACTTATGATCAAGTGTTCTCACTTGACTCCTCAGTCAATATACTCTAACATAGGTGACTTTGTCACCGCCCAATTCTAGAAGAAGTTCTCTAGTGTTTCTGAGTTTTTGCATTTGTCCCTTGCATTTTTGTTTCCCCTTCCTTTAATCAAAAAAAACTTCATCTATATTTTCTTTTCTCTGTTTTGTTCTGCATTTCCTGCATCTAATTCATTGCAAATCTTTCAGTTAATTCCTTGCAAATCTTTGTGAGATCTTATTTGCCTAGTGAGCTGAGGTGACTATTGCTCTTTCTCTGTGTTGAACTCAGTCACACCGGTTTGTCACCTTCGGTCAAACCGAACACTTTCGCTGCTACCGACGTAAACAACTTGGTGTTACCGATTTCACTTCAGAGAAGACAATTTGTATGACGCCCCCGATTCAATCGTACACAAATCATACACGCAAACGTGTACGATCAAGATAAGATTCTCACTGGAAGATATCACAACACAACTCTAAAATAAAATAAGTGATACAAGCATCATAATACAAGCCAGGGGACTCGAGGGCTCAAATACAAGTGCTCAATCATAGACGAGTCAGCGGAAGAAACAATATCTGAGTACAGACATAAGTTAAACAAGTTGCCATAAGATGGCTAGCACAAACTGGGATACAGATCGAAAGAGGCGCAGGCCTCCTGCCTGGGATCCTCCTAAACTACTCTTGGTCATCGTTATCGGCCTGCAAGTAGTAGTAGGCACCTCCGGTGTAGTAGGAGTCGTTGTCCATGGTGGCGTCTGGCTCCTGGGCTCCAACATCTGGTTGCGACAAACGAGAGGAAAGGAAAGGGGGAAAAGAGGGAGAAAAGCAACCGTGAGTACTCATCCAAAGTACTCGCAAGCAAGGATCTACACTACATATGTATGGGTATATGTGTAAAGGGGCAATATAGGTGGACTGAGCTGCAGAATAGCAGAATAAGAGGGGGATAGCTAGTCATATCGAAGACTACGCTTTTGGCAGCCTCCATCTTGCAGCATGTAGAAGAGAGTAGATGGTAAGTTCACCAGGTAGCATCGTATAGCATAATCCTACCCGGCGATCCTCCCCTCGTCGCCCTGTGTAAGAGCGATCACCGAGTTATATCTGGCACTTGGAAGGGTGTGTTTTATTAAGTATCCGGTTCTAGTTGTCATAAGGTCAAGGTACAACTCCGGGTCGTCCTGTTACCGAGGATCACGGCTATTTGAATAGATAAACTTCACGGAGGGTGCACCACATTACCCAACACGCCGATCCTCCGGCGAACACACTTTCCGGTCATGCCCGCCTCGAAGATCAACACGCCACAGCCCTACCTAGGCACAACATGAGAGGTCAAAGATGCCGCCTAAATCCTATGGCGTAGGGGTCTGGGCCCATCGCCCATTGCACACCTGCATGTTGCGAGGGCGGCCGGAAGCAAACCTAGCCTCCCTAATACAAGAGCAGCGCCCGGTCCAATTCGCACGCAGCGTCGCTCGATCGGCCGACGCCAAGAAGGCTTCGGCTGATACCACGATGTCAAGTGCCCATAACTGTTCCCGCGTAGTTGGTTAGTGTGTATAGTCCAGTGGCCAGACTTAGATCAAATACCAAGATCTCGTTAAGCGTGTTATTTTGAAGTAACCGCAGACGCCGACCAGGGCCAGGCCCACCTCTCACCTAGGTGGTCTCAACCTACCCTATCACTCCGCCACAAAGTAACAGTCGGGGCCGTCAGGAACCCAAGCCACCACTACCTGGATGGAACCACCTGCCCCTTCAGCCACCACATCAGAATCACTTGCGGGTACTCTATGAGCCGACCCGACTTTATTCACCACATGTATCATATATTATGTATATAAGTATAAACCCATGATCACCTCCCGAGTGATCACGGCCCGATAGTATAGCATGGCAGACGGACAAGATTGTAGGGCCACTGATGGAATACTAGCATCCTATACTAAGCATTTAGGATTGCAGGTAAAGGTAACAACAGTAGTAGCAAGGACAGGATATGCAACATAATAGGATTAACCGAAAACAGTAACATGGTACACTGCTCTAATGCAAGCAGTAGAGAGAAGAATAGGCGAGAACTGGTGATCAAGGGGGGGGGGGGCTTGCCTGGTTTCTCTGGCAAGGAGGGGTCGTCAACAACGTAGTCGATCAGGGCACAGGCAGCGGCGTTAGTCTCGAAGTCTAATGGAGAGAAGAGGGGGAAGAAACAATGAATACAATGCAAACAGATACATATTGATGCATGACATGACAAGTAACGATGCCAGGTGTGCCCTAACACGGTAGGAGGTGATACCGGCGAAGGGGGGAAATATTGGGAAAGTATTCCCGGTGTTAGGAATTTTCGGACAGATGAAACGGAGGGGGATTGTTGCATGTTCGTTGTGCTAGGGATTTGTAGCGGATGAACAGGCTGCGTATCCGGATTCGTCTCGTCATTCTGAGCAACTTCCATGTACAAAGTTTTTCCATCCGAGCTACGGTTTATTTTATATTAATTTTAAAAGATTTAATCATTTTTTGAATTTATTTAATTATTTTAAATGAACATTATCCAGAATAGTGTATGATGACTTCATCATGATGTCAGCAGTCAACAGGGCATTGACTGGGTAAAACTGACGTGTGGGTCCCAGCTGTCATAGACTTTTCAAACTAATTAGGGTTTAACTAATCTAATTACTGTTTAATTAATTAATACTAGTTAATTAGGTTAATTAAACATATTTAATTAAGTTAATTAATTTAATTAATTAATTAATATATATTTCATAATATTTTTTTAGATCTTTTTTTATTAAACGTTCTGGGGGTGGGCCCCCTGTGTCATACGCAGTGGGGGTCCTTAGCGGGCGAACGGGTTATGGGCGTTGGGCGCTGGGGTGCCCGCACACCCGAGGCCATCAGGGGAGAAGAGCGCCGCCACAGGCAGGTCGAGCAGCATGACGCAGCAAAGGGCGTCAGACGCTGGCAGCCTGATGAACGGCGAGGCGCGGCTCGGCGAAACGGCAAGGCCAGGCGGGGGCGGGGCGGCAGTGAGAGGCTGCGGGCATGGTCGTGGGCGGCAGGAGGCGGGGCGCAGGAGCAACGGTGCACGCCGCAAGCACGAGCATGCGGGGTCGCGACCGGGCGCGCTGAGGAAAGGAGGCCGCGACATCAGCGCTGGGAGCTTGAGCTTCATGAAAGCGCATGGCAGAGCTGCGCAGTGAGCATGGCGAGGGCGAGTGGGGGCGCGCGGGGTTGCCGGTACAGAGTAGCAGCAGAGAGAGGGAGGAGAGGCCAGGGCGCGAGGCGGCGACGCGGGCGGTTGCGGCAGTGAGGTGCGGCACGGGGAGGAGCAGCATGGTGGGGCACGGTCGGGGCATGCAGGGGGAGCAGCGGCAGCACGACAACATGCGGTCGAGCATGCGCGCTCGCGTGTGTGGGCCCACGCGAGAAGGGGCAGACGGGCACGGAGGCGCGGACGCGAGACGTCCTGGACAGGGGAAGAAGAGGGGAGGCGGAGGCCGATGGCCTCACCAGCGTTGCAGTGGCACGGGACGGCGAGGCTCGATGGAGCTCGTCGAGGAGGAGGATGGGGATGACTCCCGACGATGGATGATGGCTCCGGGCGGCGAGGCGGTCGAGGAGGCGCGGTGAAGTGGCGGGGCGGCGTGCGTCGACGATGGGTGGCCGAGGCGGAGGCGGCAAGCGACGGGGTCGGGAGCGGCTCCAGGCTCGGTGCCGTCCGGCGAGGAGGAGGACGAGGACGGGGCGGCAACGAGCATTGGCTCCCCTTCCCGATCCAGATCAGGATCGAGAGGCGGATGAGGGAGGAGTGGGCGATGTGGGGGGGAGTAGGGGAAGTGGGGTGGATCGAGGGTTAGGGTTTGGTTGCTCGGGGGAATAAGTGGGGATGGGGTGGGCCGGCCTGGTCGCTAGGCCAACTGGGCCGTGGCCCAGGGGGTGGGGGGTTTTTTGTTTTATTTTCTTTTATTTATTTTATATCTTTTCTGTTTTCTCTTTATCTACCTAGCATTTTAGTTTTGTAAAAAAACATAGGTTGTACCTAATTATTAAACTTAATTAAGTCACATACCAAACATTTTTGTTTTAATGTTTGAAAGTTTTTGATGTTTGACAAGAATTCAAATATGAATTCGAATCGTTTTTAACTAACGCGAGATTAGCAGCAGTAATGGAGGTGACGTGGCATCATTAGCAGAGGTTGTTGTGGCTTGATTATCTGGGCGTCACAATTCTCCTCCACTACAAGAAATCTCGTCCCGAGATTTAAGAGGTAGAGAAGGGGGGAAAGGTCTAGTTACGAAATTCTAACGGATCTTCTTGGCCTTGGTTGCTCTTCTCGAAGAGGTCGATCCCTTACATTGACGTCTTCATTTCTCTGCTTCCGGTCATCATGGTGAAGTCGTCCTTTTCTTTGGGAACTCCAACGTACTTATGAATAGGTAAGGGACAGCTCGGCTACGACAGAATGCTTATGAGGGAAACAATCTAGGGTTAACCCATGAATGAGCATAAGATTATCTCTCGAGTTGAACATATAAAATACATCGAGAGTAAGGTACGAAGGTACAATAAGAGGTTCCAAGCGGATAGAGAGTTGCTCGAAGTCTGAACCAGAGTGAGAAAGGGGTTCAGAGCAGCGAGAGTAAGTATTGCATGTGATACTAGTATAGAGCACTAGGAAGGTGGTCCGTGAATTAAATACGAAGCCAAGCGTGGGGAATAACCATTAGAAATAGGGTTGTACAGGAGAATCGGGTTTCGATCCTGTGGAACTGTGGGTTATGGGCCCACCATGTGGGTTAAAAGTAGGAAGGGCAGAGACGTCTTGCGTGATCATGCAAGCAAGGCATGTCAGAGGGTAGCCTGTCGATTATGTCGGCAACAATGTCGGTACCAAGGGCGAGGGACGAAGAGAACCATTTTCCTTCTCGTTGAGCGAGGCGGACCAATAGGCAAAGTTCTCATCCATCGGTGGCTGCCGGAATGTCATCAACAATAGTAACAGGGTCTTGCTGACAGAATTGTACAACGAGATGTTTACATAAGCAGGAGAATATTACTGCTTAGATCGTATAGATCACAAGCAACGTTAAACCAACCAATGGAAAGGAAAATATGATTATCAGATTAAACAGAACAATGGAAAGGAAAATGTGTTTAAACACATATTTCAAGGTTATATCCTTCTCAAGGACAAGCAGAGCATGATATCCATGACATGATATAATGTAGAAAACTCTTTACGTAGGGGAGAGAAATTTCATGAAATTACCAATACAACGGTGTTTGGATAATTGAGCAGGAAACAATTAGCATTGGGCTTCAAATGTTCTTATTGAAGATCGGAGTACCACAGACATGCTTCGAGATAGCATTGACATGGTCATTGGGTAAAGATCAGACTTTGGATTCACAAAGGATCCATATCAGGAACAACTTATAGAATAAGTCTTACAATTTCCTCAAGGAAGAATGGTTAACATTGCTAAAAGGAAGACTATAACAGTAGGCCCTCCAGCCAGGTGTGCTAGGCATGACGTCACCTTACCGGGTCATATAAAGACCAGCGTTATAACTCTTGGAAAATGCGTCCCAACCATCATATCTGACTGGGATTCATATCTGATTGGTGTTAGGATACCTCAGACTCAGGATGCCTAAGAATAAGAGGTGCAACACAATTGACGAGATTAAATTATATGATTCTCGGGAAATGAACTATGGAAGCGAGTTCCGAACAAGGGTTCATCATTAAGCCGAGGAGAGGATGAGGAGGTGGCTGATGGACTCGGCGATAATTCAACGAGGTATCCAAAAAAGAAGGATCTCCACAATTATGTGGATAAGGAGATAACATTTGTCAGATCAAATGATATAATCAAATATGCTCAAAGAAAACATACACAATTAAACAATGGTTGAAAGGTGCGCCCGAAATATGGGTTGGGTTGCACGACCAATGTCAGAATGGTGATTCAATAATCAATAGTCCAAGAATGAACGGCCAACCATTAACTTCAAAGCAATAGGGTTGCTAGAAGGGCAGAATCCAAACAACACCGTTCACTTGTTGGTACCCCAGTTGGAATCAACACAAGGACCAAGAAAGGATGGTGATGGTGAGAAGTATCACTATACCAAGAATTCTTAAGAGGTGAAGCAATTCTCACAACATCCTTGTCATCAAGTACATTAATACTTCAAGGTATAACATCATACAAGATGGATAGCAAGTTGCATTCATAACATGAACAAGTTTGTGTTGGGGGAAGGCAAGAATGTTGTCGATGATAACACAATCATCGAGGGGCAAGGATGGTATTTCCCATCATGTATTTGATTGATATCCTGGAAGAGCTCAAAATGTTGATGATGATCACGACACAATTGTCGAGAAATTAACTAAAGATGTAATCGATCGGCGATGACATCACGTCAAAGGAATGATGAAGCGAAAAGTTATTGGAACCACGGGTACGACACAAACTCAAAAGCAAGCTTGCGGTTCAAGGCGAAATAATATGATGAGGAAGATCGACGTAAACTTAGCTCATCGTCGACAATTTGTGCTTCGGGAAGAAGGACCAAGTAGCACAGTTAAAATTTAGCACGATAATGATATAGCCGATCAGGCTTGGGATGAAGTGATCGGGTAGAAACTTGTAAGCAAGTAAGATTGCTAAGAATGGTTGAATCGTAGAAAGGACACGATTCAGTTATCGGTGTATTTGAGTGACTAACCACTCAGAACCTGAGAAAATTTGGAATCGGTGAGAAGGTAGTACTTGATGAAGAACTCATAAGAAGTTATGTTGTTCCGTGATAACCTCGAGATACCAGGGGGGTAATACTCGACGACGGATCAAAGTAAATGTTGGACTGTGGTATTGCTCTGTAGAAGACAAGTGCTTAAACTTGCACAGGAAATGGTATTTAAAGGAGAACATGGTCGGAACCACGATTGAAAAAGGCCAGATCCCAGATATAAGATGAACTTATACCAAGGGAATAATTAATTTTAAAAGAAGCTTCAATGAGAAGATCTACATCGTGTCCATGGGCATGAACGCAAAGTTCAAGGTCGACTCCCACTTCTTCAATGTAAAACCTTCCATTCACCTATCGCTTTTCGAAAATGGCATTAGTTGTTGAAAGTTTTACCTGGTGCAATACCATATAAGTATGACCCGTGAAATCTTTCGGGTTCACACAGAGTAAGGAAGGCATAGGTTTAACCCATCGGGGTATCTTATGAACACATACCACAACTTCAGGAGCGAATAACTCAAGCTCGGGAGCATAGCATGGTTGACAAAAGCAGGGGATACAATTTACCAAAGGCATTATATATCCGATGAAAGGCTCACAAGGTTAATGAATATGAAGGACGGTGTCGGACAAAATCCAACAAAGGATCTGGTGGTCCATAAGGGATCTGAGGTGAGCATCGGTACTCAACCAGAAGAAGAAAGGATGCAAGGAGATCAGATTATAGAAACAACTGACTAACTCAAAGCTCAAATGCAAAGGAATTATGAATTCCAAGACAAGGGATCAGAAGCAATGCTCTGATTATAGATGGATAGGTTGAATAGCCTTAGGGGTACAATCGATGGCAATTTGATTGGTCATGATCCAACTCATGTTTAAAATGACGTCTGAGAAGGAAAGATAATTTAAAAGGATCAACCGATGATTGCGTGCATTCGCACACATGTTGAATCGATAGGATCAAAATGACGGTGTCAAAGGAGACTAATGAATATTGCCAGCCATATGGGAAGCATCCATAATACAAGCAGACAAGTATTTGCAGACCAATAAGATGCTAAGGATTTTCGGAGGATCAAATAGTATTTCGAAGACTTTTGTGAAACACCTGAACAACTGGGGATGAGCGGATACTCGGTAAGTGTGAGGAATTATCCATAGGGGTATTCATGTGGCAAAGAACTGCAAGTCAGTACGCACAAATTATTCTCGAAACAATAGAGAGGAATTTGAGGTATCTTATAATAACAAGGTCACTGGGAATGATTGTATGAATGGCAAGTGTATGTGGTTATACATCGAGGTTTATCGATGGATGGGAATTGCAAAAGCGATGACACAAAGTCTCGAGAGAGCATCATAGAGTATCCTCGGAATCTTCTGGTGCAGCAGACGATCATCGGTAACAAGGTGCTCTCCGGGTGAAAGTGATCACGAAATCCTAATGTTAGATTTAGCAAAATTCATTTAACCCAAATAGAAGAGAGATAAAGATGACCCTCGGCTCATGAAACCCGGGGAAAAAGGCTTAGGTGGCAAATGGTAAAACCAAAGTTGGGCCTTCTTTGGACGAGTCTTATTCAAAGCGAACTGTCAAGGGGTCCCATAAATTACCCAACCGTAAGGAACGCTAAATCAAGGAACATAACACCGGTATGACGAAACTAGGGTGGCAAGAGTGGAACAAAACACGTGCATAAGGCCGAGCCTTCCACCCTTTACCAAGTATATAGATGCATTAATTATAGCAGATATATATTGTGATATCCCCAACAAGTAAACATGTTCCAACAAGGAACAACATCTCCATGTTCCAATAAGGAACAAACTTCATCTTCACCGCAACTAGCAACGCTATAAGAGGGCTGAGCAAAGCGGTAACATAGCCAATCAACGGTTTGCTAGGAAAGGATGGTTAGGGCTGACATGGCAATATGGGTGGCATGATAAGCAAGTGATAGGCATCGTAGCATAGGCATAGCAAAAGAGCGAGCATCTAGCATAGCAAAGATAGAAGTGATTTCGAGGGTATGGTCATCTTGCTCAAAGTTCTCGAGTTGTCGAAAGCTTGATCCTCGTAAGCGTTCTCAACAGGTTCCTCGCTCACGCACTCGCCTCCGGCTCTACCCAAAGCAAGGACACAAACAAAGGAACCACCATAAATCACGGTGCAATGCACAAGCAACATGATGCTAAACATGACATGATATGCGAGATGTGATATGCAAGGCGATGCGCGCTCCGAAGGAAAATGATGAACCAGGCATCAACTTGGCAAACCAAGTATGCCGCTGAAAGATGAGATGATTTCGTTGAAATCGATATAAAGATCACCGAATCGGATGCACGGTTTGCAAATGACAAGCAAAACAAGAATGGCACAAATCTGCCATTAACAGCATGATACCACATAGCAAGCAACAAGAAATTAAGCTACTGCACCCAAACGTACCAGAAAAGCATATGGCAGTGATCTACTCAAGATGCTTGACAAAAGATGAACACTGAGCTACGGCTAAATCACAACATAACAGGTCCAAACAAGCATGGAAAAAGTGCAAAACATATCAGCTTCACAGACTTGGAGAAAATACTAACATGCTAGAAATCAGCATCAGGAAGCAATGTTCAGAGCAATGAAACAGCATGCTACAGGAACTTATAATAGCAAAACAAGGCATGGCATGAATCTACTCAAAGCATAGAACAAAAGTCCCTTACTGACCATAAGCCAAAAAGGATCAGAAAATATAGTAACACCCATGTCAATATAGCAAGTTTCATAATGATTCAGCACAGGGCATGTCAAAACAGATAACAAGTAGGTATGTTTAAGAGCTCGATGCACTCACTACAGAGCCTTTCATGATAAACTAAGCATACATACATCAATAAGACATGGCATAGAAGATATACATGGCAAGAACAACATCATAGCATACACGGATCAACCACAACAACCTTGGCAAAATTGAATAACATGTAAACAATCTGCCAGGAAACATTTTATAGCAAAAGTAGAGCTCGATTGACTCAAGCTATGGCACTCCATAATTGCAAACAAGGGCATGGATGGATAGAGCATAACCATATGTTCAAAACGTCCTTACTGAAGTATCTCAAAATATGCATGGATCTCTCGGTAGCATCAAGTTAACATGGCATAAAAATATCAGCAAAACAGGGGCTGAAATCAGCAACATCAGGAAGCCTAGTTTGCATGCTTGTGCTAGTCACCACATAGATCACAAAAATGCATGGCATACACCCCTGGAAAGATGGCATGGCATATTACAAAACACATGTAGGACTCAAGATCATAGGGTGCACACATCAATCATGGCAAAAATGACAAAAGTGCATGTTCTGTTAAGAAACAGAAACTAACATCACATAGCCCTCTTCTAACAGCATTTCGGGCATCAAGATGAGCTCAAATGAAAATGATGCAATGAGATGAAATGATCTACTCTTCGAGGCGAACATTTTGACATATTACACGCACGAAACGGAGCTACGGGTGCAGAGTTCTGATGCGTTGAAAATGCCACAAATTAATCACCGAAATAAAACTTAGACGAATTTTGGGGGAAGAAAGTCAACCGCTCGACAGATCTCAGATCCGGCGGCGAGGCTCGAGGCTCGCCGGCCGGAGGAGGAGGGGCGGCTGCTCGCCGGGCGGAGGAGGAGGAGGCGGCGGCGCCAGGATGATGGCCGGCGGCCGGGAGCGGGGCCGCGATGGTCGGAGCTTGGGCGGCGGCCGGGATCGATGGCGGGCGGGCGGAGTCGGGGGCCGGGCGCTGGCGCTGGCGCGGCGCGGTCGGTCGAGCGGCGGCGGGCGCTGGCTGCGGGCGCCGCCGGGCCGGGAGGGCCCTTTGGCCTCATGGGCCGCGCTGGGCGGCGGCGGGGACCCGGCCACGGGCGCTGGCCGAGTGGCGGTGGGCAGCGGCGGACGTTGTCCGCCCGCTCGGACACGTCCGCGGCGGCGGAGGGATTCGCCTAGGGTTTCGGGGAATGATCCGGATTTGGAGGAGATGCATATTTATAGGTAGAAGGAGCTAGGAAGCTCCAAATGAGGTGCGGTTTTTACCACACGATCGTGATCCCACGACGGAGAGCATGGAAGTGACTTAGATGGGTTATTGGACTATTTTGAAGGGTGTTGGGCTGCAACTTAAAAGAGGCTTTTGCGAGAGTGCGGTTAACCGTTGGAGTACCAAACGAGCTCCAAATGACCGAAACTTGACCGGTGGTCTACCGGTGGTATACCAAGGCCACTTGACAAACCTCGGTCCATTCCGAGAACGTTTAGTACCCGCCATGGAAAAACGTAAAAGGGGACGCCGGGGACATAGGAGTGCGGATTGCAAAACGGACAACGGAAAAATGCTCGAATCATGAGACTAACACGTATGCAAATGCGATGCACATGATGACATGATATGAAATGCATGACATGGACAAAATGCAAAAGAAGAAAACCCAACCACGGAGGGAATATCATATCACAATGCCGAAAATGGCAAGAGTTGGAGTTACAAATATGGAAAGTTACATCCGGGTGTTACAACACTCCACCACTACAAGAGGATCTCGCCCCAGATCTAGGACTGAAAGAACTCGGATATTCGAACGGAGGTGATCCTCACGCCCCGGTGGCTTCTCGGTCGGAATGGTGTGACCACTTCACTTTCAGGAATTTGATTGACTTGTTGCGAGTCTTGCGCTCGGTTTCTTCAAGAATAGCAACGGGTGCTCATGATAAGAGAGATCTTCTTGAAGGTCAATTTCTTGAAGTTGATAGTGCGTTCAGGAGTCTTGAAGCACTTGCGAAGTTGCGACACGTGAAACACATCATGCACGCTTGCGGTTGGACGGAAGCTCGTTGATAGGCGAGATCGCCTCTTTTGCCAATGATCTTGAAAGGACCCACGTATCTAGGGGCAAGCTTCCTTTGATACCGGGCGACGAGTGCCTTTCATTGAGAGACGCGAGGTAGACATGGTCTCCGATTTCAAAAGCCACATCACGGTGCTTGTCATCATAATAGCTCTTCCGCGCGATTGCGCTGCTTTGAGATTCTCACGAATGACTTTGCACATTTCTTCCGCTTCGTGATCAAGTCGCTGCCAAGAAGTTGGCGCTCACCTGTCTCGCACCAATTGAGAGGAGTACGGCACTTTCGCCATAGAGAATTTCGAATGGGGCCTTGCCCGAACTCGCTGGAAGCTGTTGTTGTAGGAGAACTTCGGCATATGGAAGACAATCTTCCCACTTCATATCAAGGAAATGACACAAGCCCCGAGCATATCTTCAAGGATTTGATTGATTCGCTCGACTTGGCCACTTGTTTGAGGATGGAAAGCTGTGTTGAAACGAATGTTGGTGCCCATGGCCTTCAAAATAATCCCAAAACTTGGAGGTAAAGATGCTTCCACGGTCCAAGAGATCACTTGTGGAATGCCGCAAGGAGACAATCCTCGAGGTGTAAAGCTCGCCAACCGAGCTGCTGTGATAGATTCTTTGATAGGAAGAAAATGAGCCACTTTAGTAAGCTTGTCAATGACAACGAAGATAGCATCATTTCCACGCTTGGACTTAGGAAATCCAGTGACGAAGTCCATTTCAATATGATCAAACTTCCATTCTGGAATAGCAAGAGGTTGGAGGAGACCAGCTGGTCGTTGGTGTTCTGCTTTCACTCTTCTGCAGACATCACACTCATTCACGAATTGAGCAATTTCTCGCTTCATTTGAGTCCACCAATATGACTGCTTGAGGTCATGGTACATCTTCGTACTTCCAGGATGAATGGATAGAAGCGAATTGTGTGCCTCGCTCATAATGACTTTACGAGATCACCCTTAGGAACCACAATCCGTCCTCAAGAAAAGAGTATCTTTGTCATCAATGTGGAAGCACTTGTATTTGGAAATGCCCTTGTCGATACCACGTTTCACCTTTTTCACCATGGTATCCAGGAGTTGAGCTTCACGAATCTGATCTTCCAAAGTAGGAGAGACTATGAGGTTGGCAAGAAAACCTTGAGGAACAACTTGAAGATTCAGCTTGCGGAAAGCTTCACAGAGATCCGGTTGGAAGGGCTTGAGGATTAAACTGTTGCAATAAGCCTTCCTGCTCAAAGCATCTGCAATCACATTGGCCTTGCCCGGAGTATATTCAATACTTGGGTTGTACTCTTGAATCATTTCGACCCATCGAGTCTACCTGAGGTTGAGGTTGGGTTGAGTGAAGATATACTTGAGACTCTTGTGATCAGTGAAAATGTCCACTTTCCTTCCCAACAAGAGATGTCTCCATGTTATCAATGCATGGACAACGCCGCCAACTCAAGATCGTGAGTGGGGTAGTTCTTTCGTTGGGCTTCAGGTGACGAGAGGTATAAGCCACAACTCTCTTCTCTTGCATTAACACAGCACCGAGACCTTGAAGAGAAGCATCACGTAAAACTTCAAATGGCTTGGATTCATCGGGAGGAGTCAAGACAGAGCTGTGACGAGTTTCTCTTTGAGAGTATTGAAAGCAACGCCACACTCGGGAGACCGGATATATTTCACATGCTTCGAGGAGGTTGGAAAGAGGCTTTGCAATCTTAGAGAAGTTCTCAATGAATCTTCGCAATAGCTTGCAAGACCAAGAAAATCTGTGAAGCTGCTTGACATTCGAGGAGGTTCCCAATTCACAATGCGGACACCTTCTCGGGATTAACAGCGATGCCCTTGGCGGAGATGATATGACCAAGATAAAGCACTTCATCAAGCCAAAATTCACATTTGGAGAACTTAGCATAGAATTGATACTCTCTGAGCTTGTCTAGCACCAATCGCAAATGTTTAGCATGATCCTTCTTATTCTTGGAGAAGACCAAAATATCATCAAGATAGACCAAGACGAATTCATTGGTGTACGGGTTGAAGATGAAGTTCATCATCCGAGAGAATGTTGGAGGAGCATTGATGAGGCCGAAAGACATGACAGTATATTCATAAGAACCAAAGCTTGTTCTGAATGCTGTCTTGGGAATATCTTGTTCACGAATGCGAATCTGATGATAACCCATACGAAGGTCAAGCTTGGAGAACACTTTAGCACCTTTGAGTTGCTCGAAAAGCTCATTGATGTTGGGAAGTGGATACTTGTTCTTGATTGTCTTCTTATTCAATGGACGGTAATCGACGCAAAGTCGGTCCGCGCCATCCTTCTTCCGGACAAAAGAACACCACAACCCCAAGGAGATGAACTCGGTCGATCAAACCAGACGCTCTTGTTCATCGAGCTGCTTCTTCAATTCCTTCAGATCATCAGTCCAAGCTTGTATGGACGCTTGCAAACGGGTTCGATGCCGTGCTCAAGATCGATAACTAATTCAATCGCCGATGAGGAGGCATACCCAAAGCTCTTCCGAAAGACATCTTGGTACTCACAAACGATCGAATCTAAGAGATAGCATCCAATTCGCCCTTCTCATTGAGAGAAAACAACCAATGGTTTCATCACGAGCGGCATAGATGATCACATCATTAGAAGAATGAGTCAATTGAATTTCCAGCAGCACAATCAAGCTGAGCTTTGTGCTGATAAAGCCACCCATTCCGAGAATAAGATCAATATCCGAGTCACCCAGACAATTGGTTTAGCCGTAAATCTATAATCGCCCATCTTGATAGAAACATCCGGGACATAATTATTAGCTGTCATTTGCTTACCCGGGGACACAATTGATAAAGAACTAGGCAATTCTTGATAACCCAACTCATGCTTAGATGCAAAAGGTCTTGAGATGAAACAATGCGATGCACCAGTATCAAATAAGACTTTTGCAGGAATATCATTAACTGGGAGATTACCCATTATCACATCAGAAGATTCCTCCGCTTGAGCTGCATTCATCATATTCACCTTTGCAGACTTGGGATTATGCTTGACCACTGCATTGCTTGAAGATTTCACAGGAGGAGGAGGCGGAAGGCGCCTTTGATTGAAGCACTTGTTCGCATAGTGGCCTTTCTGCTGACACTTGTTGCAAGTCACCTCGAGAGCGGACGGTGGTAAGGAGCATTTGGCCTTGGAGCTTGAGAATTAGACTTGTTTCGATAGCCTGGTTGGGCGGGTGGGAAGATCCACGACCACCTGAGTTCTTCTCACGATAAGGCCGACGGAACGGACGAGGAGGAAGGTAGAACTTCCGCTTAGCTGCCACTTGAGAGGAATAAGAAGATCGAATCGCATCCCCGATTCTCTTCTTAGAATCCTCACATTTGAGCTGGGCAGCTTCTTGCTTCAAAGTGCCATGTTGTAGAATTCATCATACTTTTCTCGCTCAAAAGCACAAGAGCTAATTGCAGATCTTCTCGAGACCACCTCTGAATTGATAGATCATACTCTTTTCATCGTGGACGCCTTGCTTAGCAAAGCGAAGCGAGTTCTCGAACTGGATATTGTATTGATACACAAACATGTTGCCTTGCTTGATATTGCGGAACTCCTCACGCTTGCTCTCAACAACACTTTTCGAATGTGGTGAGCTCAAATCTCGGCGGAACTCATCCTGTAATGACACGACCTCCTCTGGAATCTTTGTGTTGCTGATACCACTCAGCAGCTTGGTCCTTGAGTTGAAATGATGCAAACTTGACAAAGTCCTCAGGTCTGACATTGCTACCTTCAAAATGTTTGCAGATGTCCACAAGCCAATCGTTGGCGTCTATGGCCTCGACACAGAAACTGAAAGACTTCGGCTGATAAGCGAGGAACTGACTGAGAGTAGCAAAGTGCGGCTGGTTGTTGCCTTGGCCTTGATTTCCTTGACTGCCTTGCCCTTGGGTACGCTCTTGCAAGAGTTGCAAAATCATTTGAGCATTGGCATTGGTGGCTGCCATGATAGCTTGCCAGGCCTCCGGAGGCGGAGGTGGAGGTGGTGGGTTCGACTGATTCCCATCATCACGATCCGGATTCAGACGCGTTGGCGGAGCCATCCTGAAGAGGGTGACATCCGTTAGCACTTGATAGACAAATTGACAAGTTGAATCAACGGATAGAAATTGCAACATATAGTCTTCACAATAAAGATTCGAACAAGGATGAACGAATGAATTCCAAAAGCGAACATCACACGTCCATTTAAGGTGAGAAGCCACTTGATTAAGAGTTGATGAAAAAAAATAACAAGGTAAGACTGGAACAAATAAGTGGTAAGGATTACCCAATCACAAACCAAATATTCAAGGGAAGAAATGCTAGAGCTACTTGAATCCCACCTATAAACTCCCGAAACTTTCGGTTATGCAATCTGGTGTTGGGGATACAGGGACACAAAATATATCACCCAAACTAACAATACCTAGATCCAATTGTATCCATCCGTCAACACATAACCAAGAAACCTTCGAAATCATGTACCTCGACCTTCAAAAGCATCCGTTATACAAGTCATGGCAATACTCCCGAGCTCGCAAAGATCGGGTTATCGGGTTATCTCACCAACAACTGCACAAAAGAGATTTCGATGTCGGCAAAACTCAGGTATTCCGAATCGCAACGATAAAATTGTGACGACAACACCTCGGAGCTCAACTCCCCGGACACCGCACAACCCCTAAATGTCGAGGCACCAAGAACAATGTTCTCGTCACAAAACCATCGGAACGATTCCAAGATACCCGCGTGATCCTAAAAAAAATTTAGTGAAATTTGAGGAAAGGAGAGTCAAAACTTCTACGTCAGGAGGCCTCACCAGAGCGACGAAGGGACTGGGGAGTAAAAAGAATCCTACTCTCCGATATATATAATCCTAAGACTCAAAACATTTTTTTCTAGACTCAACAAAGTCCGCAAACAATCAAGTAGGGGGCTCCTAAGTCGGGGAAGGCTCTGATTACCAACTTGTAACGCCCTCGATGCGGCTATATCTCCCACGTGTCGAAGCACGACTTAGAGGCATAACCGCATTGAAAGCAATGTCGCAAGTGAGGTAATATTCACACAACCCATGTAATACATAAGGGAAAGAGATACATAGTTGGCTTACAGTCACCACTTCACACAATACATAAATAAACATCCATCATTCAGATTACACTCAAGGTCCGACTACGGAACCAAATAAAAGAAGATACCCCAAATGCTACACAGATCCCCGATCGTCCCAACTGGCTCCACTATCGATCATCGGAAAAGACACATAGTAACGACCACGTTCCTCATCGAACTCCCACTTGAGCTCGGTTCGCCACCTGACCGCATCGCCGGCACTTGCAACTGTTTTGGTAGAATCTGTGAGACACGGGGACTCAGCAATCTCACACCCGCGAGATCAAGACTATTTAAGCTTATAGGAAGGACAGAGTAGTAAGGTGGAGCTGCAGCAAGCGACTAGCATATATGGTGGCTACATTCGCAAAAGAGAGCGAGAAGAGAAGCAAGGCACAGTCGTGAAGCTAGTAGCGATCAAGAAGTGATCCTGAACTACTTACGTCAAGCATAACTCCAACACCGTGTTCACTTCCGGACTACCGAGAAGGGACCATCACGGTTACACACGCCGTTGATGTGTATTTTAATTGAGGTCAACTTCGGTTTTGTACAACCGACATTAACAAATTCCCATCTGCCTCATAACCGCGGGCACGGCTTTCAAAGATAATACCGCAGGGTGTCCCAACTTAGCCCATTATAAGCTCTCACGGTCAACGAAGGATATTCTTCTACCGGAAGACCCGATCAATCTCGAATCCGGACTACAAGACATTTCGACAGCAATAAAACAAGACCAGCAAAGCCGCCCGAATGTGCCGACAAATCCCGATAGGAGCTGCACATATCTCGTTCTCGTGGCACACCGGATGAGCAGTCCGTATAACTAAAACCAGACCTCAAGTTTCCTTGAGGGGCGCCGCAAAGCACTTAGTTTGGGCCAGCACTCGAAGGAGCACTGGTCCGGGGTTAAAATAAAGATGACCCTCGGGCTCGCGAAACCCGGGGAAAAAGGCTTAGGTGGCAAATGGTAAAACCAAAGTTGGGCCTTGCTGGACGAGTCTTATTCAAAGCGAACTGTCAAGGGGTCCCATAAATCACCCAACCGTAAGGAACGCAAATCAAGGAACATAACACCGGTATGACGGAAACTAGGGTGGCAAGAGTGGAACAAAACACCTGCATAAGGCCGAGCCTTCCACCCTTTACCAAGTATATAGATGCATTAATTATAGCAGATATATATTGTGATATCCCCAACAAGTAAACATGTTCCAACAAGGAACATCATCTCCATGTTCCAATAAGGAACAAACTTCATCTTCACCTGCAACTAGCAACGCTATAAGAGGGGCTGAGCAAAGCGGTAACATAGCCAATCAACGGTTTGCTAGGAAAGGATGGTTAGGGGCTGACATGGCAATATGGGTGGCATGATAAGCAAGTGATAGGCATCATAGCATAGGCATAGCAAAAGAGCGAGCATCTAGCATAGCAAAGATAGAAGTGATTTGAGGGTATGGTCATCTTGCGCAAAGTTCTCAGAGTTGTCGAAAGCTTGATCCTCGTAAGCGTTCTCAACAGGTTCCTCGTTCACGTACTCGTCTCCCGGCTCTACCCAAAGCAAGGACACAAACAAAGGAACCACCATAAATCACGATGCAATGCACAAGCAACATGATGCGAAACATGACATGATATGCGAGATGTGATATGCAAGGCGTATGCGCGCTCCGGAAGGAAAATGATGAACCAGGCATCAACTTGGCAAACCAAGTATGCCGCTGGAAAGATGAGATGATTTTGGTTGAAATCGATATAAAGATCACCGGAATCGGATGCACGGTTTGGAAATGACAAGCAAAACAAGAATGGCACAAATCTGTCGTTAACAGCATGATACCACATAGCAAGCAACAAGAAATTAAGCTACTGCACCCAAACGTACTAGAAAAGCATATGTCAGTGATCTACTCAAGATGCTTGACAAAAGATGAACACTGAGCTACGGCTAAATCACAACATAACAGGTCCAAACAAGCATGGCAAAAGTGCAAAACATATCAGCTTCACAGACTTAGAGAAAATACTAACATGCCAGAAATCAGCATCAGGAAGCAATGTTCAGAGCAATGAAACAGCATGCTACAGGAACTTATAATAGCAAAACAAGGCATGGCATGAATCTACTCAAAGCATAGAACAAAAGTCCCTTACTAACCATAAGCCAAAAAGGATCAGAAAATATAGTAACACCCATGTCAATATAGCAAGTTTCGTTAACAGATTCAGCAACAGGGCATGTCAAAAACAGATAACAAGTAGGCATGTTTAAGAGCTCGATGCACTCACTACAGAGCCTTTCATGATAAACTAATCATACATACATCAATAAGACATGGCATAGAAGATATACATGGCAAGAACAACATCATAGCATACACGGATCAACCACAACAACCTTGGCAAAATTGAATAACATGTAAACAATCTGCCAGGAAACATTTTATAGCAAAAGTAGAGCTCGATTGACTCAAGCTATGGCACTCCATAATTGCAAACAAGGGCATGGATGGATAGAGCATAACCATATGTTCAAAACATCCTTAATGAAGTATCTCAAAATATGCATGGATCTCTCGGTAGTATCAAGTTAACATGGCATAAAAATATCAGCAAAACAGGGGCTGAAATCAGCAACATCAGGAAGCCTAGTTTGCATGCTTGTGCTAGTAACCACATAGATCACAAAAATACATGGCATACACCCCTGGAAAGATGGCATGGCATATTACAAAACACATGTAGGACTCAAGATCATAGGGTGCACACATCAATCATGGCAAAATGACAAAGTGCATGTTCGTTAAGAAAGCGAAACTAACATCACATAGCCCTCTTCTAACAGCATTTCGGGCATCAATATGAGCTCAAATGAAAATGATGCAATGAGATGAAATGATCTACTCTTCGGGGCGAACATTTTGACATATTACACGCACGAAACGGAGCTACAGGTGCAGAGTTATGATGCATTGAATATGCCACAAATTAATCACCAAAATAAAAACTTAGACGAATTTTGGGGGGGGGAGAAAGTCAACCGGCTCGACAGATCTCAGATCCGGCGCGCGGGGCTCGAGGCTCGCCGGCCGGAGGAGGAGGGGCCGGGCGGCTGCTCGCCGGGCGGAGGAGGAGGGCACGGGCGGGCGGGGATACGGGGCGGCCGGAGCGGGGCGCGGTGGGGAGCGGGGGGGCCATGGTCGGAGCGGGCCGCGGTGGCCGGAGCTTGGGCGGCGCGCCGGGATCGCGGTGGCCGGGCGGCCGGAGTCGGGCCGGCGGCGCTGGGCGGCGCGGGCGGCCGGCCGGGAGGGAGGAGCGGGGGGCTGGGTGGGCGCCACCTCGGGCCGGGAGGGCTCGCCTGGGCCTCATGGTGGGCGGTGGGGGGGCGGCGGTGGGGACCCGGGGCCACGGGGCGCGCTGAGTGGCGGTGGGCGGCGGCGACGTTGTCCGCCCGCCGGACACGCCCGGCGGCGGCGGAGGGATTCGCCTAGGGTTTCGGGAGGAATGATCCGGATTTGGGGGAGATGCATATTTATAGGTAGAAGGAGCTAGGAAGCTCCAAATGAGGTGATTTTACCACACGATCGTGATCCGACGACGGAGAGCATGGAAGTGACTTAGATGGGTTATTGGACTATTTTGAAGGGGTGTTTGGCTGCAACTTAAAAGAGGCTTTTGCGAGAGTGTGGTTAACCGTTGGAGTACCAAACGAGCTCCAAATGACCCGAAACTTGGCCGGTGGTCTACCGGTGGTATACCAAGGCCACTTGACAAACCTCGGTCCATTCCGAGAACGTTTAGTACCCGCTCACGGAAAAACGTAAAAGGGGACGCCGGGGGACATAGGAGTGTTTAACTAATCTAATTACTATTTAATTAATGAACACTAGTTAATTAGGTTAATTAAACATAATTAATTAAGTTAATTAATTAATTATTATATTTTTTTAGATCTTTTTTATTAAATGTTGTGGGGGTGGGCCCCCTGTGTCACACGCAGTGGGGGTCCTTAGCGGGCGAACGGGTTATGGGCGTCGGGCGCAGGGATGCCCGCACACCCGGGCCATCAGGGGAAAAGAGCGCCGGCCATGGCGGCGGGCCGGAGCAGGGCAGCGCAGCAACGGGCGTCGGCACGCAGGCAGGCACAGTGAACGGTGAGGCGCGGCTCAGCGGAACAACAAGGCCAGGCGGGGGCGGTGCGGCAGTGAGGGGCTACGGGCATGGCCGTGGGCGGTAGGGAGGCGGGCGGCGCAGGGAGCAATGGGCGCATGCCGGCAAGCACAGGCATGCGGGGGTCGCGGCCCGGGCGCGGCGCAGGGAAGGAGGCCGCGACATCAGTGCTGGGAGCGTGAGCATGCGCGCGCATGGCAGAGCGGCGCAGTGAGCGTGGCGAGGGCGAGTGGGGGCGCGCGGGGCTGCCGTTGCAGAGTAGCAATAGAGAGCGGGACGAGAGGCCAGGGCGCGAGGCGGCGACGCGGGCGGTTGCAGCAGTGAGGTGCGGCGCGGGAGGAGCAGCACGGTGGGGCGCGGTCGGGGCCTGCAGGGGGAGCAGCGGCAGCATGACAACAGGAGGTCGAGCACGCGCGCTCGCGTGTGCGTGCCCACGCGAGCAGGGGCAGACGGGCACGGCGGCGCGGGCGCGAGACGTCCTGGACGGCTGGAAGAAGAGGGGAGGCGGAGGCCGATGGCCTCACCAGTGTTGCAGGGGCACGGGGCGGCGAAGCTCGATGGAGCTCGTCGAGGAGGAGGATGGGTATGACGCGCGGCGATGGATGATGGCTCCGGGCGGCGAGGCAGTCGAGGATTACACGGTGAAGTGGTGGGGCGGCATGCGTCGCTGACGGGTGGCCGAGGTGGAGGCGGCAAGCGACGGGGTCGGGAGTGGCTCCAGGCTCGGGGCGGTCCGGTGAGGAGGAGGACGAGGACGGGGCGGCAACGAGCGTTGGCTCCCCTTCCCGATCCAGATCGGGATCGAGAGGCAAACGAGGGAGGATTGAGCGATGTGGGGGAATGGGGGAAGTGGGGTGGATCGAGGATTAGGGTTCGGTTTCTCGGGGGAATAAGTGGGGATGGGGTGGGCCGGCCTGGTCGCTAGGCCAACTGGGTCGTCGCCCAGGGGTGGGGGTTTCTTTGTTTTCTTTTCTTTTATTTATTTTATTTCTTTTCTGTTTTCTCTTTATCTACCTAACATTTTAGTTTTGTAAAAATACATAGGTTGTACCTAATTTAGTAAACTTAATTAAGTCGCATACCGAACATTTTTGTTTTAATGTTTGAAAGTTTTTGATGTTTTACAAGAATTCAAATATGAATTTGGATCGTTTTGAACTAACGCGAGATTAGCGACGATAACAGAGATGACGTGGCATCATTAGCAGAGGTTATTGTGGCTTGATTATCCGGGCGTCACAATTTGCCACTTGTTCATGCACTTTTGTTCCAGCTCCACTCAATGATTCTTGTCCTCTACTAGCATCACATTCTATATGCTGCTTTGCTCTGTGACTCAAGGACCAAACCTATTTTGACTCAGACTCCAGAAGATCCCTTCTTGGAAATTGATGTCAAAGGGGAAGAGAGAGATCACATCAAAGCTTATTCACTTCAAAAGGGGAGAGAGAGAAAAAGGGAGAGAGAGAGAGAGATAATCACATCAAAGTCCCCAGATGCTTGGTGTTCAAGAGGAGAGAAGACACATGTCTTTAAGAGGGGAAAGACATGTCAATTTGTGTTATGATTTGTGATCTGATCTGTTTTGCTCTGATTTTGTTTCCCTACTTTCTCCCAATATCCAATATAAGATTCAGGGGGAGAAAGACAGCTAGGGAAGGAAAATCTTTAAATTCATTGCATATCTTTTTCCTTGGGGACATGTCTATATCCAATAGAGTACCTAGTACTCACTTTCTACATGTCATCCCAGTCTAGGTACTCTTGTGGTTCCTTTTGTTTGCTCTGTCTAGTAGTTGTACCTGTGTTACTCTAACCTTGTTTACTCAGGTTCATCTCTTCCTAAGCCAGCTCAAGACCACAAGGTAAGTATATGCATCACACTCATGTGCATGAAGATCTCTTGCTATTGTACATATTGTTTGCAAGAAGGAATCATGAACATGAAGTTACAACTTCATATATTCACATCATTTGCTCTGATGCATATAGCCAAGATACATGTAACACATTGGTTGCTCTGTCATGTTTATGCATTCACATGCTCTTACATTCCATATTGACATGATTGCATACATGTAGGGGGAGCCTATGCATGTTACATGTCTTTCCAAAGCTTTACTTGCTATTCTCTATATATTTATCTAAAGCTTTGATGTATGTTGTCATCAATTACCAAAAAGGGGGAGATTGAAAGCACAAGTGCTCCCTCGGTGGTTTTGGTAATTAATGTCAACATATCTCTTGCTGTACTAATGTTTTCATCTAGTATATTTCAAACAAGTTCAACAGATGGAGTGGTGTGAACAACAGGATATGGAACCCCTTCAAGAAGCTAAGGACAAAGGATTGGATCAAGCTCAAAAGCTCAAGACTCTACATTTTCATTTTAGTGATCCAAGATCACATTGGGTCCATAGGAAAAGCCAATACTATTAAAAGGGGATGAGGTGTTGCTTAATGGGTTGCTTGCTCAAAGTGCTTAGTGATATGCTCCACAACCCTCAACCACTTTCTCATATCCACATATGTCCCAAACCAAAAATTCAAACTCGGCCCCACCGAATCATTCTATCCGGCGCCACCGAGTTCCTTTTACATAGCTACTGCCAGAAACCCTAGTCACTTCGGTCTCACCGATGGGATCTCGGTCTCACCGAGATGGGCTTGCAAACTCTCTGTTGCCTGTTGCAATAATTTCGGTCTTACCGAGATTTGTAATCGGTATCACCGAGTTTGCCTGACTAACTCTCTAGTTAGCTTATTACCAAAATCGGTCCCACCGAGTTTGTGTTATTGGTCAAACCGAGATGAGGTTTTTCCCTAAACCTAGCACATCGGTCCCACCGAGTTGATCATATTGGTCCCACCGAAATGCCTAACGGTCACATTTTGAACTGAATTGGTCTGACCGAGTTCCATTATTCGGTCCCACCGAGTTTGGTGATTTGTGTGTAACGGTTAGATTTTGTGCGGAGGCTACATATGCCCCTCCACCCACTCTTCATTCGTGAGGAGAGCCATCAGAACATGCCTACACTTCTAGCATACATTTTCTGAGAGAGAACCACCTACTCATGTGTTGAGGTCAAGATATTCCATTCCAACCACATAAATCTTGATCTCTAGCCTTCCACAACTAGCTTTCAACTCAAATCATCTTTCCACCAAATCCAAATCTGTGAGAGAGAGTTGAGTGTTGGGGAGATTATCATTTCAAGCACAAGAGCAAGGAGTTCATCATCAACACACCATCTATTACCTTTTGGAGAGTGGTGTCTCCTAGATTGGTTAGGTGTCACTTGGGAGTATCCGTCAAGATTGTGGAGTTGAGCCAAGGAGTTTGTACAGGCAAGGAGATCGCCTACTTCGTGAAGATCTACCCTAGTGAGGCAAGTCTTTCATGGGCGATGGCCATGGTGGGATAGGCAAGGTTGCTTCTTCGTGGACCCTTCGTGGGTGGAGCCCTCCGTGGACTCGTGCAACTGTTACCCTTCGTGGGTTGAAGTCTCCATCAACGTGGATGTACGATAGCACCACCTATCAGAACCACGCCAAACATCTTCGTGTCTCCAATTGCGTTTGCATACTCCAATCCCATCCCTTTACATTCTTGCAACTTGCATGCTTTACTTTCCGCTGCTCATATACTCTTGCCATGCTTGCATGAATGTATTATGAATGTTTAAACTTGTGCTAAAACTCTACCTTAACTTGAGGAAAATAAAAACTGCAACTTTTCTTTGTTAAGAGTCTATTCACCCCCCCCCCCTCTAGACACCTCTTCTCAATACTTTCAACCCCCCTTGGGCGTGCCCCCCTGCCTCGTGGGCCCCCTGAGACTCCACCGACCTCAACTCCAACTCCATATATTCACGTTCGGGGAGAAAAATCAGAGAGAAGGATTCATTGTGTTTTACGATACGGAGCCGCTGCCAAGCCCTAGTCTCTCTCGGGAGGGCCGGTCTGGAGTTCGTTCGGGGCTCCGGAGAGGGGAATATGTCGCCGTCATCATCATCAACCATCCTCCATCACCAATTTCATGATGCTCACCGTCGTGCGTGAGTAATTCCATCGTAGGCTTGCAGGACGGTGATGGGTTGGATGAGATTTATCATGTAATCGAGTTAGTTTTTATAGGGTTTGATCCCTAGCATCCATTATGTTCTGAGATTGATGTTGCTATGACTTTGCTATGCTTAATGCTTGTCACTAGGGCCCGAGTGCCATGATTTCAGATCTGAACCTATTATGTTTTCATGAATATATGTGAGTTCTTGATCCTATCTTGCAAGTCAATAGTCACCTACTATGTGTTATGATCCGGTAACCCCGAAGTGACAATAATCGGGACCACTCCCGGTGATGACCGTAGTTTGAGGAGTTCATGTATTCACTAAGTGTTAATGCTTTGGTCCGGTACTCTATTAAAAGGAGGCCTTAATATCCATTAGTTTCCAATAGGACCCCGCTGCCACGGGAGGGTAGGACAAAAGATGTCATGCAAATTCTTTTCCATAAGCACGTATGACTATATTCGGAATACATGCCTACATTACATTGATGACTTGGAGCTAGTTCTGTCACCCTATGTTATAACTGTTGCATGAGGAATTGCATCCGACATAATTATCCATCACTGATCCAATGCCTACGAGCTTTTCACATATTGGTCTTTGCTTAGTTACTTTACCGTTGCCACTGTTACAATTACTACAAAGTTGCTACTGT
Organism: Aegilops longissima; assembly: GCA_021605205.1. Taxonomy (NCBI): domain Eukaryota; kingdom Viridiplantae; phylum Streptophyta; class Magnoliopsida; order Poales; family Poaceae; genus Aegilops; species Aegilops longissima. The sequence continues at coordinate 554,118,813 of CM038682.1, forward strand.
TACTTTTGCCACCGTTACCGCTACTTCCATACTACTTTGCTACTAAATACTTTGTTGCAGATATTAAGTCTTCCAGATGTGGTTGAATTGACAACTCAACTGCTAATACTTGAGAATATTCTTTGGCTCCCCTTGTGTCGAATCAATAAATTTGGGTTGAATACTCTACCCTCGAAAATTGTTGCGAGCCCCTATACTTGCGGGTTATCAAGACTATTTTCTGGCGCTGTTGCCGGGGAGCATAGCTCTATTCTTTGAGTCACTTAGGATTTATATCTGTTGATCACTATGAGGAACTTGAAAGATGAAAAAACCAAGACTTATCCCTCAACTATGAGGGGAGGTAAGGAACTGCCATCTAGCTCTGCACTTGATTCTCCTTCTGTTTTGAGTAAACTTGCGACACTTAAAACTACTCCTGCTATTGATTCTGATATGTCACATGTTATTGATGATGCCACTTCTGCTTTGCATGATACTTATGATGAAACTACTTCTATGCCTGATAATATTGTGCCATTAGGTGAATTTCTTGATGAACAACTTGCTAGGGTTAGAGAGAAAGAAATTATTTAAATAGATAATATTGATGAAAGTGATGATGAAGATTCTCCCCCTAGATATGAATTGCCTGATGTGCCTGAGGGTTATGTTATGGATGAAGAAACTGCTAGAGACCTTTTTGCTTGCAAAGATAGACATGGTCTTAAGAAGTTGCTAGCTAAGCTGAAAGAAAAGGCTTTGAATGCTAGAATGAAATATGACCCTGCTTTTGCTACTTCACCTATCTGTATTGCTGATAAGGATTATGATTTCTCTACCGATCCTGAGTTAATTACTTTGGTTGAATCTGATCCTTTTTATGGCCATGAATCTGAAACTGTTGTGGCACATCTTACTAAATTGAATGATATAGCCACCCCATTCACTCATGACGAAAAATTCGATACTACTATATCCTTAAGTTATTTCTGTTCTCATTAAAGGGTGATGCTAAAACATGGTTTAATTCTCTTACTCCTGGTTGTGTGCATAGTCCCCAGGATATGATTTATTACTTCTCTGCTAAATATTTCCCCGCTCATAAGAAACAAGCTGCTTTAAGGGAAATGTATAATTTTGTGCAAATTTAAGAAGAGAGTCTTCCACAAGCTTGGGGAGGCTTCTCTGATTACTTAATGCTTTGCCTGATCATCCTCTCAAGAAAAATGAAATACTTGATATCTTTTATAATGGACTAACCGATGCTTCCAGAGACAACCTGGATAGTTGTGCTGGTTGTGTTTTCAGGGAAAACTCTGTTGAGCAAGTTGAATTGCTATTGAATAATATATTGAGTAATGATAATGATTGGACACTTCCTGAACCAACTCCTAAGCAAACTACGAAGGAAAGGGGTATTCTATTTCTCAGTCCTGAAGATATGCAAGAGGCAAAGAAATCTATGAAAGAAAAGGGTATTAAAGCTGAAGATGTTAAGAATTTACCACCTATTGAAGAAATACATGGTCTTGATAACCCGACACAGGTAGTAAAGGTAAATTATCTCTATGGATTTGATGAAGGTGATATTCCTCGTTATAAGTCTGCTAGCCAATGCTTAGATGAGTTTGATAATTTTATTGTTAAACAAGAAAACTTCAATGCTTATGTTGGTAGACAATTGAAACGTAATGCTTATATGATTGAACACTTGAGTGATTATATGTCTAGAGTTAAAGGTGAACTTAAACTTATTAGTAAACATGCTTCTATGGTTACCACTCAAGTAGGACAAGTTCTTAAAGCTCAGAATGATTTGCTCAGTGAATTAAATAATAATAAAAATGATAATGTTGTTAGAGTTGTGACTAGCGGGGGTAGAATGACTCAGGAACCTTTGTATCCTGAGGGCCACCCTAAGAGAGTTGAGCAAGATTCTCAGAGAACTAATGTTGATGCACCTAGTTCTTCTAAGAAGAAGAAAAGGTAAAATGATAGGACTTTGCATGCTTCTAGTGAACTTGTTGTTGACACACCTGAGAATCCCAATGATATTTCTATTTCTGATGCTGAAACACAATCTGGTAATGAACATGAACCTAGTGATAATATTAATGATGATGTTCATGTTGATGCTCAACCTAGAAATAACAATGATGTAGAGATTGAACCTGCTGTTGATCTTGATAACCCACAATCAAAGAATCAACGTTATGATAAGAGAGACTTCGTTGCTAGGAAGCACAGTAAAGAAAGAGAACCATGGGTTCAGAAATCCATGTCGTTTCCTCCTAAACCATCCAAGAAAAAGGATGATGAGGATTTTGAGCGCTTTGCTGAAATGATTAGACCTATCTTTTTGCGTATGCGTTCAACTGATATGCTTAAAATGAATCATTATGCTAAGTATATGAAAAATATTGTTACAAATAAAAGAAAGATACCGGAAGCTAAAATTTCCACCATGCTTGCCTATACTTTTAAAGGTGGAACACCTAAGAAACTAGGAGATCCAGGAGTACCAACTATACCATGCTCCATTAAAACAAACTATGTTAAAACTGCTTTATGTGATCTTGGAGCCGGTGTTAGTGTTATGCCTCTCTCTTTATATCGTAGACTTGATTTGAATAAGTTGACATATAAATATCTTTGCAAATGGAAGATAAATCAACTGCTATACATGTCGGTATTTGTGAGGATGTGCCTGTTGTGGTTGCAGACGTTACTATTTTAACGGACTTTGTTATTCTTGATATTCCCGAGGATGATAGTATGTCTATTATTCTTGGTAGACCCTTTTTGAATACTGCAGGGGCTGTTATTGATTACAACAAAGGCAATGTTACTTTTCATGTTAATGGTAATGAGCATATGGACACTTTTCGAGGAATCAACCTCAAGTCCACAGTATCAATTCTATTGGAAAAATTCCAACGATTACTATTGGAGGTTTTGAATTACCACTTCCTACTGTCAAGAAGAAATATGTTATTCTTATTATTGGGGATGTGCATATCCCTGTTGAGGTAACCTAGTGTTATTTGAAAATTCTCCGGTTTCATGCGATTCGGAAAGAGTTTGTTAACAAGACTTGGTCAACCTTGTTATTGGATTCGTTTTGATGAGCATGAGATGGATGAAGTTAGAAAGCACAACTCTCTGTACCCTCCTTTTACTTTCTGTTATTTAGATTAAATAAAGCAAAAATAGTATTTTCTGCCTGTTTTCTGAATTATCCTTGCAATAAAAAATACCCCGAAAATAAAAGTTCTCCAAACGTCCCGAAAATGAAATATGAATTTTTGTAGAATATTTAAGAATATCTGGTACTGAGAACACACCAGAGGGGGCCACCACTTGGCCACGAGGGCACAGGGGGCGCCCACCCCCTGGGGCACGCCCCCTGCCTCGTGGACCCCACGTGGACCCCCTCCACTTATTCCAGCACCCACTCACTTCGTCTTCCTCCAGAAAAAAATCCTCCCATAGCTCAAACCCGTGTTCTAGCTCATCTTGCTGCCATTTTCGATCTCCTTGCTCAAAGCTCCATTCACAAAATTGTTTTGGGGGGCTGTTCTTTGGTATGTGCCTCCTCCAATTGTCCAATTAGTTTTTGTTCTGGTGCTTTATTTATTGCAATTTTTTGCTGCTTAGGTGATCCTGTTCTTGAGCTTGCATGCCAAATTTATATGGTCCAAAGTAGTTTTAATGCATGATATAGCCTCTAGGCACTTGTGGGAGTAGTTGCTATCAACCTTGTTGAGTTTGGTTCACTTTTATTTTGAGTCACTAAAAATTTCAGAAATTTTTCAGAGGAAGAAATATGTTTAGGAAAATGTACCAAGGTGGTTCCTCAAGGAAGCAAGGCCCAAGGCTCGCGATACGTGAGCCGGACGATGAACCACCGAGGGAAGCTCAAGTGCGGCCTTGTGAATGGCCGTCAGAGGAGTTTACGGTCCAAGCAGGTATCAAGGATGAATTTGACGAATATGTGTGTAATGCTGATCTTGAGGACTTCGTGTCAGATAATTGCCTGCAATACCGCTACCTAACTGATTCCTTTGTGAGAAGGTTTAAATTTACTTCCTCGTGCAACTCTCACACTGTTTTATTTGATCTTTATGATAAATCATATTCCATGGATTTAGAAGATTTTAATAATGCTTGTAAACTCCCGCAATGGGGCAATGTGAACCTCGCAAATCTGAATATAAAGACTTTCTTGCCAGTATCACTGTGGGGGAATCTAGAGAAATCACACAAGCTATCATAGGGAGCATTCATTTTCCTTCCATACATTATTTTGCTCTCTTTATAGGTAGATGCATTAACGATAAAGATGAAGCTTGTCACATGTGCGTTCCAGATCTTTGTGTCCTTAAAAGTGTCGTATTAAGTGTTAAACAATATAACTTGGGGGCTATTGTTGCACGAAGGTTGCATCTTAATGGTACAAGTGGAGATTTGTTTGGTGGAATTTATGCAACTCGTGTAGCTAATTTTCTTGATGTACCCATACATAGAAATGATTTGGTGTTACCTCCTGCTTATCTAGATTATAACGCTATGGTCCGCCATCAGTTTGTTGGGAGGAATGAACAGTTCCTCCAGTACCGACTAATCTTCGACAGACGCCGCACTGTCCATGTTGCTCTCCCTGCTCCTACTTTCTTTGACTTTCAGGCAAAAAGGAGATATGTTTTAACCAGGGAGGAGGTGAACGAGTATGAGAGGAGGACGGAGGTAGCTCGCCTCCAAGATGCAGCTCGTCAGGCAGTAGCCGCTGCATCTCAGTACGACCCTAGCTACAACTTTGGATATCCGCCAGGCCAGCAGTGGCCCTAGACCAACTTAGGCCAAAAGCCTAAGCTTGGAGGAGCACGTATTTCTCACCGATATTACATTCATGTTCACACACTCATTCTAGTTGTCGGTGCTCATACTTTTTCATTGTACTATCCATGCTAGTTTATTTTCTTTTCTAAGCCTTCTTCTTGTGTGTTTGAAAAACCTTAAATAAAAACAAAAAAATTAGTTGTAGCTTTTAGCTAGTTTACTTTCCATGCTTGTAGTAGTAGTAATTAAAAAGAAAACCCAAAAAGATTTCTCGTTCTTCTTTTGCTTGTTGGGAGCTTTCCCGTGTAAATAGTTTTATTTCCTTTCTTTTCTTTGGGGGTCGAGAGGAGAAGACCATGATGAAAATGTTGAAGTGGCTCTTATATGCATTATTGTTGATTTAATAAAGATCCCATATTACCTTGTCTTCTCTTGTGTATTAAATGCTTGCAGATTCTAGCTTAGTCCAATGCACGTGCACTATTATTATTATCCACACCGTTCGGTCGTGTAAGTGAAAGGCAATAATGGCAATATATGATGGACTGATTGAGATGAGAGAAGCTGGTATGAACTCGACCTATCTTGTTTTTGTAAATATGATTAGTTCATCGTTCCTGATTCAGCCTATTATGAATGAAACATGTTTGCAATGACAATTAGAGATTATAGTTGCTCATGTCATGCTTAATTAGCTAGGAGTTTATAATGGTTTACCTTGCATGCCAACATGCTATTAAAATAGTTGTGATGTAGTATGATAGGGTGGTATCCTCCTTTGAATGATTCGAGTGGCTTGACTTTGCACATGTTCACACATATAGTTGAAACAAAATCAACATAGCCTCCACGATATTTACATTCATGGTGAATTATATCCTACTCATGCTTGCACTGAGTGTAGATTAATTTTAATGCATGCTCATGACTATTGTCGCTCTCTAGTTGGTCGCTTCCCAGTCTCTTTCTAGCCTTCACTTGTACTAAGCGGGAATACTGCTTGTGCATCCACTTACATAAACCCCAAAGTTATTCCATATATGAGTCCACCATACCTTCCTATATGCGGTATCTACCTGCCGTTCCAAGTAAATTTGTATGTGCCAAACTCTAAACCTTCAAATTAAATTCTGTTGTGTATGCTCGAATAGCTCATGTATCAACTAGGGTTGTCTATATCTTCCATGCTAGGTGGGTTATTCTTACGATGAGTGGACTCCGCTCCTCATTCACGAGAAAATGGCCGATAACTGGGATGCCCAGTCCCATGCTCAAATCAAAATAATTGCAAACAAAACTCCCCCAGGATTGTTGTTAGTTGGAGGCACCCGTTGTTTCGGACAAGTCATGGATTGATGTTTGTTGGTGGTGGGGGAGTATAAACTTTACCATTCTGTTTGGGAACTGCCTATAATGTGTGTAGCATGGAAGATATCAAGATCTCTTGGTTGTTATATTGACAATGAAAGTATGCCACTCAAAATACTATTTATGTCTGTTTCAAAACTTGAGCTCTGGCACCTCTACAAATCCATGCTTCCCTCTGCGAAGGGCCTATCTATTTACTTTTATGTTGAATCTTCATCCTCTTATAAAAAGCACCAGTTGGAGAGAACAGCTGTCATTTGCGTGCATTACTATTAATTTACATTGAGTATGACTATGACTGGATCTCTTTTAGCATGAATTACAATGTCTAGTCACTCCTTGATCTTCAGAGGTGCTCTGCATTTATGTTTTGCGGTCTCAGAAAGGGATAGCGAGATACCATCTTCTTATATCATATTATGATTGTTTTGAGAAAGTGTTGTCATCCGAGATTTATTATTATTGCTCGCTAGTTGATTATGGCATTGATATGAGTAAACATGAGACCTAAGTGTTATTGTGAATATGGTTAGTTCATAATCTTTGCTGAAAACTTGAATGCTGGCTTTACATATTTACAACAACAAGAGCAAACAGAGTTTGTATAAGTTTTTCTTTATCACTTTTAGTTTGTCAACTGAATTGCTTGAGGACAAGCGAAGGTTTAAGCTTGGGGGAGTTGATACGTCTACAACGTATATACTTTCCCAAACACTTTTGCCCTTTTTTTCAACTCTAACTTGCATGATTTGAATGTAACTAACCCGGACTGACGTTGTTTTCAGCAGAATTGCCATGGCGTTATTTTGTGCAGAAATAAAAGTTCTCGGAATGACCTGAAACTTCACGGAGAATATTTTTGGAATTAATAAAAAATACTGGCGAAAGAATCAACACCAGGGGGGGCACACCTTGTCCACGAGGGTGGAGGGCGCTCCCACCTGCCTCGTGGGCCCCCTAAAACTCCACCGACCTCAACTCCAACTCCATATATTCACGTTTGGGGAGAAAAAAAATCAGAGAGAAGGATTCGTCGCGTTTTATGATATAGAGCCGCTGCCAAGCCCTAATCTCTCTCGGGAGGGCTGATCTGGAGTCTATTCGGGGCTCCAGAGAGGGGAATCCATTGCCGTCGCATTTTGAACTGAATTGGTCCGACCGAGTTCCATTATTCGGTCCCACCAAGTTTGGTGATTTGGGTGTAACGGTTAGATTATGTGTGGAGGCTATATATACCCCTCCACACACTCTTCATTCTTGAGGAGAGCCATCAGAACAAGCCTACACTTCCAGCATACATTTTCTGAGAGAGAACCACCTACTCATGTGTTGAGGTCACGATATCCATTCCAACCACATAAATCTTGGCATCTAGTCTTCTCCAACTTTCTTTCCACTCAAATCATATTTCCACCAAATCCAAATCTGTGAGAGAGAGTTGAGTGTTGGGGATACTATCATTTGAAGCACAAGAGCAAGGAGTTCATCATCAACACACCATCTATTACCTTTTGGAGAGTGGTGTCTCCTAGATTGGTTAGGTGTCACTTGGGAGCCTCCGTCAAGATTGTGGAGTTGAGCCAAGGAGTTTGTACGGGCAAGGAGATCGCCTACTTCGTGAAGATCTACCCTAGTGAGGTAAGTCCTTCGTGCGCGATGGCCATGGTGGGATAGACAAGGTTGCTTCTTCGTGGACCCTTCATGGGTGGATCCCTCCATGGACTCGTGCAACCGTTACCCTTCATGGGTTGAAGTCTCCATCAACATGGATGTACGATAGCACCACCTATCGGAACCACGCCAAAAATCTTTGTGTCTCCAATTGCATTTGCATACTCCAATCCCATCCCTTTACATTCTTGCAACTTGCATGCTTTACTTTCCGCTTCTCATATACTCTTGCCATGCTTGCATGAATGTATTGTGAATGTTTAAACTTGTGCTAAAACTCTACCTTAACTTGAGGAAAATAAAAACTGCAACTTTTCTTTGTTAAGAGTCTATTCACCCCCTCTAGACACCTCTTCTCAATCCTTTCAACCCCCCTGGGGCGTGCCCCCTGCCTTGTGGGCCCCCTGAGAATCCACCGACCTCAACTCCAACTCCATATATTCACGTTCGGGGAGAAAAAATCAGAGAGAAGGATTCATCATGTTTTACGATACGAGGCCGCCGCCAAGCCCTAGTCTCTCTCGGGAGGGCTGATCTGGAGTCCGTCCGGGGCTCCGGAGAGGGGAATCCGTCGCCGTCATCATCATCAACCATCCTCCAACACCAATTTCATGATGCTCACCGCCGTGCGTGAGTAATTCCATCGTAGGCTTGCTGGACGGTGATGGGTTGGATGAGATTTATCATGTAATCGAGTTAGTTTTGTTAGGGTTTGATCCCTAGCATCCATTATGTTCTGAGATTGATGTTGCTATGACTTTGTTATGCTTAATACTTGTCACTAGGGCCCGAGTGCCATGATTTCAGATCTGAACCTACTATGTGTTATGATCCAGTAACCCCGAAGTGATAATAATCGGGGCCACTCCCGGTGATGACCGTAGTTTGAGGAGTTCATGTATTCACTAAGTGTTAATGCTTTGGTCCGGTACTCTATTAAAAGGAGGCCTTAATATCCCTTAGTTTCCAATAGGACCCCGCTGCCACGGGAGGGTAGGACAAAAGATGTCATGCAAGTTCTTTTCATAAGCATGTATGACTATATTCGGAATAAATGCCTACATTACATTGATGAATTGGAGCTAGTTCTGTGTCACCCTATGTTATAACTGTTGCATGAGGAATCGCATCCGACATAATTATCCATCACTGATCCGATGCCTACGAGCTTTTCACATATTGATCTTTGCTTAGTTACTTTACCGTTGCCACTGTTACAATTACTACAAAGTTGCTACTGTTACTTTTGCCACCGTTACCGTTACTTCCATACTACTTTGCTACTAAATACTTTGCTGCAGATATTAAGTCGTTTAGGTGTGGTTGAATTGACAACTCAACTGCTAATACTTGAGAATATTCTTTGGCTCCCCTTGTGTCGAATCAATAAATTTGGGTTGAATACTCTACCCTTGAAAACTGTTGCGATCCCCTATACTTGTGGGTTATCAAGCCTCAACACTCACCGGACCGCATACATCAGTATGTATTATTTCCAATAAGTCAGTTGCTCGCTCCATTGTTCTAGAGAACGGAGTCTTAGTCATCTTGCCCATGAGGTATGGTTCGCAAGCATCAAGTGATTCCAAAGGTCCATCAGCATGGAGTTTCTTCATGCGCTTTACACTAGTGTGACCTAAACGACAGTGCCACAAATAAGTTGCACCATCATTATTAACTTTGCATCTTTTGGCTTCAATATTATAAACATGTGTATCACTACAATTGAGATTCAACAAAAATAGACCACTCATCAAGGGTGCATGACCATAAAAGTTATTACTCATATATATAGAACGACAATTATTCTCTGATTTAAATGAATAATAGTCTCGCATCAAACAAGATCCAGATATAATGTTCATGCTCAACACCGGTACCAAATAACAATTATTCAGGTCTAAAACTAATCCGGAAGGTAGATGTAGAGGTAAACTGCCGGCAGCGATCACATCGACTTTGGAACCATTTCCCACGTGCATCGTCACCTCGACCTTAGCCAATCTTCGTTTAATCCGTAGCCCTTGTTTCGAGTTGCATATATGAGCAACAGAACCAGTATCAAATACCCAGGCGATACTACGAGGATTAGTAAGGTACACATCAATAACATGTATATCAAATATACCTTTCACTTTGCCATCCTTCTTATCCGCCAAATACTTGGGGCAGTTCCGCTTCCAGTGACCAGTCTCTTTGCAGTAGAAGCACTCAGTCTCAGGCTTAGGTCCAGATTTGGGCTTCTTCCCTTGAGCAACAACTTGCTTGCTGTTCTTCTTGAAGTTCCCCTTCTTCCCTTTGCCTTTTTTCTTGAAACTAGTGGTCCTATTAACCATCAACACTTGATGCTCCCTCTTGATTTCTACCTCCGCAGCCTTTAGCATCGCGAAGAGCTCGGGAATTGTCTTTTCCATCCTTTGCATATTATAGTTCATCACAAAGCCTTTATAGCTTGGTGGCAGTGATTGAAGAACTCTGTCAATGACACTATCATTAGAAAGATTAACTCCCAGCTGAGTCAAGTGGTTATGGTACCCAGACATTCTGAGTATGTGTTCACTGACAGAACTATTCTCCTTTATTTTGCAGCTGTAGAACTTGTTGGAGACTTCATATCTCTCAACTCAGGCATTTGCTTGAAATATTAACTTCAACTCTTGGAACATCTCATATGCTCCATGATGTTCAAAACGTCTTTGAAGCCCCGATTCTAAGCCGTAAAGCATGGCACACTAAACTATCGAGTAGTCATCACCTTTGCTCTGCCAGACGTTCATAACGTCCGGAGTTGCTCCTGCAGCAGGTCTTGCACCTAGCGGTACTTCCAGGACATAATTCTTATGTGCATGTAACATCCCAAAATTCTAAATTTTGGAATGTTATATTAAATAAATAGTTTTGATTGTTTGTTTGATTGTGGTGTGGTTGCAGGTGTGAAACTGAGTGAAATTTGGAATTTTTTGAAAGTTAAATGAGAGGGAATGAAATGAATTTCCAAATTTTCACTTTGCATTCTGATCTCCATGAATTCAAATTCATTTCATCACAAAACCCTAGAGTGAAGATGATATGACTTCTTCCACTTAAATAAATGAAAAGGGTTTTAAAAATATTTGGATTCCATTTGAAACTATTTCCAATTCAGAAACTTTATGCAACACAATGATTTTCATGAGAGAAGATAAAATGACTTCTTCAAAACATATGAAATATGAGTTGGAAGTTAAAAGAATCAAATTTAAAGTCCCTTTGAAATTATTTTCAATTTGGAGTTATTTGGTTGTTATTTAAATTATTTTTATTCAAAAATAAAATATATGGAAAATAGGGTAAAATGATTCCTACAAAGTAGAAAAATGAGAGAAATAAATTTGAATTTTTTGGTATTTTTAAAATGATTTTTATTGGGTTTTATTGCAGCAGTAGTAATGTTTGCTTTATTTAAATTTTTGTGGATTTTATTTGACGCTAGAAAAATGTTCATGTTATAGAAAATCTTTTTCTGGAAATTTTGATATATAATATGCCTATATTATATTTTTATTTTATTTGTTTTTTCGTGTATTGCCTCTTTTAAAAAAACTTCCACAGCCGAACTAGGCCGGCCCAGCCACACCGCCGCCGCGTTCCCCGAGCCTCTCATCGCAACCCCGCCGCCCGAGCCCGCACCGCCGTCTTCCACTCACTGCTCGCCGCCGCTTTATGTCGCCGCCGCCGCCTCCACCCACCGCCAGACGCATCTAACGTGAGCGCCACCGCCACTTGCGATCGCCGCCGCCCGCACCCACCGCTGCAGCCGCCGCCACCCGAGTCGCCGTCACCGGAACCCGCCGTCGCCGTCGAAGTCCGAATCGGTAAAAAAACCCGTGTGACGCCCGGATAATCAAGCTACAGTAACCTCTGCTAATGATGCCACGTCACTTCGATTACTGTCGCTAATCCCGCGTTAGTTTTCAAAATTTGGCAAACAACAAAAGTTTTTCAAAAATTAAAACAAAAACGTTTGAGGTGTGCAAATAAATACCTAGGAGTTTATGGTGTGGGACCCATGCTTTTATAAAAGACCCAAATACTTAAAATGAATTGAAACAGAAAAGAAAATAAATAAAGAAAGGAAAATACAGAAAACAGAAAACAAACTAACAAACAAAAAAATAGAAAGGAACACCCCACTGGCCCAGCTGGCCCATCCGTTGGCCAGGCCGGCCCAACTGGCCCAACTGGGCACCCCCACTCCCCATATCCCCACTACCCAAACCCTAACCGACCGCTACCCCCCCCCCCACTCCCCCGAAAATATCCTCCCTCTTCCCCGATTGGATCGGGATCGAGAGGAGGGCGCTCACCTCGCCGCGACGACTGCGCCAGGACGGCGACGATGCCCGAGCCCGATGCCACCTCCTCCGCCACCTCGCCTCCCCGCGTCGGCCTCCACCACCCCGGACCGAACCACCACCCACGGCCCCGTCACCGGATCGCCGCCGCCCGGAGCTGCCCGCACCCTGGAACCACCACGTCGTCGCCGGAGTGCCTCCCGCTCCGCCGTGTCGTCCCGTCGGCCTTCCGAACCAGCGCACCATCGCCTGGACCCACGACCCGTGGTGAGGCCCCTCCTCCTCTCTTCCCCGCATTGCCGCGCCCTCTCCTCCCCCCTGCCGCGTTCCCTGACCGCGTCGGCCGTGCGCGCGCGCCGCGTGTGGCCACGCCCCCTGCTCCTCGACGCTGGTTGCCCGCGGATCCTCCCCGCCCCTGGAGCCCCTCGTTAGCCGCTTGGTCGCTCCCTCGTTGGCCACCTTCGCCCGCCATCGCTAATCGCGTTGCCGCCTTCGTCGGCGCCGTCCGTCTCCTGCCCGGCCAGCGTCGACGCCCTGCTTCCCGTCGCCAGCGACCTCCTCAAGACCAGGCGGGTTACGTCGGCGCCCCGTCGCCCGATCCGCTAGTGCTCACGCCCGTTAGGCCCCCCTATGCCTATGACATATGGGCCCCACGGCCCCAGAACGTTTAATGAAAAAAAGAAAGAGTTAAAAAAACAACTCAAACTAAATAAAAATAAAATAAATATATTAATTAATTAACTTAATTAATTCTGATTAAATTAAACAATTAAGATTATTTAACCTAATGATTTATTAACCTAATTAACTACTGTTAATTAGCTAATTAATTAGTATGATAGTGGGGCCCACCCCCTAATTAATTATGATTAGTTTAATTAATCTGTTTAATTAAAATGTGTCATGAACATTGGGACCCACTAGTCAGTTGACCACCAACTCGTTGATCGCCGACATCGACATGACATCATCTTTGATGTCATTAATTCATTTTCAATTAATTAAATAATTAATTAAATTCCAAAATTAATAAAATCTTTAGAAAATCATATTTTTTAATCTGTAACTCGGATTAAAATATTTTGTACATGAAAGTTGCTCAGAACGACGAGACGAACTCGGATACGCAGCCCGTTAAATCGCCACGCACCTCTAACATATCAAACTCGCAACTTTCCCCTCCGGCTCTCTGCTCAAAACGCTAAACACCGGAAATACTTTCCGGATGTTTTCCCCTTCACGGTATCACCTACTACCGCGTTAGGGCACACCTAGCACCGCTCATTGTCACGTCACGCATCGTCATGTTTATGTTTGCATTGTATTCATTGTTTCTTCTCCCTTTTCTCTCGCTAGACACCGAGACCGACACCGCTGCTACCCAGTACGACTACGGAGTTGACGACCCCTCCTTCTTGTCTGAGCAACCAGGCAAGCCCCCCCCCCCCTGATCACCAGATATCGCATATTCTTCTCTATACTGCTTGCATTAGAGTAGTGTAGCATGTTACTTCTTTGAATTAATCCTATCTTGCTGCATAGCTTTGTCCTTGCTACTCTTGTTGTTACCTTTACCTGCTATCCTTTGCTTAGTATAGGATGCTAGTGTTCCATCGGTGGCCCTACACTCTTGTCCGTCTGTCATGCTATACTCTTTGGGCTGTGATCACTTGGAGGTGATCACGGGCATATACTATATACTTTACACTATTACATTACCGTGATCTTGTTAGGAGATGGGGTGAAAGGACGGTGGCTCCATCCCGGTAGAGGTGGGCTGGGTTCCCACGGCCCCATCGTTACTTTGTGGCGGAGCGGCAGGCAGGTTGAGACCACTTAGGAGAGAGGTGGGCTGGCCTCGTCGGCGTTCGCGGATACTTAACACGCTTAACGAGATCTTGGAATTTGATCCGAGTCGGCCATTTGGTCTATACGCACGAACCAACTACGCGGGAACAGTTATGGGCACTCGACGTCGTGGTATCAGCCGAAGCAATTCGTGACGTCAGCGACCGAGCGGCGCGTGCTGATTGGATCGGAACGCTGCTAGGCTAGGTCGCTTCCGGCCGCCCACGCAACATGCAGGTGTGCTAAGGCGATGGGCCCGCACCCTGGTGCTTAGGATTAGACCGGCGTCTTTGGCCCTCTGTTGTGCCTAGGTGGGGCTGCGACGTGTTGATCTTCAGCGGCGGGCATGACCCAGAAAGTGTGTCCACCAAATGGGATCAAGCGTGTTGGGTTATGTGGTGCACCCTGCAGGAAGTTAATCTATTCGAATAGCCGTGATCTTGATAGCAGGACGACTTGGAGTTGTACCTTGACCTTATGACAACTAGAACCGGATACTTAATAAAACACACCCTTCCAAGTGCGGATACAACCCGGTGGTCACTCTCTAACTGTGGCTACGAGGAGAGGATCGCGGGTAGGATTATGCTATGCGATGCTACTTGGAGGACTTGATCTACTCTCTTCTACATTTGCAAGACGGAGGCTACGAGCGTAGTCTTGACGAGATTAGTTATCCCCTCTTATTACGGCATTCTGCATTCGGTCCACCGATATGGCACTTTACACATATACCCATGCATATGTAGTGTAGCTCCTTGCTTGCAGTACTTTGGATGAGTACTCACGGTTGCTTTTCTCCCCTTTTTCCCTTTCCCTTCTACCTGGTTGCGCAACCAGATGTTGGAGTCCAGAGGCAGACGCCACCGTCGGCGATGACTCCTACTACATCGGAGGTGCCTACTACTACATGCAGGCGGCGGCGGCGACCTGGGAGTAGTTTAGGAGGATCGAGGCAGGAGGCCTGCGCCTCTTCGATCTGTATCCCGGTTTGTGCTAGCCTTCTTAAGGCAAACTTGTTTAACTTATGTACGTACTCAGATATTGTTGCTTCCGCTGACTCGTCACGATCGAGCACTTGTATTCGAGCCCTCAAGGCTCCCGGCTTGTATTATGATGCTTGTATGAGTTATTTATGTTTTAGAGTTGTGTTGTGATATCTTCCGTGAGTCCTCGATCTTGATCGTACACGTTTGCGTGTATGATTAGTGTCTGATTGAATCGGGGCGTCACAAGTTGGTATCGAGCCATCGCTTGTAGGAATCCCCTTCCATACTCCTTGGCAAGTCGAGTCTAGTCATTGCAAAACTTTTACTAACATGGCCGTGTGCCTTACGGGCCCACGCCGCCATTGGGTGGTATTAGGATCTTTACTCCTCGATCTTTACTCGGGACTCGAGCTCTCTTCTATTCGGGTTAAACGATTTTGCTAAAAACAAAACTAACTTTAGGTTCTATAAGTACTTTCTCCCGGAGAGCCCCTCACTTCAGATGATCGCCTGCTGCACTAGAAGATTCCGAAGTTACTCTATGATGTTCTCTCGAGTCTTTGTGCCATCGCATTTGCGATTTCCTTCCACCATCAACCCCTATGAAAACTGCATACACTTGTCATTCATATAATCATTCCCCATTGATCTTGTTATTACAAGATACCCCGAAATTCTCTCTATTGTTCTGAGAATCCTTTTGTGCCTACTGCCTTGCAGTTCCTTGTTGCCTGAATACCCCTACGGATAATTTCTCGCACTTACCGAGTATCCACTCATCCCCAGTTGATGCATGTATGTCACGAATCCTCGAAATATCATTCGATCTTCCAAAAATCTTGAGCATCCTATTGCTCTTGAAATTCTTGATTGCTTGCATTATGGTTAATCCCATAGGTCTAGTAATCTTGTTGACATCCATTTTCATTGACATTTTGAGTCCGTTGATTCGATTTGTTGCGAATTCTCGCAATCCTCAAACAGATCCTAGAATTCATCCTTCCGGCTCAGACGTCATTTTAATCCTGAGCTGGTTCTCGCCAATTAAATTGTCGTCGATTGTGCCCCTAAGTATTGAACTTATCCATCCTTGATCAGAGCGTCTGCTTCCGATCCTTCGCTTTGTAAATCATAATTCCTTAGCAATTGCGCTCCAAGTTATTCAGTTGTTTCTATAATCCAATGTCCTTGCCTTGCTTCTTCCTCTGGTTGTGTGCCGATACTCACCCCAGATCCTTGTTGGATTTTATCCGACAATGTCCTTCATATTCAATAACCTTGAGCCTTTCGTAGGATATATACCGCCTTTGGTAAATTGTATCCTCTGCGTTGTCAACCATACTCTGCTATCGAGCTTGTGTTATTTACTCCTGAAGTTTGTGGTATATGTTCTTAAGAGGCCCCGATGGGTTGGACATATGCCTTCTCTAAACTGTGTGACCCCAGAAACTACTACGGGTCATACTCCACTAGTGTTATGTCAGATAAAATTTCAACACACAAATTCGTTGAAGGCGAGAAGTGAATGAAAGGGTATGCATTAAAGAAGTGGGAGTCGACCTTGAACTTTGTGTTCATGCCCATGGACACGATGTAGATCCTATCATAGAAGCTTCTTGTAATAATAACTATTTCCTTGGTATGTAATCAGCTGGTATCTATGTATTGATCATTTGCAGTCGTGGTCCCGACCACATTTTCTCTTTGATTCCATTTATCGGACAAGTTAAAGTACTTGCCTTTTGCAGATCAATACGCTTTCCCAACCTCTATTTTGATCTTCCTCGAGTATTAACCTCTGGTATCTCGAGAACTATGTTGCTTCCTGCGAGTCTTCATCTAGTATTGCTTCTCACCGATCTCGGATTCCCCCCAGGTTCTGAGTTATTAGTCACTTGAGAACACCGATAAGTGAATCGATTCCGCACTCCGATTCAATAACTCTAAGTAATTCTTGTTGCTTACGAGTTTAATAATCCTTCAAGTCATTCCTAGCCTTATTGGCTATATCATTATCGTGCAAACTTCTAACTGTGCTACCTGGTCCTTCTTCCCGGAGCACAAAATTTTCGACGATGAGCTAAGCTTACGTCGATCTTCCTTGTCATATCAGTTCGCCTTGAACAACAAACTTGATTTCAAGTTTGTGTCCTACCCATGGTTCCAATAACCTTCCGCTACCTCATTCCTTTGACTTGATGTCGTCGCCGATCGATTACATCTTCATGAACTCTCGCGACAAATGTGTCGTGAATATCGTCAACATTCTGATCTCTTCCAAAATATCTATTGAATTCTTGATGGGAAATACCATCCTTGCCCCTCGATGATTTGTATTATCATCGGCCACTTTATTGCCTTCCCTCCAACACAAACTTGTTCGTGTTTTGTGTTGCACCTTGAGTTCCTTGCTGCCTAGCATTGTTCTTCTTTACCTTGAAATATCAAGAATGTCGTGGGAATTTCACCACCTCTTAAGAATTCTTGGTATGGTGAAACTTTTCACCATCACCATTCTTCTTGGGTCCTCGTGTTGATTCCAACCGGGGGACCAACAAGTGAGCGGTGCTGTTTGGATTCTGCCCTTCTAGCAACCCTATTACTTGAAGTTAATGGTCGGTTGTTCATTCTTAGACTATTGATTATTGAATCACCATTCCAATGTTGGCCGTGCAACCCAGCCCATATTTCGGGTGCACCTTTCAACCATTGTTAAATTATGTATGTTTTCCTCGAGCATACCTCACTATATCATTTGATCTGACAAAGGTTATCTCCTTGTTCAAATAATCATGGAAATCCATCTTTTGAAATCTAAATGGAATGTCGCTGAGTCCATCAGTCACCTCCTCACCCTCTCCTTGGTTTAATGATGAACTCTTGTTTCAGAACTCGCTTCCATAGTTCATTTCCCGAGAATCTTATGCCGACTTCTCATCAATTCATGTCGCACCTGTTTATCTCAGGTTCCTGAGTCTGAGGTATCCTGACACCAATCAGATCTGAATCTCGGTCAGATATGATGGTTGGAACATATTTTCAAGAGTTATAACATTGGTCTTTATACGACTCGGTAAGGTGATGTCATGCCTAGCGCTTTTGTTGGAGGACCTAGTGTTATAGTTTCCTTTTTAACTAGGTTAACCATTTTTCAATGAGGAAATTGAATGCCTTGTTTAATAAGTTATCCTGATGGATCCTTTGTGTATCCAAAGTTTGACCTTTGCTTGAAGAACATGTCAGTGCTATCTCAAAGCATGTCTATGGTACTCTGATTTTCAATAAGAACATTAAAGCACCATGCTAAATGTTTCTTGTTGAAATTACCCAAACACCGCTGTATGGGTAATGTCATGAAATTTCTCTCCTCTTATCTAAAGGGTTTTCTACTTTATATCCTGTCTTGGATATCATCCTCTGCTTGACTTTGGGAAGGATATACCCTTGAAATATGTGTTTAGACACATTTTCCTTTCCATTGTTTGGTTTAACCTTTCTTGTGATCTATATGATCTAAGCAACAATATTCCCCTGCTTATGTAAACACCTCGGTGTAAAATTCTGTCAGTAAGACCCTGTTCCTGTTGTTGATGACATTTCGGTAACCACCGATGGACGAGAACTTTGCCTATTGGTCCGCCTCGTTTCAACGAGCAGGAAAATGGTTCTCTTCGTCCCTCGCCCTTGGTACCGACGTTGTTGCCAACATAACTGATAGGCTAACCGCTGACATGTCTTGCCTACATGGTCATACAAGATGTCACCGCCCTTCCTACCGTTAACTCACCTGGTGGGCCCATAACTCACAGGTCCCAGGATCGAAACCCGACTCTCCTATACACCCCCTGTTTCCAAAGTTATTCCTCGCGCGTGACTTCATATGTAATTCACGGGCCACCTGCCTAGTGATCAATCCTGGTATCAGACACAATACTTATTCCCATTGCTATGAACCCTATCACGTTCTGTTTCAGGCAATGAACGATTGCCTATCCTCTCGAAACTTCTTATTGCACCGTCTTACATGCTCTCGGTGTTTTCTTAAGTTCCAACTCGAGGGTTACTTTCCGCCACCTTCCCCGATGTTACCGACCAGATAGTCAACCTTGTGGAGGTCCATTCTCCTGGAATACCCACCCCTTTATTCTTTCGTAAGTACGATGGAGTTCCCGAAGAAAGGATGACCACTTGATCATGGTGACTTGAAAAAGAGGAATGAAGACATCAACGAAAGGGATCAACTTCTTCGAAAGGGCAGCCAAGACCAAGAAGACTCGTTAAGTTTTTCGCTACCATCATCTTTCCCCCCTTACTCCACTGCTTAAATCTCGGGACGAGATTTCTTGTAGTGGAGGAGAATTGTGACGCCCGGATAATCAAGCTACAGTAACCTCTGCTAATGATGCCACGTCACTTCGATTACTGCCGCTAATCCCACGTTACTTCGAAACTGGTTAAAATTCAAATTCAAAATTTGGCAAACAACAAAAGTTTTCAAAAATTAAAACAAAAATGTTCGAGGTGTGCAAATAAATACCTAGGAGTTTATGGTGTGGGACCCATGCTTTTATAAAAGACCCAAATACTTAAAATGAATTGAAACAGAAAAGAAAATAAAGAAAGAAAGGAAAATACAGAAACAGAAAACAAACTAACAAACAAAAAAATAGAAAGGAACACCCCACTGGCCCAGCTGGCCCATCCGTTGGCCAGGCCGGCCCAACTGGCCCAACCGGGCACCCCCACTCTGAAGGAAATATGCCCTAGAGGCAATAATAAAGTTATTATTTATTTCCTTATATCATGATAAATGTTTATTATTCATGCTAGAATTGTATTAACCGGAAACATAATACATGTGTGAATATATAGACAAACAGTATGTCACTAGTATGCCTCTACTTGACTAGCTTGTTAATCAAAGATGGTTATGTTTCCTAACCATGAACAAGGAGTTGTTATTTGATTAACAAGGTCACATCATTAGTTGAATGATCTGATTGACATGACCCATTCCGTTAGCTTAGCACACGATCGCTTAGTATGTTGCTATTGCTTCCTTCATGACTTATACATGTTCCTATGACTATGAGATTATGCAACTTCCGCTTACGGAGGAACACTTTGGTACTACCAAACGTCACAACGAATCGGGTGATTATAAAGGAGTACTACAGGTGTCTCCAAAGGCAGATGTTGGGTTGGCGATTTCGAGATTATGATTTGTCACTCCGAATGTCTGAGAGGTATCTCTGGGCCCTCTCGGTAATGCACATCACTTAAGCCTTGCAAGCATTGCAACTAATGAGTTAGTTGCGAGATGATGTATTACGGAACGAGTAAAGAGACTTGCCGGTGACGAGATTGAACTAGGTATTGGATACCGACGATCGAATCTCGGGCAAGTAACATACCGATGACAAAGGGAACAAAGTATGTTGTTATGCGGTTTGACCGATAAAGATCTTCGTAGAATATGTAGGAGCCAATATGGGCATCCAGGTTCCGCTATTGGTTATTGACCAAGAATAGTTCTAGGTCATGTCTACATAGTTCTCGAACCCGTAGGGTCCGCACGCTTAAGGTTTCCATGACAGTTTTATTATGAGTTTATGAGTTTTGATGTACCGAAGGAGTTCGGAGTCCCGGATGAGATCGGGGACATGACGAGGAGTCTCGAAATGGTCGAGACGTAAAGATCGATATATTGGACGACTATATTCGGAGTTCGGAAGGTTCCAGTGATTGGGTATTTTTCGAGTACCGGAGAGTTACGGAATTCGTATTGGGCCTTAATGGGCCATACGGGAAAGGAGAAAAAGGGCCAAAGGGTGGGCCGCCCCCTTGGACTAGTCCGAATTGACTAGGGAGGCGCCCTTCCTTCCTTCTCCTTTTCCCTTCCCTTTCCTTCTCTCCTACTCCTAATACATGGAAGGGTTCCTAGTTGGACTAGGAAAAGGGGAATCCTACTCCCGGTGGGAGTAGGACTCCCCATGGCGCGCCATAGTAGAGGGCCGGCCTCCTCCTCCCTCCCTCCTTTATATACGGGGGCAGGGGGCACCCCATGGACACACAAGTTGATCTACGGATCGTTCCTTAGCCGTGTGCGGTGCCCCCCTCCACCATATTCCACTTCGGTCATATCGTCGTAGAGCTTAGGCGAAGCCCTGCGCCGGAGAAGTCATATCGTCATGAGCTTAGCGAAGCCCTGCGTCGGTGGAGCATCATCATCGTACCACGCCGTCAGGTCTTGTGAACTCATCCCGACACTTTGCTGGATCGAGTCCGGGATCGCCATCGAGCTGAACGTGTGCAGAACTCGGAGGTGCCGTACGTTCGGTGCTTGGATCGGTCGGATCGTGAAGACGTACGACTACATCAACTGCGTTGTTAAAACGCTTCCGCTTTCGGTCTACGAGGGTACATGGACAGACACTCTCCCCTCTCGTTGCTACGCATCACCATGATCTTGCGTGTGCGTAGGAAATTTTTTTGAAATTACTACGTTCCCCAACAGTGGCATCCGAGCCTAGGTTTTTATGGTTTGATGTTTTGCACGAGTAGAACACAAGTGAGTTGTGGGCGATACAAGTCATACTGCCTACCAGCATGTCATACTTTGGTTCAGCGGTATTGTGAGATGAAGCGGCCCGGACCGACATTACGCGTACGCTTACGCGAGACTGGTTTCACCGTTACGAGCACTCGTGCTTAAAGGTGGCTGGCGGGTGTCTGTCTCTCTCACTTTAGTTGAACCGAGTGTGGCTACGCCCGGTCCTTGAGAAGGTTAAAACGGAGTCTATTTGACGAAGTATCGTTGTGGTTTTGATGCGTAGGTGAGATTGGTTCTTGCTTAAGCCCGTAGCAGCCACGTAAAATTTGCAACAACAAAGTAGAGGACGTCTAACTTGTTTTTGCAGGGCATGTTGTGATGTGATGTGGTCAAGATGTGATTCTATATTTTATTGTATGAGATGATCATGTTTTGTAACCGAGTTATCGGCAACTGGCAGGAGCCATATGGTTGTCGCTTTATTGTATGAAATGCAAAAGCCATGTAATTGCTTTACTTTATCACTAAGCGAGAGCGATAGTCGAGAAGCAATAGTTGGCGAGGCGACAACGATGCTACGATGGAGATCAAGGTGTCGCGCCGGTGGCGATGGTGATCATGACGGTGCTTCGGAGATGGAGATCACAAGCACAAGATGATGATGACCATATCATATCACTTATATTGATTGCATGTGATGTTTATCCTTTATGCATCTTATCTTGCTTTGATTGACGGTAGCATTATAAGATGATCTCTCACTAATTATCAAGTCGTGTTCTCCCTGAGTATGCACCGTTGCCAAAGTTCGTCGTGCCCAGACACCACGTGATGATCGGGTGTGATAAGCTCTACGTCCATCTACAACGGGTGCAAGCCAGTTTTGCACACGCAGAATACTCAGGTTAAACTTGACGAGCCTAGCATATGCAGATATGGCCTCGGAACACGGAGACCGAAAGGTCGGCGTGAATCATATAGTAGATATGATCAACATAGTGATGTTCACCATTGAAAACTACTCCATCTCACGTGATGATCGGTTATGGTTTAGTTGATTTGGATCACGTGATCACTTAGATGACTAGAGATGTCTGTCTAAGTGGGAGTTCTTAAGTAATATGATTAATTGAACTTAAATTTATCATGAACTTAGTCCTGGTAGTATTTTGCAAATTATGTTGTAGATCAATAGCTCGCGTTGTTGCTTCCCTATGTTTTTATATGTGTTCCTAGAAAATTGTATTGAAAAATGTTAGTAGCAATGTTGCGGATTGGATCCGTGATCCGAGGTTTATCCTCATTGCTGCACGTAAGAATTATGTCCTTAATGCACCGCTAGGTGACAAACCTATTGCAGGAGCAGAATATGAGATGTTATGAACGTTTGGCTAGCTCAATATGATGACTACTTGATAGTTTAGTGCACCATGCTTAAAGGCTTAGAATCGGGACTTCAAAGACGTTTTGAGCGTCATGGACCATATGAGATGTTCCAGAGTTGAAGTTAATATTTCAAGCAAATACCGAGTTGAGAGATATGAAGTCGCAACAAGTTCTATAGCTAAAAGATGGAGGAGAATCGCTCAACTAGTGAGCATGTGCTCAGATTGTCAGGTGCTTCAATCGCTTGAATCAAGTGGGAGTTAATCTTCCGGATAAGATAGTGATTGACAGAATTCTCTAGTCACCATCACCGAGTTACTAGAACTTCGTGATGAACTATAATATGCAAGGGATGACGAAAACGATTCCCGAGCTCTTCGTGATGTTGAAATAGGCGAAGGTAGAAATCAAGAAAGAGCATCAAGTGTTGATGATTAACAAGACCACTAGTCTCAAGGAAAAGGGCAAAGGAAGAAGGGAACTTCAAGGAAAAGCGGCAAGCAAGTTGCTGCTCGAGTGAAGAAGCCCAAGTCTAGACCTAAGCACGAGACTAAGTGCTTTTGCTGCAATGGAACTGGTCCTCGGAAGCGGAACTACCCCAAGTATTTGGCGGATAAGAAGGATGGCAAAGTGAACAAAGGTATATTTGATATACAGATTATTGATGTGTATTTTACTAGTGTTCATAGCAACCCCTCAAGTATTTGATCTTGGTTCGGTTGCTAAGAGTAGTAACTCAAACGGAGTTGCAGAATGAATGAAACTAGTTAAAGGGAAGTGACGATGAGTGTTGGAAGTAGTTCCAAGATTGATATGATCATCATCGCACACTCCCTATACTTTCGGGATTAGTGTTAAACCTAAATAAATGTTATTTGGTGTTTGCGTTGAGCATGAATATGATTTGATCATGTTTATTGCAAAACGGTTATTCATTTAAAGTCAAAGAATAATTGTTGTTCTGCTTAAATGAATAAAACCTTCGATGGTCATACACCCAATGAAAATAGTTTATTGGATCTCGATCGTAGTGATACGCATATTCATAATATTGATGCCAAAAGATGCAAAATTAATAATGATAGTGCAACTTATTTGTGGCACTTGCCGTTTGGGTCATATCGGTATAAAGCGCATGAAGAAACTCCATAAGGATGGATTTTGGAATCACTTGGTTATGAATCATTTGATGCTTGCGAACCGTGCCTTTTGGCAAGATGACTAAAACTCCGTTCTCGGAACAATGGAACAAGCTCTTGACTTGTTGGAAATAACACATATATACCGATGTATGCGATCCAATGAGTGTTGATGCTCATGGCAAGTATCGTTATTTTTCGACCTTCACAAGATGATTTGAGTAGATATGGGTATATCTACTTGATGAAACATAAGTCTGAAATAGTTGAAAGGTTCAAAGAATTTCAGAGTGAAGTGGAAAATCATCGCAACAAGAAAATAAAGTTTCGCGATCTGATCGTGGAGATGAATATTTGAGTTACGAGTTTGGTCTTCAATGAAAACAATGTGGAATAGTTTCACAGCTCACGCCACCGGAACACCACAACGTTATGGTGTGTCCGAACGTCAGAATCAGTACTTTATTTTGATATGGTGCGATCTATGATGTATCTTACCGATTTACCACTATCGCTTTGGGGTTATGCATTAGAGACAGCTGCATTCACGTTTAATAGGGCACCATCTAAATCCGCTGAGATGACACCGTATGAACTATGGTTTAGCAAGAAACCTAAGTATCGTTTCTTAAATTTTGAGTTGTGATGCTTATGTGAAAAAGTTTTCACCGATAAGCTCGAACCCAAATCGAGAAATGCGTCTTCATAGAATACCCAAAGGTAACTATTGGGTACACCTTCTATCACAGATCCGAAAGCAAGATATTTGTTGTTAAGATGGATCCTTTCTAGAGAAGAAGTTTCTCTCGAAAGAAGTGAGTGGGAGGAAAGTAGAACTTGATGAGGTAATTGTACCTTCTCCCTTATTGGAAAGTAGTTCATCACAGAATCAGTTCAAATGATTCCTACACCAATTAGTGAGGAAGTTAATGATGATGATCATGAAACTTCAGATCAAGTTGCTACCAAACCTCGAGGTCTTCCAGAGTAAGATCCGCACTGAGTGGTACGATAATCCTATTCTAGAAGTCATGTTACTAGACCATGATGAACCTACGAACTATGAGGAAGCGATGATGAGCCCAGATTCGCGAAATGGTTTGAGACCATGAAATCTGAGATGGGATCCATATATGAGAACAAAGTGTGGACTTTGATGGAGTTGCCCGATGATCGGCAAGCCATATTATATAAATGGATCTTCAAGAGGAAGACAGATCTTGATAGTAGTATTACTATCTACAAAGCTCGACTTGTCGAGAAAGGTTTTCGACAAGTTCAAGGTGTTGACTACAATGAGATTTACTCAACTGTAGCGATGCTTATGTCTGTCCGAATCATGTTAGCAATCGCCACATTTTATGAAATTTGGCAAATGGATGTCAAAACTACATTCTTTAATGGATTTATTAAAGAAGAGTTGTATATGATGCAACCAGAAGGTTTTGTCAATCCTAAAGGAGCTAACAAAATGTGCAAGCTCCAATGATCCATCTATGGACTGGTGCAAGCATCTCGGAGTTGGAATAAACGCTTTGATAGTGTGATCAAAGCATATAGTTTTATCTGAGACTTGCGGTGAAGCCTGTATTTACAAGAAAGTGAGTGGGAGCACTACAACATTTCGATAAGTATATGTGAATGACATATTGTAGATCGGAAATAATGTAGAATTATTCTGCAAAGCATAAAGGAGTGTTTTAAAGGAGTTTTTTCAAAGAAAGACCTCGGTGAAGCTGCTTACATATTGAGCATTAAGATCTATAGAGATAGATCAAGACGCTTGATAAGTTTTTTCAATGAGTACATACCTTGACAAGATTTTGAAGTAGTTCAAAATGGAACAGTCAAAGAAAGAGTTCTTGCCTGTGTTACAAAGGTGTGAAATTGAGTAAGACTCAAAACCCGGCCACGGCAGAAGATAGAAAGAGAATGAAAGTCATTCCCTATGCCTTAGCCATAGGTTCTATAAAGTATGCCATGCTGTGTACCAGATCTATTGTATACCCTGCACTGAGTTTGGCAAGGAGTACAATAGTGATCTAGGAATAGATCATCGGACAGCGGTCAAAATTATCCTTAATGGAATAAGGATATGTTTCTCGATTATGGAAGTGATAAAGGTTAGGTCGTAAAGGGTTACGCCGATGCAAGTTTTGACACCGATCTGGATGACTTTAAGTCTCGATCTAGATACATATTGATAGTGGGAGCAATTAGCTAGAGTAGCTCCGTGCGAGCATTGTTGACATAGAGATTTGCAAAATACATACGGATCTGAATGTGGCGGACCCGCTGACTAAGATTCTCTCACAAAGCAAAACATGATCACACCTTAGTACTCTTTGGGTGTTAATCACATAGCGATGTGAACTAGATTACTGAATCTAGTAAACCCTTTGGGTCTTGGTCACATGGCGATGTGAATTATGGGTGTTAATCACATGATGATGTGAACTATCGATGTTAATCACATGGTGATGTGATCTAGATTATTGACTCTAGTGCAAGTGGGAGACTGAAGGAAATATGCCCTAGAGGCAATAATAAAGTTATTATTTATTTCCTTATATCATGATAAATGTTTATTATTCATGCTAGAATTGTATTAACAGGAAACATAATACATGTGTGAATATATAGACAAACAAGATGTCACTAGTATGCCTCTACTTGACTAGCTTGTTAATCAAAGATGGTTATGTTTCCTAACCATGAACAAGGAGTTGTTATTTGATTAACAAGGTCACATCATTAGTTGAATGATCTGATTGACATGACCCATTCCGTTAGCTTAGCACACGATCGCTTAGTATGTTGCTATTGCTTCCTTCATGACTTATACATGTTCCTATGACTATGAGATTATGCAACTCCTGTTTACGGAGGAACACTTTGGTACTACCAAACGTCACAACGAATCGGGTGATTATAAAGGAGTACTACAGGTGTCTCCAAAGGCAGATGTTGGGTTGGCGATTTCGAGATTATGATTTGTCACTCCGAATGCTCTGGAGAGGTATCTCTGGCCCTCTCGGTAATGCACATCACTTAAGCCTTGCAAGCATTGCAACTAATGAGTTAGTTGCGAGATGATGTATTACGGAACGAGTAAAGAGACTTGCGGTGACGAGATTGAACTAGGTATTGGATACCGACGATCGAATCTCGGGCAAGTAACATACCGATGACAAAGGGAACAAAGTATGTTGTTATGCGGTTTGACCGATAAAGATCTTCATAGAATATGTAGGAGCCAATATGGGCATCCAGGTTCCGCTATTGGTTATTGACCAAGAATAGTTCTAGGTCATGTCTACATAGTTCTCGAACCCGTAGGGTCCGCACGCTTAAGGTTTCGATGACAGTTTTATTATGAGTTTATGAGTTTTTGATGTACCGAAGGAATTCGGAGTCCCGGATGAGATCGGGGACATGACGACGAGTCTCGAAATGGTCGAGACGTAAAGATCGATATATTGGACGACTATATTCGG
The DNA here is from genome assembly GCA_021605205.1 of Aegilops longissima. Taxonomy (NCBI): domain Eukaryota; kingdom Viridiplantae; phylum Streptophyta; class Magnoliopsida; order Poales; family Poaceae; genus Aegilops; species Aegilops longissima. The sequence goes on from CM038682.1 coordinate 554,146,419, forward strand.
AGTTCGGAAAGGTTCCGTGTGATTCGGTATTTTTCGAGTACCGAGAGTTACGGGAATTCGTATTGGGCCTTAATGGGCCATACGGGAAAGGAGAAAAGGGCCAAAAGGGTGGCTGCCGCCTCCCTTGGACTAGTCCGAATTGGACTAGGGAGGGGCGCCTCTTCCTTCCTTCTCCTTTTCCCTTCCCTTTCCTTCTCTCCTACTCCTAATACATGGAAGGGTTCCTAGTTGACTAGGAAAGGGGAATCCTACTCGGTGGGAGTAGGACTCCCCATGCGCGCCATAGTAGAGGGCGGCCTCCTCCTCCCTCCCTCCTTTATATACGGGGCAGGGGCACCCCATGGACACACAAGTTGATCTACGGATCGTTCCTTAGCCGTGTGCGGTGCCTCCCTCCACCATATTCCACTTCGTCATATCGTCATGAGCTTAGGCGAAGCCTGCGCCGGAGAAGTCATATCGTCATGAGCTTAGGCGAAGCCTGCGCCGGTGGAGCATCATCATCGCCACCACGCCGTCAGGTCGACGGAACTCATCCCCGACACTTTGCTGGATCGAGTCCGGGATCGCCATCGAGCTGAACGTGTGCGTAACTCGGAGGTGCCGACGTTCGGTGCTTGGATCGGTCGGATCGTGAAGACGACGACTACATCAACTGCGTTGTTAAACGCTTCGCTTTCGGTCTACGAGGGTACATGGACAGACACTCTCCCCTCTCGTTGCTACGCATCACCATGATCTTGCGTGTGCGTAGGAAATTTTTTTGAAATTACTACGTTCCCCAACACACTCCCCATATCCCCACTACCCAAACCCTAACCGCCGCTACCCCCCCACTCCCCCGAAAATATCCCCCCTCTCCCCCGATTGGATCGGGATCGAGAGGAGGGCGCTCACCTCGCCGCGATGACTGCGCTAGGACGGCGACGATGCCCGAGCCCGATGCCACCCCCTCCGCCACCTCGCCTCCCCGCATCGGCCTCCACCACCCCGGCCCGAACCACCACCCGCGGCCCCGTCACCGGATCGCCGCCGCCCGGAGCTGCCCGCATCCTGGAACCACCACACCGTCGCCGGACTGCCTCCCGCTCCGCCGTGTCGTCCCCGTCGGCCTCCCCGAACCTCCCCGCCCATCGCCTGCACTCCCACGACCGTGGTGAGGCACCTCCTCCTCTCTTCCCGCATCGCGCGCCCTCTGCTCCCCCACGCGTGCCACGACTGCCGCGTCGGCTGCTGCTGCCGTGTGTGGCCACGCCCCTGCTCCTCGACGCTGGTTGCCCGCGGATCCTCCCGCCTCGAGCCCTCGTTAGCCGCTTGATCGCTCCTCCTGGCCACCTCCGCCCGCCATCGCCAATCGTCGGCGTCGCCCTTCGTCGGCGACGTCGCGCTGCCGGCCGCAGACGCTACGCCCTTCCCCGTCGTGGCGACCTCCCAGACCAGGCGGGTTTCATCCCAGCCCGTCGCCCATTGCCCGATCCGCTAGCGCTCACGCCCGTTAGGCCCCCCTATGCCTATGACCTATGGGCCCCACGGCCCCAGAACGTTTAATGAAAAAAAGAAAGAGTTAAAAAAAACAACTAAAACTAAATAAAAATAAAATAAATATATTAATTAATTAACTTAATTAATTCTGATTAAATTAAACAATTAAGATTATTTAACCTAATGATTTATTCACCTAATTAACTATTGTTAATTAGCTAATTAATTAGTATGACAATGGGGCCCACCCTCCTAATTAATTATGATTAGTTTAATTAACTGCTTAATTAAAATGTGTCATCGAACAAGTGGGACCCATGGTCAGTTGACGACCAACTCTGTTGATCTGTCGACATCGACATGACATCATGCTGATGTCATTAATTCATTTTTGAATTAATTAAATTCCAGAAATTAATAAAATCTTTAGAAAATCGTATCTTTTAATCCGTAACTCGGATTAAAATAGTTTGTACATGAAAGTTGCTCGTAACGACGAGATTAACCCGGATGCGCAGCCCGCTCGTCCGCCACGCACCTAACATATCAAACTCGCAACTTTCCTCGGCCTTCTCGCTCAAGACGCAAAACACCGGAATACTTTCCTGATGTTTTCCCCTTCACGCAGATCACCTACTACCGCGTTAGGGCACACCTAGCACCGCTCATTGTCACGTCACGCATCGTCATGTTTATGTTTGCATTGTATTCATTGTTTCTTCCCCCTTTTCTCTCACTAGACACCGAGACCGACGCCGCTGCTACACAGTACGACTACGGAGTTGACGACCCCTCCTTCTTGTCTGAGCAACCAGGCAAGCCCCCCTTGATCACCAGATATCGCCTATTCTTCTCTATACTGCTTGCATTAGAGTAGTGTAGCATGTTACTTCTTTGAGTTAATCCTATACTACTGCATAGCCTGTCCTTGCTACTATTGTTGTTACCTTTACCGCTATCATATCGCTTAGTATAGGATGCTAGTGTTCCATCGGTGGCCCTACACTCTTGTCCGCCCGCCATGCTATACTATGGGATGTGATCACTTCGGAGGTGATCACGGGCATATACTATATACTTTACACTATTACATTACCTGTGATTTGTTCGGAGATGGGGACCGAAAGGATGTGGCTCCATCCCGTAGAGGTGGGCCTGGGTTCCCGACGGCCCCGATCGTTACTTTGTGGCGGAGCGGTAGGGCAGGTTGAGACCACCTAGAGAGAGGTGGGCCTGGCCCCGTCGGCGTCAGCGGATACTTAACACGCTTAACGAGATCTTGGTATTTGATCTGAGTCTCGCCATTTGATCTATACGCACTAACCAACTACGCGGGAACAGTGATGGGCACTCGACGTTGTGGTATCAGCCGAAGCACTTCGTGATGTCAGCGACTGAGCGGTGCGCGCCGGATTGGACTGGCACGCCTGCTAGGCTAGGTCTGCTTCCGGCCGCCCACGCAACATGTAGGTGTGCTAAGGGCGATGGGCCTGCACCCTGGCGCTTAGGTTTAGACCGCGTCTTGACCTCTCTGTTGTGCCTAGGTGGGGCTGTGACGTGTTGATCTTCCGCGCGGGCATGACCCAGAAAGTGTGTCCCACCAAATGGGATCAAGCGTGTTGGGTTATGTGGTGCAACCTGCGCAGGAAGTTAATCTATTCAATAGCCGTGATCTTCGATAACAGGACGACTTGGAGTTGTACCTTGACCTTATGACAACTAGAACCGGATACTTAATAAAACACACCCTTCCAAGTGCGATACAACCCGGTGGTCGCTCTCTAACAGGGCTACGAGGAGAGGATCGCGGGTAGGATTATGCTATGCGATGCTACTTGGAGGACTTGATCTACTCTCTTCTACATCTTTGAAGATGAGGCTGCCAAGCGTAGTCTTCGACGTGATTAGTTATCCCCTCTTATTCGGCATTCTGCAGCTCACCCACCGATATGGCCCTTTACACATATACCCATGCATATGTTGTGTAGTTCCTTGTTGCGTAGTACTTTGGATGAGTACTCACGGTTGCTTTTCTCCCCTTTTTCCCTTTCCTTCTACCGGTTGCCGCAACCAGATGTTGGAGTCTAGGAGCAGACACCACCGATTTATTTAACTCCTACTACCTTGGAGGTGCCTACTACTACGTGCGGGCGGCGACGACCACCAAGAGTAATTTAGGAGGATCCCGTGCGGGAGGCCTGCGCCTCTTCGATCTCAGATCCCGGTTTGTGCTAGCCTTCTTAAGGCAAACTTGTTTAACTTATGTCCGTACTCAGATATTGTTGCTTCCACGACTCGCCTATGATCGAGCACTTGTATTTGAGCCCTCGAGGCCCCCGGCTTGTATTATGATGCTTGTATGACTTATTTATGTTTTAGAGTTGTGTTGTGATATCTTCCCGTGAGTCCCTGATCTTGATCGTACATGTTTGCGTGTATGATTAGTGTACGATTGAATCGGGGGCGTCACAACCCGCCACCGGTCCGGTTTATTTTTAATTCGCCGGTTTTGTTTCGATTTATTTTTGGAAAACCCGATTTGGTTTACTTCAGTTTTAGAGATCGTTTTCTGTTTAGTTAGTTTCGGCGAACGTATTCGTTCGTTAGCGTTCGGTAGTGAACGTTCGTTAAATAGTTTTTCTGTTTTATTTTATTTCTGCTAGGGACCCGTTTGCGATTAGTTTATTTACAGATTAGCCCCTGTTTTTCAATCAATCACAACTTTTACACCATTTATCCAAATCCAACAAAACCAACGCCAATTTCTTCATTACGATCCCTTTGTCCAGATAACCGCCTCAACCATGCTTTTGAAAGATTAAAATTTGATTTCAAACATATTTGAATTTGAACTTCTTTTGTCCATAACTCGAGTTTTATAACTCAGATTTGATTGATTCTTTTTGCTAATTGAAGCTCTTGACCTAAACTTTCTGATAAGACCAAATTCACCCAATTTTGGTATTTTTACAAATTGTTTTCTATTGCAAGAGTTAATTGCTTGTTTTCGAAGTTTTTTGAGATCTTTTCTTTGATTCTTTTGCATGAGTGCTTATGTATGCTATTACTTGCTTACGATAGATTGAGCGGAGTGTGACGAGTAGAACTATCAGGAGTTATGAGTGCGAATCATCTTCATCAACAGTACAAGGCAAGTTCACACTTTGATCATATCTCTTATTTACCCAGTCTTTATGCATTAGTTTCAACCCTCAAACACTGCATGAGTAGGATTTGATAACATGTGGGTCCTGGGAAGTAGTTGATAAGGTAGGAACCTATTGTATTTTATCAAACCCCAGGTATTATACGTTACGCTTATATTGCTTTGCTATGCTCCTAGACGTGGATTGGTATGTGAGATTCATGAAAGATGTGAGAGTTATCTTCAACTAAGGGAAACTTAAGGTGGCTACTTTAATTTACATCTGGGTGGAAAGGTTGGGGCACCCTGGGGATATACCAGTGGCTTGTCCGGGCACCTAGGGATATACCAGTGTTGTCCTAGGAGATCCCGGGGTACCCGTGTGATCCTCCTATGGAATGCCACCCAGGCTCAAAGGGATCATAAGATTATTCATGCTAGAAACTTCCGTGCGCAGCCACAAGCCATTATGGGCTCTGGCATAGATGAGTATATAAGTTGTGGGAAACCTTTCCATGATGGGCTAGCAGATGTAGGGGAATTGTAGGTGTACCGGCCTATCTATCGGTTAAGGGGACCTCTTCGGAAAGACTGTGTCTCAGTCATCCGTTTCTCAAACATCATGCAGTGCGAGAAATACAACGGAGGAGATCTGCTACCTGTTGAGCATGCATTGGTTTTCCCTTGAAGAGGAAAGGGTGATGCTGCAAAGTAGTGTAAGTATTTCCCTTAGTTTTTGAGAACCAAGGTATCAATCCAGTAGGAGGTTACACGCAAGTCGCCTCGTACCTACACAAACAAATAAGAACCTTGCAACCAACGCGATAGAGGGGTTGTCAATCCCTTCACGGCCACTTGCAAAAGTGAGATCTGATAGAGATAATAAGATAAATATTTTTGGTATTTTTATGATATAGATTGGAAAGTAAAGATTGCAAAATAAAATACGGAAGAAATAGTAAATTGATAGGAAAATAATATGATGGAAGATAGACCCGGGGGCCATAGGTTTCACTAGTGGCTTCTCTCAAGATAGCATAATTTACGGTGGGTGAACGAATTACTGTCAAGCAATTGATAGAAAAGCGCATAGTTATGAGAATATCTAGGCATGATCATGTATATAGGCATCACGTCCGCGACAAGTAGACCGAAATGATTCTGCATCTACTACTATTACTCCACACATCGACCGCTATCCAGCATGCATCTAGAGTATTAAGTTCAAAAGAACATAGTAATGCATTAGGCAAGATGACATGATGCAGAGGGATAAACTCAAGCAATATGATATAAACCCCATCTTTTTATCCTCGATGGCAACAATACAATACGTGCCTTGTTGCCCCTGCTGCAACTGGGAAAGGACACCGCAAGATTGAACCCAAAGCTAAGCACTTCTCCCATTGCAAGAAAGATCAATCTAGCAGGCCTAACCAAACTGATAATTCGAAAAGACTTGCAAAGATAACAAATCATACATATAAGAATTCAGAGGAGAATCAAATATTGTTCATAGATAATCTTGATCATAAATCCACAATTCATTGGATCTCGAAAAACACACCGCAAAAAGAATTACATCGAATAGATCTCCAAGAAGATCGAGGAGAACTTTGTATTGAGATCCGAAGAGAGAGAAGAAGCCATCTAGCTAATAACTATGGACCGAAGGTCTGTGGTAAACTACTCACACATCATCGGAGAGGCTATGGTGTTGATGTAGAAGCCCTCCATGATCGATTCCCCCTCCGGCGGAGCGCAGGAAAAGGCCCCAAGATGGGATCTCACGGGTACAGAAGTTTGCTGTGGTGGAAATAGGGTTTCGTGGTGCTCTCGAATGTTTTCAGGGTATATGAGTATATATAGGCGAAAGAAGTAGGTCGGTGGAGCCACGAGGGGCCCACGAGGGTGGGGGCGCGCCTCCCTGCCTCATGGCTTCCTCGTTGCTTCCTTGTCGTCCACTCCAATTCTCCTGGATTGTGTTTGTTCCAAAAATAACTCTCCCGAAGGTTTCATTCCGTTTGGATTCCGTTTGATATTCCTTTTCTGCGAAACACTGAAATAGGCAAAAAACACCAATTTGCACTGGGCCTTCGATTAATAGGTTAGTCCCAAAAATAATATAAAAGTGCATAATAAAGCCCATTAATCATCCAAAACAGATAATATAATAGCATGGAACAATCAAAAATTATAGATACGTTGGAGACATATCAAGCATCCCAAGCTTAATTCATGCTCGTCCTCGAGTAGGTAAATGATAAAAACAGAATTTTTGATGTGGAATGCTACCTAACATAATTTTCTAAGTAATTCTCTTTATTGTGGCATGAATGTTCAGATCCGAAAGATTCAAGACAAAAGTTTAATATTGACATAAAAATAATAATACTTCAAGCATACTAACTAAGCAATTATGTCTTCTCAAAATAACATGGCCAATGAAAGCTTATCCCTACAAAATCATGTAGTTTGGCTATGCTTCATTTTCATCACACAAAAATGCTATCATCATGCACAACCCCGATGACAAGCCAAGCAATTGGTTTCATACTTTAGTAATCTCAAACTTGTTTCAACTTTCACGCAATACATGAGCGTGAGCCATGGACATAGCACTATGGGTGGAACAAAATATAATGATGGGGGTTGTGTGGAGAAGACAAAAAGGAAGAAAGTCTCACATTGACGCGGCTAATCAATGGGCTACGGAGATGCCCATCAATTGATGGCAATGCAAGGAGTAGGGATTGCCATGCAACGGATGCACTAGAGCTATAAATGTATGAAAGCTCAACAAAAAGAAACTAAGTGGGTGTGCATCCAACTTGCTTGCTCACGAAGACCTGGGGCATTTGAGGAAGCCCATTGTTGGAATATACAAGCCAAGTTCTATAATGAAAAATTCCCACTAGTATATGAAAGTGACAAAACAAGAGACTCTCTATCATGAAGATCATGGTGCTACTTTGAAGCACAAGTGTGAAAAAAGGATAGTAGCATTGTCCCTTTTTATTTCTTTTCTTTTTTCTTTGGGCCTTTCTCTTTTTTGGCCTTTCTTTTTTTTTGGCCTTCCCCTTTTTTTGGCCTTTCTTTTTTTTTGGGACAATGCTCTATTAATGATGATCATCACACTTCTATTTATTTACAACTCAATGATTACAACTCGATACTAGAACAAAGTATGACTCTATATGAATGCCTCCGGCGGTGTACCGGGATGGGCAATGAATCAAGAGTGACATGTATGAAAAATTATGCATGGTGGCTTTGCCACATATACGATGTCAACTACATGATCATGCAAGGCAATATGACAATGACGAAGCGTGTCATAATAAATGAAACGGTGAAAAGTTGCATGGCAATATATCTCAGAATGACTATGGAAATGCCATAATAGGTAGGTATGGTGGCTGTTTTGAGGAAGATATAAGGAGGTCTATGTGTGATAGAGCGTATCATATCACGGGGTTTGGATGCACCGACAAAATTTGCACCAACTCTCAAGGTGAGAAAGGGCAATGCATGGTACCGAAGAGGCTAGCAACGATGGAAAGGTGAGAGTGTGTATAATCCATGGACTCAACATTAGTCATAAAGAACTCACATACTTATTGCAAAAATCTACAAGTCATCAAAAACCAAGCACTATGCGCATGCTCCTAGGGGGATAGATTGGTAGGAAAAGACCATCGCTCGTCCCCGACCGCCACTCATAGGATGACAATCAAAGAACACCTCATGTTTCAAATTTGTCACACAACGTTTACCATATGTGCATGCTACAGGACTTGCAAACTTCAACACAAGTATTTCTCAAATTCACAACTACTCAACTAGCATGACTCTAATATTACCATCTTCATATCTCAAAACAATCATCAAGTATCAAACTTATCATAGTATTCAATGCACCTTTTATGAAAGTTTTTATTATACCCATCTTGGATGCCTATCATATTAGGACTAATTTTACAGCCAAAGCAAATTACCATGCTGTTCTAAAGGACTCTCAAAATAATATAAGTGAAGCATGAGAGATCGATAATTTCTATAAAATAAAACCACCACCGTGCTCTAAAAGATATAAGTGAAGCACTAGAGCAAAACTATCTAGCTCAAAAGATATAAGTGAAGCACATAGAGTATTCTAATAAATTCCGATTCATGTGTGCCTCTCCCAAAAGGTGTGTACAGCAAGGATGATTGTGGTAAACTAAAAAGCAAAGACTCAAATCATACAAGACGCTCCAAGAAAAACACATATCATGTGGTGAATAAAAATATAGCCTCAAGTAAAGTTACCGATAGGCGAAGAAGAAAGAGGGGATGCCTTCCGAGGCATCCCTAAGCTTAGGCTTTTGTTTGTCCTTGAATTTTAACTTGGGGTGCCTTGGGCATCCCCGAGCTTAGGCTCTTGCAACTCCTTATTCCATAATCCATCAAACCTTCACCCAAAACTTGAAAACTTCACAACACAAAACTCAACAAGAAATCTCATGAGCTCCGTTAGTATAAGAAAACAAATCACCACTTCAAGGTACTGTAATGAACTCATTCTTTATTTATATTGGTGTTAAACCTACTGTATTCCAACTTCCCTATGGTTCATACCCCCCGATACTAGCCATAGATTCATCAAAATAAGCAAACAACACACGAAAAACAGAATTTGTCAAAAACAGAACAGTCTGTAGCAATCAGATTTGTTCGAATACTTCTGGAACTCCAAAAAATCTGAAAAACTAGGACAACCTGGAAAATTTGTATATTGATCTACTGCAAAAATAATTGGTATTTTATCATGTTTTGGTGAATTTTAAAAATTATTTTTGTGAGCTCAAAGTTTCTGTCTTTTTCAGCAAGATCAAACAACTATCACCCAAGAAGATCCTATTGGTTCTACTTGGCAAAAACACTAATTAAAACATGAAAACACATCTTAACAGAATCTAGATGAATTATTTATTACTAAGCAGAACCAAAAAGCAAGAAACAAAAATAAAATTGGGTTGCCTCCCAACAAGCGCTATCGTTTAACGCCCCTAGCTAGGCATAAAGGCAAGAATAGATCTAGGTATTATCATCTTTGGTATGCAATCCATAAGTGGCTATCATAATAGATTCATAAAGTAATTTAATTTTATTTTTAGGAAAGTGTTCCATGCCTTTCCTTAACAGAAATTGGAATCTAATATTTCCTTCTTTCATATCAATAATTGCACCAATCGTTCTATGGAAAGGTCTACCAAGAATATTAGGACATGTAGGATTGCAATCTATATCAAGAACAATGAAATCTACAAGCACATAATTCCTATTTGCAACAATAAGAACATCATTAATTATTCCCATAGGTTTCTTAATGGTGGAATCTGCAAGATGCAAATTTAAAGAACAATCATCAAATTCACGGAAACCTAACACATCACATAAAGTTTTTGGAATCGTGGAAACACTAGCACCCAAGTCACATAAAGCATAGCATTCATGATCTTTAATCTTAATTTTAGTAGTAGGTTCCATCTCATCATAAAGTTTTCTAGGGATAGAAACTTCCAATTCAAGTTTTTCTTCATAGGATTGTATTAAAGCATCAACGATATGTTTGGTAAAAGCTTTATTTTGACTATAAGCATGAGGAGAATTTAACCCGGATTGCAACAGGGAAATACAATCTATCAAAGAACAATTATCATAATTAAATTCCTTGAAACCCAAAATAGTGGGTTCATTGCTATGTAAAGTTTTGACCTCTTCAATCCCACTTTTACCGATTTTTGCATCAAGATCAAAAAACTTCGAATCATTGGGACACCTTTTAACTAAAGTTGACTCATCTCCAGTCCCATCATTATCAAGATTCATATTGCAAAAAAAGATTTAATAGGAGACACATCAATCTCTTTTAGTTCTTCATCCCTATTATCATGAAAACTAGAAGAACACGCTTTTACAAAGCAATCTTTCTTAGCACGCATCCTAGCGGTTCTTTCCTTGCACTCATCAATGGAAATTCTCATAGATTTGAGAGACTCATTGATATTATGCCTAGGTGGAATAGATCTAAGTTTCAAAGAATCAACATCAAGAGAAATTATATCCACGTTCCTAGCCAACTCATCAATCTTAGGCAATTTTTCCTCAAGCAAAGCATTGAAATTCTTTTGGGAAATCATAAATTCTTTAACACTAGTCTCAAAATCAGAGGGCATATTATTAAAATTTCCAGAAGAGTTGTTGTAGGAATTACCATAATTATTATAGGAATTGCTAGGAAACGGCCTAGGATTAAAGTTTCCTCTATATGCATTGTTACCAAAATTGTTCCTACCAACAAAATTAACATCCATATATTCATTATTATTCTCAATCAAAGTAGACAAAGGCATATCATTAGGATCAATAGGAGCACTCTTATTAGCAAACAATTTCATAAGTTCATCCATATTTCCACTCAAAACATTAATCTCTTCTATCGCATGAACCTTCTTACTAGTAGATCTTTCGCTGTGCCATTGAGAATAATTAACCATAATATTATCTAGGAGTTTAGTAGCTTCTCCTAAAGTGATTTCCATAAAAGTGCCTCCCCGCAATTTAATCTAAAAGATTTCTAGAAGCAAAATTCAATCCAGCATAAAAAATTTGTATGATCATCCATAAATTTAATCCATGTGTAGGGCAATTACGTATCATTAATTTCATCCTCTCCCAAGATTGTGCAACATGCTCACGATCAACTTGCTTAAAATTCATAATATCGTTTCTAAGGTAGATGATCTTAGCGGGAGGAAAATGCTTAGAGATAAAAGCATCTTTGCACTTATAATACTATTTTTAGGCAAAGACGAAAACCAACTTTTAGCACGATCTCTAAGCGAAAATGGAAATAGCTTCTATTTAACAATATCATTATCCACGTCTTTCTTATTTTGCATATCACACAAATCAACAAAGTTGTTTAGATGTGTAGCGGCATCTTCACTAGGAAGGCCAAAGAATTGATCTTTCATGACAAGATTCAACAAAGTAGCATTAATTTTACAAGATTCAGCATCGGTAAGAGGAGCAATTGGAGTGCTAAGAAAATCATTGTTGTTGGTATTGGAAAAGTCACACAATTTAGTATTGTCTTGAGCCATCGTGACAAACAATCCAACACACAAGCACACGAGAAGCAAACGAAAAGAGACAAACGGAAAAAGAGGGCGAATAAAACGGCAAGGGTGAAGTGGAGGATAGGAAAACGAGAGGCAAATGGCAAATAATGTAATGCGAGGGATAAGAGTTTGTGATGGGTACTTGGTATGTCTTGACTTGACTTGACTTAGCGTAAGCCTCCCCGGCAACGGCACCAAAAATCCTTCTTGCTACCTCTTGAGCATGCATTGGTTTTCCCTTGAAGAGGAAAGGGTGATGCTGCAAAGTAGCATATGTATTTCCCTCAGTGTTTGAGAACCCATGTATCAATCCAGTAGGAGGTTACACGCAAGTCGCCTCGTACCTACACAATAAGAACCTTGCAACCAACGCGATAAAGGGGTTGTCAATCCCTTCACGGCCACTTACAAAAGTGAGATCTGGTAGAGATAATAAGATAAATATTTTTTTTGGTATTTTTATGATATAGATTGGAAAGTAAAGATTGCAAAATAAAAGACGGAAGAAATAGTAAATTGATAGGAAAATAATATGATGGAAGATAGACCCGGGGGCCATAGGTTTCACTAGTGGCTTCTCTCAAGATAGCATAATTTACGATGGGTGAACGAATTACTGTCGAGAAATTGATAGAAAAGCGCATAGTTATGAGAATATCTAGGCATGATCATGTATATAGGCATCACGTCCGCGACAAGTAGACCGAAACAATTCTGCATCTACTACTATTACTCCACACATTGACCGCTATCCAGCATGCATCTAGAGTATTAAGTTCATAAGAACAGAGTAACGCGTTAGGCAAGATGACATGATGTAGAGGGATAAACTCAAGCAATGTGATATAAACCCCATCTTTTTATCCTCGATGGCAACAATAAAATATGTGCCTTGCTGCCCTCACTGCCTTTGGGAAAGGACAACGCAAGATTGAACCCAAAGCTAAGCACTTTTCCCATTGCAAGAAAGATCAATCTAGTAGGCCAAACCAAACTGATAATTCGAAGAGACTTGCAAAGATAACAAATCATACATATAAGAATTCAGAGGAGAATCAAATATTGTTCATAGATAATCTTGATCATAAACCCACAATTCATCAGATCTCGACAAACACACCGTGAAACGAATTACATCGAATAGATCTCCAAGAAGATCGAGGAGAACTATGTATTGAGATCCAAAGGGAGAGAAGAAGCCATCTAGCTAATAACTATGGACCCGAAGGTCTGTGGTAAACTACTCACACATCATCAGAGAGGCTATGGTGTTGATGTAGAAGCCCTCCATGATCGATTTCTCCAATGTGAGCACCTAAAAGGCCCCAAGATGGGATCTCACGGCATGCAGAAGGTTGCGGCGGTGGAAATAGGGTTTCGTGGTGCTCTCGGATGTTTTCAGGGTATATGAGTATATATAGGTAAAAGAAGTAGGTCGGTGGAGCCACGAGGGGCCCACGAGGGTGGGGCGCGCCTACCCCCCTGGGTGCGCCTCCCTGCCTCGTGCCTTCCTCGTTGCTTCTTTGACGTCCACTTCAAGTCTCCTGGATTGCGTTTGTTCCAAAAATAAGTATCCCGAAGGTTTCATTCTGTTTAGATTCCGTTTGATATTCCTTTTCTCCGAAACACTGAGATAGGCAAAAAAACAGCAATTTGCACTGGGCCTTCGGTTAATAGGTAGTCCCAAAAATAATATAAAAGTGCATAATAAAGCCCATTAATCATCCAAAACAGATAATATAATAGCATGGAACAATCAAAAATTATGGATACGTTGGAGACGTATCAAGATCGGGTCATGTGGGGAAAAGTGCGCAAACCTCTGCAGAGTGTATAAAATAATCATGGTTAGTCGTGTCCCCGGTTATGGACATCTTGAGTATCTGGTACTTGAATTATTTGATTGATCTCATCACTCTATTTAATGAAATTGTTGGGTTATTAATGATTTTTGGGATTGAGTTGGGGTTACCTTCTCAATATGGGTAATTTAACTTGGTAGTTAAATAAAATGTATTCCTCTATTGTAGGAAAAAATTAGCTTTATGCAAAATTTAAACTTAGAGCCTCCACTAGCAAAATATGCATGTAGTGATAGCCATTATTCAGCATTGCTCTACAGTGTGAAATTGCCAGTACATTCAATGTACTGACCTACATGGCTGCAGCGTCTCATGTTGCAGGAATCTTACGACGAGTAAGTGATACGTTAGGGTACGATGTCTACACTCAACTTTCTCGTTGGTGTTGTTGGGAACTCCACAACTTTGTTGTTACTTCCGCTATATGGATTGAGGTAATAGTATTTATGTTACTTTATACATGTGGTTTACCTCTGTTATAAATCCTCGAGTACAGTGTGTGTAAGTATACCAATCCAGGGATGACACATAAGCACAGAGACTTGATCCATTTGGGTCGGGTCGCTACAAGATGGTATCAGAGCACATGTTGACTGTAGGATGTGACCCCTTGAAACTAGCAAGCCCTATAAACTCCCGAAACTTTCTGGTTATGCAATCTGGTGTTGGGGATACAGGGGACACAAAATATATCACCCAAACTAACAATACCTAGATCCAGCTGTATCCATCCTTCAACACATAACCAAGAAAACTCCGGAAATCGTTTACCTCGACCTTCAAAAAGCATCCGTTATACGAGTCATGGCAGTACTCTCGAGCTCGCCCCAGTACTGGGTTATCGAGGTTATCTCACCAACAACTGCATAAAAGAGATTTTCGATGTCGGCAAAGCTCGTATTCCGAATCTGCAACGATAAAATTGTGACGACAACACCTCGGAGCTCAAATCCCCGGGACACTGCCAAAACCCCTAAATGACAGGAGGCACCAAGAACAATGTTCTCGTCACAAAACCATCGGAACGATCCCAAGATACCCGCGTGATCCTAAAAAAATTTAGTGAAATTTGAGAAGAGAAAGAGTCAAAACTCTACGTCAGGATGTCTCACCAGAGCGATTTAAGGACCGAGGAGTAAAAGAATCCTACTCTCCGATATATAAAATCCTAAGACTCAAAACATTTTTTCTAGACTCAACAAAGTCAGCGATTCAATCAGCGAGGGGCTCCTAAGTCGGGTTGGCTCGATTACTAACTTGTAACGCCCTCGATGCGGCTATATCTCTCACGTGTCGAAGCACGACTTAGAGGCATAACCGCATTGAAAGCAATGTCACAAGTGAGGTAATCTTCACACAACCCATGTAATACATAAGGGAAAGAGATACATAGTTGGCTTACAATCGCCACTTCACACAATACATGAGTAAAACATTACATCATACAGATACAATCAAGGTCCGACTATGGAACCAAAATAAAAGAAGACTACCCCAAAAGCTACACAGATCCCCGATCGTCCCAACTGGGCTCCACTACTGATCAGCTGAAACAAAACAACACAAAGAACAAGATCTTCATCAAGCTCCTCCTTGAGCTCAAAAGGCCACTGCACGGTTTCATCGGCACCGCAAACTGGTTTTGAAGTATCGTGAGTCACGGGACTCAGCAATCTCACACCCATGAGATCAAGACTATTTAAGCTTAAAGGTAGGAAAGGGTAGTGAGGTGGAGCTGCAGCAAGCGACTAGCATATATGGTGGCTACCACGCAAAAGAGAGCGAGAAGAGGAGGCAAAGCACGGTCGAACAACTATGATCAAGAAGTGATCCTAGAACAACCTACGTCAAACATAACTCCAACATCGTGTTCACTTCCGGACTCACGAGAAGAGACCATCACGGTTACACACGCGTTGATGTATTACAATTAAGATCAACTTCGGGTTTTCTACAACCGGACATTAACAAATTCCCATCTGCCTCATAACCGCGGGCATGGATTTCGAAAGATAAAACCCTGCATGGGTGTCCCAACTTAGCCCATTATAAGCTCTCACGGTCAACGAAGGATATTCCTTCTACCGGAAGACCCGATCAGTCTCGAATCCCGGCTACAAGACATTTCGACAAAGAATAAAACAAGACCAAGAAAGCCGCCCGATGTGCCGACAAATCCAGATAGAGTCGACGCACTCGTTCTCGTGGCACACCGGATAAGTCAAGCTACGAGTAAAACCAAGCCTCGAGTTTCCCGTGGTGGCCCCAAGAAGTTGCTCGGTTCGGACCAACACTCGGAGGAGCACCGCCGGGGGCTAAAATAAAGATGACCCTTGAGTCTGCAGAACCCAAGGAAGGGGTATATGTGGTAGGTAGTCAAATGGTAAAACCAAGGTTGGGCCTTGCTGGAGGAGTCTTATTCAAAGCGAACTGTCAAGGGGGTCCCATAAATCACCCAACCGCGTTAGGGACGCAAAATCCGGGAACATAATACCGATATGACGGAAACTAGGGCGGCAAGAGTGGAACAAAACACTAGGCATAAGGCCGAGCCTTCCACCCTTTACCAAGTATATAGGTGCGTTAATTAAATAAGATATATTGTGATATCCCAACAAGTAAACATGTTCCAACAAGGAACAACATCTCCATGTTCCAACAAGGAACAAACTTCATCTTCACCTGCAACTAACAACGCTATAAGAGGGGCTGAGCAAAGCGGTAACATAGCCAAACAACGGTTTGCTAGGAAAGGATGGTTAGAGGTTTGACATGGCAATGTGGGTGGCATGATATAGCAAGTGGTAGGCATCGTAGCATAGGCATAGCAAAAGAGAGAGCAACTAGCAAGCAAAGATAGAGGTGATTTCGAGGGTATGGTCATCTTGCCTGAAATCCCGCAAGGAAGAAGAACGAGTCCATGAAGAAGACAAACGAACAAAGTCGAACGAATCCTCACAACTCCGGAACGAAACCGAAGCTAACGAGAGAAGCAACCCGGAAACAAACAAACAACATAGTAAACACACAAGCATAAACATGTCATGATGCACAAACAAGTATGATGCATGTCCGGTTTAATGAGGCATGGCATGGCAATATGCACAAACAACACTACAAGTTAAGTGGAGCTCAATATGCAACGAGTTGCATATCGACGAAACACCACATCAATTATTTAGTTGGCTCTCCTTTAGGTACACAACAATATTAAATGTTGTTAAACATGGCAAGAGGTGAAGCATGATGAAACTACCTATCTAGGCAAGTTTAAATGAGGCCGGAAGCAACAAACAACAATTCCGGAAAATCCCCATATGCAAATAATGAATTTGGTACTGTTCTGCCCTAAACCATATTTTATTGTTGTTAAACAGGAAAATAAAGTGCACCACGTTAATCTATGCATTTTTTTCACCCCATTTACATATAAAGTTTATTTAAAATGGAGCTACGGTTATTTAGTTATGAAATAAAGCATTTTAGCATGGCAATTATGCAAAATAATGCAAACAGCAATGTTAAACATTTTTAACATAGATGAAAGTGGCATATTATTAATCTACACAATTTTCTAAGCATTTTACATATATAAATTATTTTAATCCGATGCACAGTTTAAGAGTTATTAAATGCATGATGCTTAGGGGTTTTCTGCAAAACTGGCAAACACTGGATAATTAGCAAATTCGCAGATCTAAAAAAAACATGAACGGGCCGAATCAGAGGCTGGCCCAACAACGGAAAAAAAAAACAGGAGGGCGCTGGAGGTGGCCTCACCATGGGCCTTGGCCCGGTCGGCAGAGGAGGTGGAGGCAGTCATGGGCGCAGCCGGGCCTTGGGAGGCGCTGGCGGCTTAAGGTGCCCGCACGAGCACTCGAAAGGTGGCGCGTCAACGCGGACTGAACGGGTGAGCAGCTGCTGCTCTCGTTTCAAGAAATGAAGCAGCAGGAGCATGGCAATGGAGGAGAAGACGGCAGGGGGCCCCGGCGACGGGTCGGCGGCAACCGCCGGAAACGGGGAACGGAGCGGGAGGCGCCGGGTCCACCCGCAAGGGGAGGCGCGGATCGGGGCTTCTGGCGGCGTTCGGCGAGGCAAGGGACTTGGCGCGACAACACGAAGCGAGGCGCTCGCCCACCTCTGCTGGGGCGGCAGAGGGGCAAGGTGGCACCGGCGCTGGACTTGAGGAGGCGCCCATGGCGCGCGGGCGGACTTGACGGAGGGGATGGATCCACCGGACCGGGACGAGGCAAGGGGCGCCATGGATGTGGTCGATGCTGCTCTTACCTGTTCAACAGGGAAGGGGAGAGCAGGGGAGGTCAGAGAGGGCAAGAGAGAGAGAGAGAGACGGGGACGCGCGACGGCGGGGTCTCACCGGCGAGGTCCGGCATGGGGCGGTGCGGACGGGAGGCCATGTGGATTGGGAGTGGCTGGGCTGTGGTCGGCGGAAAACGGACTTGGCGAGAGGAGGTCGAGGCCGAGGCACGGGAAGCAGAGGGGTCTGCGTGCGGCGGCGTGTCGAGGCAGAGCCCGACGGGGAGGTCTCCACGGCAGAAGGCGAGGCCGGAGGGGTACGGAACGGACGGGTCCGTCCGGGAACAGGGCGGAGGCGAGCTGGGCGTCGAGGAGCTGTAGGCCATGGCGGATTTACACGGTCCTGTTCAGAGAGAGAGATGTGAGCGAAGAGAAAGGAGGACGAAAGAGAGCTAGGGAAGGAAAAGAGCGGGACGAGGCCGGTCCTGGTGTTGCTGTTTCTCCGGCGGGGCAATCCGACGAGACCACTTGCCGGCGCGGGGGCGAGGGCGTCGGGGAGGCATGAGGCCTCGGGCGCGAGCGATGCGGCTGCTGTCTCCTCAGACAAGTGGATGGATCGGATTTGGGTGTGGCTGGTGGTTTGGACCGGGTGGGATCCCGAGGAAGGAGGCGACAAAGTGGAGCTAGTGGCGGCGCGACGGGACAAGGGAGAGGATTTTAGGGTTTGCCTAAATGGAGTAGGGGTGGATGAATATATACATCGCGGTTTAAGAGTTATTTCGCCCTCCGATCGTAATCGGACGGACGCAAATAAATAGGCTAGGGAGCCCAAATAAGAAAACGGAGATGTTTTATAGACGTTAGGGGATGATCCGGATCCAACGGTGACGACAGCTCGGGTCGGGTACGGGGAAGATTTCGGACACACGAAAGAGGGGGTCGGAGAGAGGTTAGGTGGTTTGACAAGAGGGAACTGAAAACACGGTTGATCTCGAAAGGGTCAACGAACGCAACATAGAGGGAAGCAAGGAGCGGCAACTACGCGCGGATGTAAGTTTTAAAAACAATGACGGCAACGAGTGCCGATGCAATGTGAATGATGCCATGAGATGAGATGCATGACATGAACAAAATGCAAAACAAAACACAAAACCCAACCACGAAGGAAATAATAATATCGCATATCGCATCTCCGGAAAAGGCAAGAGTTGGAGTTACGAATATGGAAAGTTGCATCCGGGGCGTTACAACACTCCACCACTACGAGAGGATCTCGTCCCGAGATCTAGGATGGCACCGGAGAGAAACGGAAGAGGAAGAGGTAAAACATAGTTGCTTCTTTGACAAAAGTGTGAAACCACGAACTTTGAGAGGTTGAACAAAATGAAAGAAAGAAAACAACAAAGATGAACAAAGTTGAAAACACTCTGTTAGAAAAGAGGAACATGGGATACGACGAGAACCAAGAGGTTTAGTGATAACATAGATATTGACACCACTCCGGTTAAAACAAGATAGAGAAGGAATAAGAATGATATAATTTGGGCAGCACTCCGACTGAAAATGGAAGGAATTGAACATGATCTTGAAAATATGAGAGGATACTTGATGAAATCAACAACACACTGCCTCCGGAACTATTGAAAAAAAATGGCACAAGGGGTAAGAAAGATTTCAGACAACACTCCGGTTGAGAGGGGGGGCAAAACTTGATAAGATGAGAGAGCTCGAATGAAAACACGACACTCCGGTTAAATGGATAATGCAAGAAAAAGAACATGATCTTGACAAAACGAGATGATGGGTCGAAGAGAGCAACATCACAATGCCTTCGAAACGAAAGAATAGAATCTAGATTGTTGGGATAAAGGGACGGAGAAGAAAATGACAACTTCTACCACAAATGAATTTGAATGAAGCATCCTTACAAAGAAGGATAGAACGGAGTTGTTGGAAAACCAACAACGAAAAGAATAACCTTGTAGTGGGCTTATGGAAAACTTCTCAAAATTGCGGCGAAATACTGCCACTATGGAAACAATAGATTGGATCGGTATGAACAAGGAGACGAGAAACTTATTTCACCGAGAGGACAAATGAAGAACTTGGGTCCTTTATAAGCACCATAAATAGCAACAATCCTTAGGGAAAGCTTTAGGTGAAATATAGCCCAAGATAACTCCAATGAAGAGATTGATGGATTTAAAAATCTCATGAACCAAGATAAAATGATGGATTTAAATATGTCACTCTTGAAAAATCTGTGAATCATGAAACGCGAAGGAAAATTATCAACAATGACATAACACCATCTCAAAAGATAAGATAGAGAGAATTGCACTTTGGAATGCAAGATGAAGAATGCTTGAACTCCTCAAAACAAAACATGTATTGGAACACCATGTTTATTTTGAAGTATGGCTTGACGGATCTTAACTCCGCGAGAAATCTTTATGAACAATTGAAGAATGAAAAGAATCCTTGACGAAGCACCATGTAGAGCCTCCATGAAGAACTCCGGTAAACAAAAGGGTGATAGAAAGAAAGAGAAGTTGAAAACACAAGGTGAAGCCTTGTAGTGATAAGATGAAGCTTTGAAATGATATAACCGAGAAAACTTTGAACTCCGGAAAGAAAGATGAACAAATGAAATCGAGAATTTTGACGATCCTCCGGAATAAGGAATTGAACTAACTCGATGAAACAAGAATAAGAATTACATTATGCTGATCCTTCACCAATTAAATTGATGGCAAGCAATGGATTTGGCATACTACTTATTCTCATTGAAAAATGATTACAGATAGAGATATAGCGCAAACTTGAGAAGGTATTGATGGAACCACCGGTGGGATTTGGAAACAACAAATGAATTGATATGATAAAGAAGGAAGTGAAATCTTGAACGAACCACCGTAAGAATTGAGAATGAACGTAGCAAAGGCACAATTCACCGGGAAGAATTGGAAAACGAATGAAAATATTTGAGGGGATTTAGATACAAGTGAACGGATAGATGACGAGCTGATTGGAGAATACTTGAATGATGCACCGGTAAGATTTGGAGAGTGAGATGTTGAGAATGAATAATTCTAAGATGATGGCTCTGGATAATCAAACTGAAAAGATTTCTGAATTTCTCCGGATGGGTGAAAAGAATTCTCACAATCAAAACAAATATGAGAATGGCACGAAGCTAGAACCATGAATCTTGAAGAGAATGGAGCAAGATTAAAGAGAAACTCTTCTTCGGTCTTCAAAATTCGAGAATGACGACGAGAAACACCACCATGAATTGTTGAGGCACTCCGGAATGAAAATTAGAAAGGTTGAACCAACAATGAAAATAATTTGAAAGATCTTGGAGAAAGACATTTGACTGATGATAACTCATTCTTACGTCAAACTTTGCAATGAATTTGGGAATAGCTCCTGAAAATTAGAAGAGTTAGGTAAGATCTCGAAAAGACCTGTGGGTTAGGGCCCACTCAAAAGAACCACCGTTGAACAATTGTTTGAAATAGATATTGCACCGGTAGAATTAAATGGCTCAAAAGGGATAACAACTACGAGAAATCTTGCACGGATTAGGAATGAAAACACGAATCTTCTGAGATAATCTTCGGCACTCCGGAACAATTGAATAACAAGAACTAAAAGATTATGAGGTGCACCGGTATGAGAAAACATTTCAAACGGGGAAAAGGATATGATAGACAAAGCTTGAATTGATTCCACCGGGGAAGATAAGAGAACAAAGGATGATAAACTTGGAGCTTCCTTTAGCATCTTCATGAGAATCACCGGATAAGAGCATTGATGAAAAGAATGAAGAGACTTCACATCCATACGATGGATATTTGATTAAGAAATCTGAGTCCTTGAAGAAAAAGGGTGGGAGGGCGGGAAAACAAAACAACTTGGGACGGATGAAACAAACACCGTTGAGAAAACTTAGAATTGATCTTGCAAACGTTGAAATGATAGGATCCACTTGAAGAGAAGCACGCCGGTTGGGAAAAGAATTAACATGACGACCTCGATGATCAAGAAGGATTAGTAAACACATAGCAATATGAGAACACCGTTTAGAATAAGGTATGGAATCAACACTTGGCATTGAAGCAACTCGAATACCACAAAAACAAAACAAAAACAAAGGATTTGGCTTGCAGAATAAGCCGGAACAAATACATATGATAGAGATTTACCCAATCCCATATCATGCATCTGTAGGAAAGATATTCTAGGAGCTACTTGAATTCCCACCTATAAACTCCCAAACTTTCGGTTATGCAATCTGGTGTTGGGGATACAGGGACACAAAATATACCACCCAAACTAACAATACCTAGATCCAAATTGTATCCATCCTTCAACACATAACCAAGAAAATTCGAAATCGCTTACCTCGACCTTCAAAAGCATCCGTTATACGAGTCATGGCAATACTCTCGAGCTCGCCCCAAGATTGGGTTATCGAGGTTATCTCACCAACAACTGCATAAAAGAGATTTTCGATGTCGGCAAAGCTCGGTATTCCGTAATCGCAACGATAAAATTGTGACGACAACACCTCGGAGCTCAACTCCCGGACACCGCCACAACCCCTAAATGACAGGAGGCACCAAGAACAATGTTCTCGTCACAAAACCATCGAACGATTCCAAGATACCCGCGTGATCCTAAAAAATTTAGTGAAATTTGAGAAGAGAAAGAGTCAAAACTCTACGCCAGGATGTCTCACCAGAGCGACGAAGGACCGAGGAGTAAAAGAATCCTACTCTCGATATATAAAATCCTAAGACTCAAAACATTTTTTCTAGACTCAACAAAGTCAGCGATTCAATCAGCGGGGCTCCTAAGTCGAGGCTGGCTCGATTACCAACTTGTAACGCCTCGATGCGGCTATATCTCCCACGGTCAAGCACGACTTAGAGGCATAACCGCATTGAAAGAAATGTCGCAAGTGAGGTAATCTTCGCACAACCCATGTAATACATAAGGGAAAGAGATACATAGTTGCCTTACAATCGCCACTTCACACAATACATGAGTAAAACATTACATCATACAGATACAATCAAGGTCCGACTATGGAACCAAAATAAAAGAAGACTACCCCAAAAGCTACACAGATCCCCGATCGTCCCAACTGGCTCCACTCTCGATCAATGAAACAAAACAACACAAAGAACAAGATCTTCATCAAGCTCCTCCTTGAGCTCAAAAGGCCACCTGCACGGTTTCATCGGCACCTGTAAATTGGTTTTGAAGTATCTGTGAGTCACGGGACTCAGCAATCTCACACCAGCGAGATCAAGACTATTTAAGCTTAAAGGTAGGACAGGTAGTGAGGTGGAGCTGCAGCAAGCGACTAGCATATATGGTGGCTACCACGCAAAAGAGAGCGAGAAGAGGAGGCAAAGCACGGTCGAACAACTATGATCAAGAAGTGATCCTAGAACAACCCACGCCAAACATAACTCCAACATCAGTGTTCACTTCCGGACCACCGAGAAGAGACCATCAGTTACACACGCCGTTGATGTATTTCAATTAAGATCAACTTCGGTTTTCTACAACCGACATTAACAAATTCCCATCTGCCTCATAACCGGGCACGGCTTTGAAAGATAAAACCCTGCAGGGTGTCCCAACTTAGCCCATTATAAGCTCTCACGGTCAACGAAGGATATTCCTTCTACCGGAAGACCCGATCGATCTCGGAATCCCGCTACAAGACATTTCGACAAAGAATAAAACAAGACCAGCAAAGCCGCCCGATGTGCCGACAAATCCCGATAGGAGTCGACGTACCTCGTTCTCGTGGCACACCGGATAAGTCAAGCTATGAGTAAAACCAAGCCTCGAGTTTCCCGTGGTGGCCCCTGCAGTTGCTCGGTTCGGACCAACACTGAAGGAGCACCGCCCGGGGGCTAAAATAAAGATGACCCTTGAGTCTGCAGAACCCAAGGGAAGGGGTATATGTGGTAGGTAGTCAAATGGTAAAACCAAGGTTGGGCCTTCTTTGGAGGAGTCTTATTCAAAGCGAACTGTAAAGGGGTCCCATAAATCACCCAACCGCGTTAGGGACGCAAAATCCGGGAACATAATACCGATATGACGGAAACTAGGCGGCAAGAGTGGAACAAAACACCGTGCATAAGGCCGAGCCTTCCACCCTTTACCAAGTATATAGGTGCGTTAATTAAATAAGATATATTGTGATATCCCAACAAGTAAACATGTTCCAACAAGGAACAACATCTCCATGTTCCAACAAGGAACAAACTTCATCTTCACCTGCAACTAACAACGCTATAAGAGGGGCTGAGCAAAGCGGTAACATAGCCAAACAACGGTTTGCTAGGAAAGGATGGTTAGAGGTTTGACATGGCAATGTGGGTGGCATGATATAGCAAGTGGTAGGCATCGTAGCATAGGCATAGCAAAAGAGCGAGCAACTAGCAAGCAAAGATAGAGGTGATTTCGAGGGTATGGTCATCTTGCCTGAAATCCCGCAAGGAAGAAGAACGAGTCCATGAAGAAGACAAACGGACGAAGTCGAACGAATCCTCACAACTCCGGAACGAAACCGAAGCTAACGAGAGAAGCAACCCGGAAACAAACAAACAACATAGTAAATACACAAGCATAAACATGTCATGATGCACAAACAAGTATGATGCATGTCCGGTTTAATGAGGCATGGCATGGCAATATGCACAAACAACACTACAAGTTAAGTGGAGCTCAATATGCAATGAGTTGCATATCGACGAAACACCACATCAATTATTTAGTTGGCTCTCCTTTAGGTACACAACAATATTAAATGTTGTTAAACATGGCAAGAGGTGAAGCATGATGAAACTACCTATCTAGGCAAGTTTAAATGAGGCCGGAAGCAACAAACAACAATTCCGGAAAATCCCCATATGCAAATAATGAATTTGGTACTATTCTGCCCTAAACCATATTTTATTGTTGTTAAACAGGAAAATAAAGTGCACCACGTTAATCTATGCATTTTTTCACCCCATTTACATATAAAGTTTATTTAAAATGGAGCTACGGTTATTTAGTTATGAAATAAAGCATTTTAGCATGGCAATTATGCAAAATAATGCAAACAACAATGTTAAACATTTTTAACATAGATGAAAGTGGCATATTATTAATCTACACAATTTTCTAAGCATTTTACATATATAAATTATTTTAATCCGATGCACAGTTTAAGAGTTATTAAATGCATGATGCTTAGGGGTTTTCTGCAAAACTGGCAAACACTGGATAATTAGCAAATTCGCAGATCTGAAAAAAAACATGAACGGGCCGAATCATAGGCTGGCCCAACAACGGAAAAAAAAACAGGAGGGCGCTGGAGGTGGCCTCACCATGGGCCTTGACCCGGTCGGCAGAGGAGGTGGAGGCAGGCCATGGGCGCAGTGGGCCTTGGGAGGCGCCTGGCGGCTTAAGGTGCCCGCACGAGCACTCGGCGTGGTGTGGTCAACGCGACTGAACCGGGTGAGCTGCTGCTGCTCTCGTTTCTGAAGAAACAGAAGCAGCAGGAGCATGGCAATGGAGGAGAAGACGGCAGGGGGCCCTGGCGACGGGGTCGGCGGCAACCGGCCGGAACGGGCGGAACGGATTGCGGGGAGGCGCCGGGGTCCAATTCCGGCAAGGGGAGGCGCGGATCGGGGCTCGGTGCGGCGGCTCCGGCGAGGCAAGGGACTTGGCGCGGACAACGCGAGCGAGGCGCCGTCCACCTCATCTGGGGCGAAGCAGAGGGGCAAGGTGGCACCGGCGCTGGACTTGGAGGGAGGCGCCCATGGCGCGGCGGCGGACTTGACGGAGGGGGCCGGATCCACCGGACCGGGACGAGGCAAGGGGCGCCATGGATGTGGTCGATGCTGCTCTTACCTGTTCAACAGGAAGGGAGAGCAGGGAGGCCGAGAGGGCAGAGAGAGAGAGAGACGGGACGCGACGGCGGGTCTCACCGCGAGGTCCGGCGTGGGGCGGTGGACGGGAGGCCATGTGGATTGGGAGTGGCTGGGCTGTGGTCATGGAAACGGACTTGGCGAGAGGAGGTCGAGGCCGAGGCGCGGGAAGCAGAGGGGTCTGCGGCGGCGGCGTGTCAAGCAGAGCTCGACGGGAGGTCTCCACGGCAGAAGGCGAGGCCGGAGGGGTACGGAATGACCGTCCGTCCGGGAACAGGGCGGAGGCGAGCTGGGCGTCGAGGAGCTGTAGGCCATGGCGAGGACACGGTCCTGTTCAGGGAGAGAGAGATGTGAGCGAAGAGAAAGGAGGACGAAAGAGAGCTAGGGAAGGAAAAGAACGGGACGAGGCCGGTCCTGGTGTTGCTGTTTCTCCGGCGGGGCAATCCGACGAGACCACTTGCCGGCGCGGGGGCGAGGGCGTCGGGGAGGCATGAGGCCTCGGGCGCGAGCGATGCGGCTGCTGTCTCCTCAGACAAGTGGATGGATCGGATTTGGGTGTGGCTGGTGGTTTGGACCGGGTGGGATCCCGAGGAAGGAGGCGACAAAGTGGAGCTAGTGGCGGCGGCGCGACGGGACAAGGGAGAGGATTTTTAGGGTTTGCCTAAATGGAGTAGGGGTGGATGAATATATACATCGCGGTTTAAGTTAGGGGTTACCTCGTCCCTCCGATCGTAATCGGACGGACGCAAATAAATAGGCTAGGGAGCCCAAATAAGAAAACGGAGATGTTTTATAGACGTTAGGGGATGATCCGGATCCAACGGTGACGACAGCTCGGGTCGGGTACGGGGAAGATTTCGGACGCACGAAAGAGGGGGTCGGAGAGAGGTTAGGTGGTTTGACAAGAGGGAACCGAAAACACGGTTGATCTCGAAAGGGTCAACGAACACAACATAGAGGGAAGCGTGGAGCGGCAACTACGCGCGGATGTAAGTTTTAAAAACAATGACGGCAACGAGTGCCGATGCAATGCGAATGATGCCATGAGATGAGATGCATGACATGAACAAAATGCAAAACAAAACACAAAACCCAACCACGAAGGAAATAATAATATCGCATATCGCATCTCCGGAAAAGGCAAGAGTTGGAGTTACGAATATGGAAAGTTGCATCCGGGGCGTTACAACACCCTAAGGCATGAGATATCAACTATGGAATGATAGCTCATGGCAATGACATGGGCATAAACATGGATATTCATGATGTTATCGTTCGCCAGTGCTATTGTCACCGTGCTGAGTTAAGCATACATTTCTTCTGAAGGATTGGATGACAAAAGGGCTAATGGAGCACCCATCAACAAAATATGAAGTTTAACCTTAGCTGGTGTATCGCCAGGATCTGGAGTATTACATCAAGAAGTTTAGGATGGACCTGCAGGAAGCCGTATTTGACAACGAAGCATTTCGTGAAGAACTCAGGACCCGGAAGCTGAAAGTAGCCAAGCTGGAGGAGCAAAACCTCGAGATACTGGAGATTTGACAGGAACTAAAGGACAGTAGGACCATGGTTCATTCCAAGGATTTTGAAACCTAGAAGTTTGGAACGCAAGTCCAAAATTATTAAAGGACGTCACGAGAGACTTCGCGTCAACAAGATGATCTGGCAAAAGAACTTGAGAAGGACAAGCACGATCAGAAAAAGCCATCGGAGACATGAACAAGACTTGAAGAGTTTGGCGACTTTGAAGATTTATGGACCTTTAGAAGACCAAACCCCTGTTATACACCTACGTTAGATACGACGATTGTGATCTGTCATTTGGTTGATGTTTTCCCAACAGCCACAAAATAAAAATCTGTTTTCTTCAAAACTATTGATTGTATTGTGTGTATCCCTCTCTATCTCTCTTATCTCACCCCAAAACCTTGGAACCAATAGAGGATGAATGGAGATGAACTCATATTTTCTAGACCGATGACTCAATTGGAGACGGACCGATGGATTCAGAACATGGAAGATCACATCAAGAATAACACTATAGCCAGAAAGGATAAGCCCCAACATGCTCTTCAGTGCTTTGAAAGAGGTGCTGCTACTTGGTGGAGGATGTACCAAACCATCAATGGATGGCAAGGAGTAACCACTTGGAAAGAATTTAAGTTGACTCTGCAAAGGTCTCGTCTTGTGTCCCAGAAATCGAAGTCTTATGGAAATGATATGAAGAAACCTTGTGCATGCAAGATTTGTGCAGAAATAGGACACACCCATAAAGAACACAAGGACGAATGCCCTCATTGTGAAGAAAGTCACCCAGCTGAAAAATGCCCAACAAGATAGATTACTTGTTTCTTGTGTGAAGGGGCTACCCACTACCCTGCTCAGTGTCACATTTACCCCATTGTACAAAGAACCATCCAGCAAAAGAAAGAAGCAATGAACGGAGCCCTCATGGAAATTTTAGAAGAACATGTGATGAAGGAAGAGGTGGAGTACACACCCAAAGAAGACCCAATTAAACCCTGCATTAAGTCATGCTATTCATGTGGAGAAGAAGGACACATCTCCCAGAATTGTATGAATGGGGATCTAGTAGCATTCCCGACGGTGGAAGTAGAGTATGACCCCCAGGAGATAGAAGCCCTGATTGGCACGGAAAAGTCCAGAAAGATAAATAGATTGGATTCCAGGAATAACCCAATTTCTACAAAGAAGGACCTGAGTCATATCACATGTTTCAAGTGCAAAGATCTAGGGCACTACTTCAGCAGTTGCCCAAAAAGGAAGTCGGGTACCCAAGGAGGCTATGTAATCACACGGAAACCTCGAGACTTGTCAAAAGAATTATGTTTCCGCTGTAATGAAGCAGGGCACTTTGCAAGAGATTGTCCCAATCAGAAGGAGGCTTGTGCTAAATAGATGAGCTGAAAAGGAAATATAGTAGTAGTAGTGGGAACAATTCTTTTATATTGAGGTGTTGAGTTGAGGCATGTAATGGAAATGCAGGAGATTGTAATAATTTGAGAATCGATAAAGATAGCATCGTTGGTACTGATTTTGAATTTTATGAGTTGTTACTCTATGAAGAAAGATTTTGACCATTTTCAAGGATATGAGAAATATGATCTATGGAAGAATTTGTGCATTTTAAGGGTGGTAGTACCCTGTGAGGACCCTTGACCCCTGGAAAAGATAATGATATTCCACGGAGTGGACTTCGGACAAAATAAGGACAAGTTTTAACTCGTTATGTGGGATACCCCAAGAATAGGAAGGGAGATAGTACTATTGGATGTATTTAAGAATGCTAGGAAGCTGGATGTTGAAATAATGATTAGTTGCCCCCTGATGATGAGTTCAAGGTTTACAAGTGATGAGATGGGCCATAACCCACAGGCTCCAGGACCTGCCAAGAAGCAAGCACACTCTTGCTGAAGGAAAAACCCTGGAAGAAGATATGCCTTTATCAACAAACGATCTTATAGGAGTTTACGGAAACCCGAGAGTTGTGAAGAAACGATAGATGTTCGTTTGGCTTGCAGAATCAATAGATTTATTCGAACTTGGTTCGTCGACAAGAGAAATTCTGCAATGCTTGTGAGGATGACTGAGTGTTAGAATGCGAGATTCGCTAAACCATATACAAGGTAATGATTTGGGTGCGGGATTGATTGATTACCATACCGACTTACTCTTATTATTTGCCTATGCTATATGGGATGGTAAATCTGAGTGACTTACCCATAGTAGAGCGACGACGATCAAAACCTTGTTTAAACCTTAGAATGGTATGACAATTTTTTCCCTTGTAAAAGGCAGTAGTTGCCCATCATAGGATATACGGTGAAGTTCAACCCAGACCCATTTCCTACAGGAGAAACCATAAATTGATGACCACCATGAGATATCGATAGTTGTTTAGTATTGGCGCCAGACCTGTCAGCTAAGAAGACCTAGTCACAGAAGAACCGTACCAAGATGAAAGGACACGGGAATTGAGGAAAAGGTTATGCCACTCCCGGAAGAGCCCAGAAAAGGAATTATCCCGAAGATCTGAGAAAACCGACAATGTCAACAAAAAGGATGGAGTATATGAGTTTTGATGGAACCTTAACCATGCTTCTAAGGGTGGTAGCACCCAAGACCCCTGTGACGATCGATGGATTTTGAGAAGACCCCCGACCCTAACCTATTTCTTGCTAGCCTCTCCAAATCTCGAGGGCGAGATTCATTTTAAGGGTGGTAGGTTTGTAACATCCAAAAATTCTAAATTTTGGAATTTTATATTAAATAAATAGTTTTGATTTTTTTTGTTTGATTATGATGTGGTTGCTGGTGTGAAATTGAGTGAAATTTGGAACTTTTTGAAAGTTAAATGAGAGGGAATGAAATGACTTTCCAAACTTTCACTTTGCATTCTGATCTCCATGAATTCAAATTCATTTCATCACAAAACCCTAGAGTGAAGATGATATGACTTCTTCCATTTAAATAAATGAAAAGGGTTTTGAAAAGATTTGAATTCCATTTGAAAATATTTCCAATTCAGAAACTTTATACAACTCAGTGATTTTCATGAGAGAAGATAAAATGACTTCTTCAAAACATATGAAATATGAGTTGGAAGTTAAAAGAATCAAATTTAAAGTCCCTTTGAAATTATTTCCAATTTGGAGTTATTTGGTTTTATTAAAATTATTTTCTCCAAAAATAAAATATATGGAAATAGGGTAAAATGTCGCTACAAAGAGAAAAATGGAGAGAAATAAATTTGAATTTTTAGGTAATTTTAAAATGATTTTATTGGGGTTTATTGCAGCGGTAGCACTGTTTGCTTTATTTAAATTTTTGTGGATTTTATTTGACACTAGAAAAATGTTCATGTTATAGAAAATCTTTTTCTAAAAAAATTGATATATAATATGCCTATATTATATTTTTATTTTATCTGGTTTTTCTTTTATTGTCTGTTTTTTTTTACCTTCCGCAGCCGTACTGGGTCGGCCCAGCCGCGCCGCCGCCGCCTTCCTCTAGTCCGGCCAGAACACAGGAGGAGCCGCCGCCGCCCGGGACTCCGTCCAGAGGCCGAGCCCCCCTCCTTTATAAGCTGCACCCGGGGTCCCCCCGTGGACCCCGTCCGCTGCCGTCTCTGGCAGAACCCGCCGCCGAGAGCCCGCCGCCCGCCTCTTCCGCCAAGGCCACACGCCGACGCCGCATGCCGCCACCACAGCCTCCACTCCGCCGCCTTAGCGCCGCCCAAGAAGTGTGCAGAGCTACTGACCTTTCGCACTGCACGACTGCACTGCCGTCGGGCCGAACCCACCGTTGCCATCGAAGTCCGAACCGATAAAAAACCCGCCACCAGTCCTGTTTATTTTTAGTTCGCCGGTTTTGTTTCGGTTTTTTAGAAAACCTGATTTGTTTTACTTTAGTTTTAGAGAACGTTTTCTGTTTAGTTAGTTTCGCGAATGTCTTCGTTCGTTAGCGTTCGGTAGCGAGCGTTTGTTAAATAGTTTTTTCGTTTTATTTTATTTCTGCCAGGGACCCGTTTGCGATTAGTTTATTTACATATTATCCCCTGCTTTTCAATCGATCACAATTTTTACACCGTTTATCCAAATCCAACGAAACCAACGCCAATTTCTTCATTACGATCCCCTCTGTCCAGATAACCGACTTAAACATGTTTCTGAAAGTTTAAAATTTGATTTCAAACAGATTTGGATTTGAAATTCTATTGTCCATAACTCGAGTTTTATAACTCAGATTTAATTGATGTTTTTTGATAATTGAAGCTCTTGACCTAAACTTTCTGATAAGACCAAATTCACCCAATTTTGGTACTGTTAGAAATTGTTTTGTATTGCAAGAGTTAATTGCTTGTTTTCGAAGTTTTCTGAGATCTTTTCTTCGATTCTTTTGCATGAGTGCTTATGTATGCTATTACTTGCTTACGATAGATTGAACGGAGTGTGACGAGTAGAACTATCAGGAGTTATGAGTGCGAATCATCTTCATCAACAGTACAAGGCAAGTTCACACTTTGATC
This sequence comes from Aegilops longissima, assembly GCA_021605205.1. Taxonomy (NCBI): domain Eukaryota; kingdom Viridiplantae; phylum Streptophyta; class Magnoliopsida; order Poales; family Poaceae; genus Aegilops; species Aegilops longissima. The sequence goes on from CM038682.1 coordinate 554,178,329, forward strand.
ATATCCCTTATCTACCCAGTTTTTATGCATTAGTTTCAACCCACAAACATTGCATGAGTAGGATTTGATAACATGTGGGTCTTGGGAAGTAGTTGATGAGGTAGAAACCTATTTTCTTTTATCAAACCCCGGGTATTATATGTTATGCATATATTGCTTTGCTATGCTCGTAGACGCGGATTGGTATGTGAGATTCATGAAAGTTGTGAGAGCTATATTTAACTAAGGGAAACTTAAGGTGGCTACTTTAATTTACATCTGGGTGGAAAGGTGGGGGCACCCTGGGGATATACCAGTGGCTTGCGTGGGCACCTGGGGATATACCAGTGTTGTCCTAGAAGATCCCGGGGTACCCGTGTGATCCTCCTATGGAATGCCACCCGGGCTCAAAGGGATCATAAGATTATTCATGCTAGAAACTTCCGTGTGCAGCCACAAGCCATTATGGGCTCTGGCATAGTTGAGTAAGTTGTGGGAAACCTTTCCATGATGGGCTAGCAGATGTAGGGGAATTGTAGGTGTACCGGCCTATCTATCGGTTAAGGGGACCTCTTCGGAAAGACTGTGTCTTGGTCATCCGTTTCTCAAACATCATGCAGTGCAAAAAATACAATGGAGGAGATCGAGACTTGTGGGGAAAAGTGCGCAAACCTCTGCAGAGTGTATAAACTAATCATGGTTAGCTGTATCCCCGGTTATGGACATCTTGAGTATCTGGTACTTGAATTATTTGATTGATCTCATCACTCTATTTAATGAAATTGTTGGGTTATTAATGATTTTTGGGATTGAGCTGGGGTTACCTTCTCAATATGGGTAATTTAACTTGGTAGTTAAATAAAATGTATTCCTTTGTTGTAGGAAAAATTTAGCTTTATGCAAAATTTAAACTTAGAGCCTCCACCGGCCAAATATGCATGTAGTGATAGCCATTATTCAACATTGCTCTATAGTGTGAAATTGCGAGTACATTCAATGTACTGACCTACATGGCTGCAATGTATCATGTTGCAGGAATCTTACGATGAGTAAGTGATACGTTAGGGTTATGATGTCTACACTCAACTTTGCCGTTGGTGTTGTTGGGACCTCCACAACTTTATTGTTACTTCCGCTATATGGATTGAGGTAATAGTATTTATGTTACTTTATACATGTGATTTACCTCTGTTATAAATCCTCGAGCATCGTGTGTGTCAAAGATACCGATGCAGGATGACACTTGCCACGAGACTTGATCCATTCGGTCGGGTCGCATAAAGGCAGCAATGAGGATAATCCTCAAGTTACGGACCCGATCCGTGTAGTTGCTACCATCATCTTTCAACTTAGCTTTCTCTAGGAACGCATTAAAATTCAAGGGAACGGTAGCACGGGCCATTGATCTACAACAACATAGATATGCAAAAACTATTAGGTACTAAGTTCATGATAAATTAAAGTTCTATTAATCATATTACTTAAGAACTCCCACTTAGATTGACATCCCTCTAGTCATCTAAATGATCACGTGATCCATATCAACTAAACCATGTCCGATCATCACGTGAGATGGAGTAGTTTTCAATGGTGAACATCACTGTGTTGATCATATCTACTATATGATTCATGTTCGACCTTTCGGTCTCAGTGTTCCGAGGCCATATCTGCATATGCTAGGCTCGTCAAGTTTAACCCGAGTATTCTGCACATGCAAAACTGGCTTGCACCCGTTGTATGTGAACGTAGAGCTTATCATACCCGATCATCATGTGGTATCTCGGCACGACAAACTATAGCAACGGTGCATACTCAGGGAGAACACTTGAACCTTGAAATCTAGTGAGGGATCATCTTATAATGCTACCGTCGTACTAAGCAAAATAAGATGCATAAAGGATAAACATCACATGCAATCAAAAGATGTGACATGATATGGCCATCATCTGTTGGGGAACACAGTATTTTTTTACCTACGATCACGCAAGATCTATATAGGAGATGCATAGCGACGAGCGGGGAGAGTGTGTCCACGTACCCTCCTAGACCAAAAGCGGAAGCGTTAGTTAACGCGGTTGATGTAGTCGAACGTCTTCGTGATCCAACCGATACAAGCACCGAAAGTACGACACCTCCGCGTTCAGCACACGTTCAGCTCGATGACGTCCCTCGAACTCTGGATCCAGTTGATGCCTAGGGAGAGTTCCGTCAGCACGACGGCATGGCGACGGTGATGATGAAGTTACCGGTGTAGGGCTTGGCCTAAGCACTACGACGATATGACGGAGGTGTGTAACTATGGAGGGGGGCACTGCACACGGCTAAGAGAAGTCTTGGTGTGCCTTTGGGGTGCCCCCGTCCCACGTATATAAAGGGGGGAGGAGAGGTGGCCGGACTAAGGGGGGCGTGCCATGGGGGGAGTCCTACTTGGACTCCCGGTCCAAGTAGGATTCGCCCCCTTTCCTATTCCTACTAGGAGAAGGAGGGAAGGAGGAGGAGGAGAGAAGGAAAGGGGGGGCGGCCCCCAACCCTAGTCCAATTCGGTTTGGGCTTGGGGGGGGGGGGCGCCGCCTCCTCTCTCCACTAGGGCCCATGAAGGCCCATTAACTCCTGGGGGGTTCCGGTAACCCCCGGTACTCCAGAAAATGTCTGAACCTTTCCGAAACCATTCTGGTGTCCAAACATAACCTTCCAATATATCAATCTTTATGTCTCGACCATTTCGAGACTCCTCGTCATGTCTGTGATCTCATCCGGGACTCCGAACAAACTTCGGTTCATCAAATCACATAACTTCATCGAACGTTAAGCGTGCGGACCCTACGGGTTCGAGAACTATGTAGACATGACCGAGACACATCTCCGGTCAATAACCAATAGCGGAACCTGGATGCTCATATTGGTTCCTACATATTCTACGAAGATCTTTATCGGTCAAACCGGATAACAACATACGTTGTTCCCTTTGTCATCGCTATGTTACTTGCCCGAGATTCGATCGTCGGTATCATCGGCAAGTCTCCTCGTCATGTCTACATAGGTATTGAGATACCGACGATTGAATCTCGGGCAAGTAACGTACCGATGACAAAGGGAACAATGTATGTTGTTATGCGGTTTGACCGATAAAGATCTTCGTATATGTGGGAACCAATATGAGCATCCAGGTTCCGCTATTGGTTATTGACCGGAGACGTGTCTCGGTCATGTCTACATAGTTCTCGAACCCATAGGGTCCGTGACGCTAAAGTTCTGCGGACGATCGTGGGAGTAGGACTCCTCATGGGGCGCGCCATAGGAGGTCGGCCCCCTCCCCCTCCTCCACTCCTTTATATACGGGGAGGGGGCACCCCTTGGAGACACAACAATTGATCATTGATCTTTTAGCCTTGTGCGGTGCCCCCCTCCACCATAATCCACCTCGGTTATATTGTAGCGGTGCTTACGCGAAGCCCTGCGTCGGTAGCTTCATCAACACCGTCACCACGCTGTCGTGCTGACGAAGCTCTTCCCAGAAGATCTACTGGATCGTGAGTTCGCGAGACGTCACCGAGCTGAACGTGTGCTGAACGCGGAGGTGCCGTATGTTCGGTACTGAGGATCGGTCGATCGTGAAGACGTACGACTACATCAACCGCGTTGTCATAACGCTTCCGCTTACGGTCTACGATGGTACGTAGACAACACTCTCCCCTCTCGTTGCTATGCATCACCATGATCTTACGTGTGCGTAGGATTTTTTTTGAAATTACTACGTTCCCCAACACTTCGGAGACACCTGTAGAGCATCTTTATAATCACGCAGTTATGTTGTGATGTTTGATAGCACACAAAGTGTTCTTCCGGTATTCGGGAGTTGCATAATCTCATAGTCAGAGGAATATGTATAAGTCATGAAGAAAGCAATAGCAATAAAACTAAACAATCATAATACTAAGCTAACAGATGAGTTTTGTCCATCACACCATTCTCTAATGATTTGATCTTGTTCATCAAATGACAACACTTGTCTATGGTCAGGAAACTTAACCATCTTTTGATTAACGAGCTAGTCAAATAGAGGCATACTAGGGCCACTCTGTTTTGTCTATGTATTCACACATGTACTAAGTCTCCGGTTAATACAATTCTAGCATGAATAATAAACATTTATCATGATATAAGAAAATATAAATAACAACTTTATTATTGCCTCTAGGGCATATTTCCTTGAGAAGAAGTGATGGCCATGACACCAGCGCCTAATGTCGACGAGTTTACTGCAGTGGTGTGTGCGTGTGATGTGGTGTATCTTTCTATGCGCCTGCTTAGCAGATTGTGGCGGTTACTGTTCGATTTTCCGCTAATTAACCAAACAACTCTTTTCTCCTTAATCAACAGCTAACCAATTTCATATGAATTTATTGGTTCCATGCTATAAAGGAAGAAGCGTCACTTTGGGCTATTGCGAGTCCCAAGCATTTGGGTAATGTAATGCCGCGAGAGTAATTCGTTTGTGTTGTGCCACTGTGGCGGTGTGTGTTTTACAAACTCTTCTTCTTAATCAATAAAATGGCAAATCTTTTACCATGCTTCGAAAAAATCAATAAGAAAAGATTGGAAAAATACCTCCAGGTCGCGTGGTGGAAGGGGTGGGGCGGGCGGACAGTGGGTAGAAGACGTGAGGCTACTGCGAAGCATGGGAGGTCCGAGAATGACTCAGCGGAGGCCAGAACCTAGTTCTTGATGTGTGGCTGGTTATTTGGCTTTGATTTTCACATGACTACTTGTGGCAGCTATGTCGGTGGTCGCAACGTGAAATCGGTGTCGCTTGCTCATGAAGAAGTGAAGGCGATGACACCAACGCCTAATATCGACGAGTTTATTGCAGTGGTGTGTGTGTTTGATGCGCTGTATCTTTCTATGCGTCTGATCAGCGGATTGTGGCGGTTATTGTTTGATCTTCCGCTAATCAACCAAACAACTCTCTTCTCCTTAATCAACAGAAATGACATTTCTTTGGTCTTGTTTAAGAAAAGCCAACTAACCAATTTCGTATGAATTTGTTGGTTCCATGCCGTTGATCATAGGAAAATAAAATGTGCACTAGGACGTCCTCAGAACACGTAGCAATACTGCTATAACCGATAACCTTGTCAATCCACCAAAAGAACCTTTCACTTTCTCTGCTCTCTCTCCCGTTGTTTTATGCACCGAGGCATCCATCCCAAATTCCCACGACACGATTCACTCGGAGGCTCGGAGCAGCAAGTCAATCACGCCTTTGGTGATTTGGTTGGCTCGCAGGCGGTGGTCAGTGCCACGCGTGCCGCTGGAAGAGGCAGCACCACTCCCAGTTCTTTTTCCTTTCAATACCTATCGGTTTATAGCCACTAGTCCAGAGCAAGAGTTGCACGTGTCCGGGCAGAGCTTTCCAGCAAACCCTGCTGCGGTTCGCGTGTCGTCCTCCGCGGTCGCCACATCGCGCGTAACGCCGGGAATCCGCACTGCATCTCCGTATGCGGCCAGGGCTGTGCCGACGGATTCCCTGCTCCGTTACTTTACCGTCGACAGAGCTAAAATGGTTAGGCGTACATGGAGTGGCTAGTGGCTAGCGGTCAACAACACTGAAGATTTTTTTCTCTATGGATTGAGCATAAAACCCTGTATTAAGATAATAAAAAATATTGCCGTTAATAAACTTTATAAAGAATGAAAATACAGATTGCACCCTCCAAACAGAGCAGGTGATATGTGGTTGCCTCCTTCATTTCACTGATAATTAACGAAATTAGCCAAACATTGTTTCCCTGAAGTTAGAAAATCATCAAACAAATAACCAAGAGAAAAGCCAATATTGCAGATGCATCGAAAGAATCACTGAGAACTAGAGTCGCTCACTAGAAAAGCCTGATTGTCAAGATAGAAACCGTGCGACCAATCAACGAAAATTATTATCAGCGATGCATCTAAACAAGGCCACTACTTCAGAAAGGAAGGCCAATGTACTTTATTCACTAGCGTTGCTAGGATGGCCGCTTTGAGCTACCATATCAAGGACATGCCCTCAATCCGAAGGACCAATGCAACATACCCACAATCGCCGCCGACATATAATTAGTGCACCTTTGATTCATGGAGTAAGCGAAAGAGTAACACTATATTTCTCAAAAGACATCTTCTGCTCGCAAGCTCATTTGAGCTTGTGATGAATAGTAAAATCTAAAAAAAAATAGAAAACATCTAAAAAATTGGATTTTTCTGGTGAAAACATTGACAATAGTTTTGAGTGCTTGCAAAATTTCATCACAAAATGACATTTGTGGAAGTGGTGAAAAAAAATAAAATTAACCAAAATCAGCACTCCAATTTTTTTTTCCGAAAATAACACTTTTGGAGCATCAATTTTTTCCTACGACTTCCACAAATGTTATTTCGTGTTGAAATTTTGTGAGCACTGAGAGCTTTTTCAATGTTTTCACCAAACAAAATTCAGATTTTTTTTGTTTTCTCATTCTTTTGGATTATACGGTTCACCTGAGCTCATTTGAGCTCGAGCTCAGAAACAACACATCCTACATTTCTTTTCTTCTGATGGCAAGTATTAGTTAGAAGGAATGGAGCAAAGAATAAAAATTCCATTTATCATATTTTTTCAAAAAATATATAAATAATTTGAGAATACATTTGCACAAAGGCTAATGCAATAGTATACAATGGTGTGATAGCATTACAACTTTATTCATGTTTATGGTCTGACCTTGACTTGACCGTGTTCTTTTTTGTTCCTATGAATCAAAGTAACCCTATTTTTTGTTTATATTTTGTTGTTTTTACAGGCATTTCTATTTTTTTATAGTTTTATATTACCACAATTTCACAATCATGCAAATCAAAGATGCTCTTACAAGGATCAGATTTTCAATGTGATGTATAACCTTTTTCTTATGAAAATCCTTTGGATCATAGGATGGACTCCAAATTTCCGTAGAATCCATTACCATGTATCTTATTCAATAGAAATTTCAACTTGAGTTCAAATCTCATTTTACTTTCCTTTAAAAAGTAAAGTTCCTTTTTACTCTACCCCTCTCCCCAACTCTCCAAAAATCCCATGTTTATTTTAAAAAGACACATCTTGCAAGATTTCATGTTTTGAAATTCTGTAGAATTCTACTCCCTCTGTAATTTTGTTTTTGATTCCTATTTTTTAATGTTATTTCTATTTCTATAACTAATATGTACTTCATCAATAAAGAAATATAAGAGCATTTAGATTACTACTGCGATTTTCCGGGTGCACGTAGTACCTGCTCCACCGCAGAAAGGCGCCAGCACGCCGTGACGGCCCCTAACGGCCGTCCCACGATCTAGAGATCTCCATCCATCCACCTCTCTTTCGCCGATGAGAAAAAGGCAGCCAAGGCGCAAACTTCCACCACACACTGCGCGCTTTACGAGAGCAGAGAACCAGAGGGGAACTCGTGCTTAGCTTTCCTGTAGCTTCGTTTGCTACATCCATGGCCGATCCAGCCGAGGAGACCGTCGCCGCGCCCCCGCCGACCCCGGCAGCTCCCGCCGAGGGCGCCCCGCCGCTGTCGGCGGAGCCGCCGGCTAGCACCGACGCCTCGCCGGAGAAGGCGGCCCCGCCTGCGCCTGCGCCGGACACGACGGTCAGGTCTCGCGGGTTCAGGCTGCTCGGCGAGGACACCTCCGTGCACAAGGTGCTCGGTGGCGGTAAAAGTACGAGCTCTCCGTTCCTTTTCCTTTTCCTTTTCCATTTATTAGTACTACTCCCTCCGTTCCTAAATATTTGTCTTTCTAGCCATCTTAAATGGACTACAACATACGGATGTATGTAGACATGTTTTAGAGTGTAAATTCATTCATTTTGCTCCGTATGTAGTCACTTGTTGAAATCTCTACAAAGACAATTATTTAGGAACGGAGGGAGTATTTATTTTCGCCTAGTACCCAGTACTCCTTAATTTGTGGTAGTGAGTACTGGATTTGTTTGATTTTTCAAATATTAGTTCGCACCACAGGTGGGCGATTTCCATTTTGTGTGCGTGTGGTGGTTCAGTTGGGAAGGGTTTAGGCGTTTAGCTAGCAAGTTTACTTCGTCGGTAGTTTATTCCTTTTGATTTCTTCAGTCCTTGATGCCTGTTCTAATTAACATCGGCTTAGATCTTCAGTTGTTGACGCGTGTTCTAATAACATAGCTTTAGATCTTCAAGTATCTGCAATTGTTTCGCTGTTGTACTTGTCGTTGTCTAATTTGAGGTTGGGTGCTCAATTTGTGTACTGCGGACTGCAGATAGCGTGAGGGATAAAACGTTTGCTCGGTCTACATAGCTAATTCTGAAATAACAAGACAAGAAGACTTCTTTTGCCCCAAGAAAGCACCCACCTATAATTCTCTGAATGTTTGGTGGATGGCTTTTGAGTTCCTCGCTTCTGTGTAATAAAGGGGGCTCGTTACCTTCTGGGCTGCAAAGTCTTTACTTCTAGGCTGAACAAACTGTCAAGTCCATGAACTGTTGACCCAGACCACTTGTTTTGATTCAAAGGAAGTCGAATATGTGCTACTAGTACTGTGAAACATATTGATAAAATCGGTCATATTGAAATGGAGAAATCTCAAGATAATTCCCCCCCAAAACGAACTACTTACTACCTCCGTCTCAAAATGTAAGACGTTTTTGTACTTCCTTGGTAATTCAAAAGCCTAAAGAATATATTCAATCTGAAGTTTTCTACAGTTTTCTTGTTGACCCAGTAGATATTATGTGATGGTAACTGTGAAATGGAATGATGAGCCTATCTGTTGGAACCAGCATCTTTCTATCTAGTTTTCTATGGATTATGGCCCTGTTTGGTTCAGCTTTTATCAACGGATTCCGCTGCCGCGCAGCAGAATCTGAACCAAAGGGCAAACCCAGCAAAATCCGATTCCAGAAATCCGCTGCCAAAATCTGAACCAAAAGCGGAAGCAGCCCAGGACGTGCTTTCCAAAATCTGATTCCGCTGCGGGCCAAAATCTGAAAAAGTTGTATCAGCTGGTTTGCCAAATGACCTATATCTTTTCACATCAGATTTTCCACAGCTATTTTTCCACAACGGATTTTTCACAGCTGCTTTTAGAAATCCACAGCCGAACCAAACAGGGCCTATATGTTACCCCTGGAAAACAGGAAAAGTTGTAATGATTCTTTTTGGTGACTTCTTGCAAGTGGCAACATCAACTATATTGTAACTGGGAAGCCCACTTGAATTTTGGTGCTCTTCAATCTACTTTATCAAGATCCAAATGGACCTGTGAACCATCTTTTCATGAAAGAAAAGACATTGACTTGTGAAACATCTTTCGAAAAAGTGAAGACATGGACTTGTGAACCTACTTAGTCCACTACGCTGAAGTCTCAATTATTATCTTATAGAACCTCCTTCCCAAACAAAATATGGCTTGCAACTTGATATAAGCAATCCTTAGGGCCTGTTTGGAGTCTCACCACTCCAGAACTCCACTCCCGGAGCGGGGGTAGTTTCAGCTGAAAATAAAGGAGCGGGGGAACACCCGCTCCGCAGATCCTCGTATTTCTTGGAGCCAGCGGACTACCGAACAGGGCCTTAGTATACCTTTGATAATAGCACAAGTATAGCTGATCCTTAGAGATGCATCCTTATTTCTATTACTATGCTAGTTTGGTTGTTGTTGAAGGGGGAAAATGTTCATTGTCTGGAAGTTTAGGAAAGGTCTAGTTTAGGCACCAAGGATTTAGTTTAGGGAAGTTTCAACCTCTCAGGGTTGTGGAAGAGATACATGAAGTCACATTTTTATACTGGCAGAAGTATAGCTCATGCAGGGTTCCAGAACCGGCTGTAGTTGGTCTTCTCCTTTTTTGGGCTTGGTGGTCCCATGGCCAGTTTATTCCAACCGCTTCCTTTTAATGTGTGGCTTCTGCACATACACACTTCTAATTGCTTCAAGTAGTATATACCAGTAGTTAAAATTTTGAACATAAAAACCCTTCTTTTGCGCATGCACTGATGGTTCTCGAAGAGAAAACCGAACTATGGGGGCCTATCCCGGTCTCCTAAACCAGCTGATATCATTTGGATTTTGTCACCCTCGTTTTGGCATGCCCTTGTTGAGAAGGCAAGTAGAACATGGGGCTAAAGTATAAGTGGTGACCAGCAGGATGGAAGGGGGCATCATTATCAAGCAGTGAGTGTAGAAAAAGAGGGAGAAAATCTTTAAATGTGGTAGAAGTCGACTGTGGTCCATGATATCTTAAATGAAGGTCCTACTAAAAGATGTTTAAATTGTTGATTCTGAGTTCAAATAGTCAGAATTTGCACTCTCCTAGTTGTGGGTAGGGGTACATGGAGAGTATTGTGCATCATTGGAAAACATTTTTTTTTCCTTTTTCTTTCCTTCGAAAAGGATGCTGAAACCCCTGGAAAACATAAACACCATGTATATTCAAACGTAAATTTAACACTTCCGGATGAGTAGTGACCCCACCCTGCATGAGTTCTGGATTTACCTCCGAAATATTAAAACTAAGTATCAAATGGTAGAGAAACCCAGAATCCAGGACGCAAAATCTGCGGGCAGATAGATCATTTCCTCCTTATTACTCCGCTGTTTGGTGATCCCAAATTGATATATGGGGTGACCAATAAACTTGTAAATTAGTGAAGTTGTTGATTAATGATGACTTAGGTCTCTGGAGGTTTTGTTGTTCTCAAGAATAATGGTATGCTCTTTGCACATGAAAAGGGCGAAGTATTTTTCTTCTGCTATAGAATAGCTCCATTGATGACAAGGACATGCCATCATGACAAAATTATGAAGTCATGGCTGCACTATGACGATTCTGATTGCTTTGTTTGTTTTGTTACACTCCTGTGCAGCTGCTGATGTACTGTTATGGAAGGACAAGAAAACAACTGCTGTAGTGATCGGTGGCACAACTGTCATATGGGTTTTATTTGAAGTGCTTGATTACCATCTCTTAACTCTGCTATCCCATGTGATGATTGGTGTCCTGGCCATCTTGTTCGTGTGGTCCAAAGCTATGACCTTCATCAAGAAGTAAGTGATATATATTGCGATCTTCCACATATGTTCTGGTTGGTACTGCTTCCATGTTTCATCAAGTGTTACTTCTCCAGGAGTCCACCGGATATTCCTGTGGTTGAAATACCTGAAGACCTCGCTGTGAATGTATCACGGGCACTACGCAGCGATGTCAACAGATCACTTCACTTATTGCGGGAGATTGCAATGGGGCATGATCTGAAGAAATTCCTTGGTGTACGTTTTCTGCCATCAAAACTACACATAATTGTTTTGAAGTGTTCAGCTTTTCTGCTTGAGGGTGTCTAATAGTAGCTCTTGCATTTCCAGGTGATTGCTGGTCTCTGGGTTCTGTCAGAAGTTGGAAGCTGCTGTGATTTCCTCACCTTGATATATATTGGTAATGTATTTTCTATTTATGTACACAACATTGTGGAGACCCTGCATGTTATAAGCTATTGAGCTGATGTAGTTGAGATCCCAAACAGCTGTCCTGATGATCCACACGGTGCCTATCTTGTACGACAAGTACCAGGACAAGGTGGATCACTTCGCCGGAAAGGCCCATACCGAGGCGTGCAAGCACTATGAGGTGCTGGACCAGAAGGTTCTGAGCAAGATACCCCGAGGACCGGCGAAAACCAAGAAGACCTAGAATGCTGCGTGTCTCGTGAGTGCATGTTGGGGGTCGTTCGTGGTTCCGTGATCCATATGCATAATGCGACGAGACGTCACTTATATGCGTAATGCGACGAGACGTCACTTATATGACGTCACTTATATGCGTAATGCGACGAGACGTCACTTGTCTTATGGTCTTGCCTTCTGCTCAGCATTGTATTAGCTATTTGTATATGCAACTCTGTAAACTTCGAACTGCTACCTTTCTACTACCGCAGTCGCTTGTAGATACCTGTCCTGTCACCTGTGTGTATGCGCGGCAGATGTGTTTCGTGTGGATGTTCTTAGTGAAAGCCCTGCCGAATGGATGCTCTTTAAAGAAAATAACCTGCTGAATGCTGCCAGTTACAGTACTATTTATTCACTACTCCCTCCGTTCCAAAAATAGATGATCTAACTTTGCACTAAAGTTAGTACAAAGTTGAGTCATCTATTTTAGAATGGAGTGAGTACCTTGCTGTGATGTTTAATTGTTTGTGCCAACTGGCTGAAACGAGTCTGAACCGAAAGGCAACAAGCTTCTTGGTGATGTTTTTGTGGGTTATGGTGAAGAAAGGGAGTGAGAAGAGCAGACAGACGTCGATGCTGTTTGTTTTCAGGTATCTTGTGTGGCGGTTTATAAAATCTAAGTGCTGATGCGTTTTGTTTCTTCAGCCCGATTTCTTCTCCTTCGTCCCATCGCTGCTCAATGCTGGCCACCTGCTGTCGTCTTCGGCTCTGGGTCGCTCGCGCTTAGGCTTTGCCGACGTCCCGGCGCCTTGCTGGTGATAGCCGCGGCGCCTCCACCTCGGTCTCGTCATTTTGCCCAAAATCGATTAACACAAATTCGTTTTTACGCAACTTACAAATAGCTACTCATTGGTTTTATTACTGTACTGGAAACGACGGTTAGAAATAGGCTAGCCCAATTCCAAAAAGAAAGAAAGAAAAGAAATAGGCTAGCCCACACAGGATAACTGTACGTGTTTGTTGTAGAGAGATGTTTTGCCAATACAATGATGGATGTATTAATGGGGTGCTTGTGGCAATAATAAAGTTGTTATTTATAAACATAGCGGCACGCTCCAGGATCTCGTGGGACTTATTTACTTTAGTATTCACACCAGGAGCTCGACGGAGGTGGCGATGTGAACTAGATTATTGACTCTAGTAAACACTTTGGGTATTGGTCATATGACGATGTGAACTATAGTGTTAAATCACATGATGATATGAACTATTGGTGTTAAATCACATGACAATGTGAACTAGATTATTGACTCTAGTGCAAATGAGAGACTGAAGAAAATATACCCTAGAGGCAGTAATAAAGTTGTTATTTATATTTTCTTATATCATGTTAAATGTTTACTATTCATGCTAGAATTGTATTAACTGAAAACTTAGTACATGTGTAAATACATAGACAAACAACGTGTCCTTAGTATGCCTCTACTAGACTAGCTCGTTAATCAAAGATGGTTAAGTTTCCTAGACATAGACATGTGTTGTCATTTGATCAACGGGATCACATCATTAGAGAATGATGTCATGGACAAGACCATTCATTAGCTTAGCACTATGATCGTTTAGTTTATTGCTATTGCTTTCTTCATGACTTATACATGTTCCTCTGACTATGAGATTATGCAACTCCCGAATATCGGAGGAACACCTTGTGTGCGATCAAAAATCACAACGTAACTGGGTGATTATAAAGATGCTCTACAGGTGTCTCTGAAGGTGTTTGTTGGGTTGGCATAGATCGAGATTAGGATTTGTCACTCCGTGTATCGGAGAGGTATCTCTGGGCCCTCTCGGTAATGCACATCACTATAAGCCTTGCAAGCAATGTGACTAATGAGTTAGTTGCCGGATGATGCATTACGGAACGAGTAAAGAGACTTGCCGGTAACGAGATTGAACTAGGTATGGTCATACCGACGATCGAATCTCGGGCAAGTAACATACCGATGACAAAGGGAACAACATATGTTGTTATGCGGTTTGACCGATAAAGATCTTCGAAGAATATGTAGGAACCAATATGAGCATCCAGGTTCCGCTATTGGTTATTGACCGAAAGTGAGTCTCGATCATGTCTACATATTTCTCGAACCCGTAGGGTCCGCACGCTTAACGTTCTGTGACGATCGGTGTTATGATTTTATGTGTTTTGATGTACCGAAGGTAGTTCGGAGTCCCAGATATGATCATGGACATGACGAGGAGTCTCAAAATGGTCAAGACATAAAGATTGATATATTGGAAGGCTATGTTTGGACACCGGAAAGGTTCTGGGCGGTTCGGGCATTTTTCAGGAGTACCGGGAGGTTACCGGAACCCCCCGAGGAGTTAGTGGGCCTTAATGGGCCAAGGTGGAAGAGAGGAGGAGGCGCCCAAGGTGGAGCCCCCCCCCCAAGCCCAATCCAAATTGGGAAGGGGGCCGCCCCCCTTTTCCTTCTCTCCCTCTCCCTCTTCCTTCTTCTCCTACTCCAACTAGGGAAAGGGGGAAACCTACTCCTACTGGGAGTAGGACTCCCCCCTTGGGCGCGCCATGAGAGGGCCGGCCCTCCCCTCCTCCACTCCTTTATATACGGGGGAGGGAGGCACCCCATAGACACACAAGTTGATTGTTTAGCCGTGTGCGGTGCCTCCCTCCACAGATTTCCATCTCGGTCATATCGTTGTAGTGCTTAGGCGAAGCCCTGCGTCGGTAATTTCATCATCACCATCATCACGCCGTCGTGCTGACGAAACTCTCGCTCGACCTCAGCTGGATCTAGATTCCGTGGTACGTCACCGAGCTGAACGTGTGCAGATCACGGAGGTGTCGTACCTTCGGTGCTAGGATCGGTCGGATCGTGCGACTACATCAACCGCGTTGTCATAACGCTTCCGCTTTCGGTCTATGAGGGTACGTAGACAACACTCTCCCCTCTTGTTGCTATGCATCACCTAGATAGATCTTGCGTGATTGTAGGAAACTTTTTGAAATTACCACGTTCCCCAACAGTGGGGTCCGAGCCAGGCCTATGCGTAGATGTTATATGCATGAGTAGAACACAAACAGTTGTGGGCGATAATAGTCATACTGCTTACCAGCATGTCATACTTTGATTCGGCGGTATTGTTGGATGAAGCGGCTCAGACCGACATTACGTGTACTCTTACTTGAGACTGGTTCTACCGACGTGCTTGATAACCCACAAGTGTAGGGGATCGCAACAGCTTTCGAGGGTAGAGTATTCAACCCAAATTTATTGATTCGACACAAGAGGAGCCAAAGAATATTCTCAAGTATTAGCAGTTGAGTTGTCAATTCAACCACACCTGGATAACTTAATATCTGCAGTAAAAAATTTAGTAGCAAAGTAATATGCTAGCAGTGGTAACGGTAACAAAAGTAACGGAAGCAAAAGTAATATTTTTGGTATTTTGTAGTGATTGTAACAGTAGCAACGGGAAAGTAAATAAGCGAAGACCAGTATATGGAAAGTTCGTAGCATTGGATCGGTGATGGTTAATTATGCCGGATGCGGTTTATCATGTAACAATCATAACATAGGGTGGCACAGAACTAGCTCCAATTCATCAATGTAATGTAGGCATGTATTCCGAATATAGTCATATGTGCTTATGAAAAAGAACTTGCATGACATCTTTTGTCCTACCCTCCCGTGGCAGCGGGGTCCTAACGGAAACTAAGGGATATTAAGGCCTCCTTTTAATAGAGAACCGGAACAAAGCATTAGCACTTAGTGAATACATGAACTCCTCAAACTATGGTCATCACCGGGAGTGGTCCCAATTATTGTCACTTCGGGGTTGCCGGATCATAACACATAGTAGGTGAATATAGACTTGCAAGATAGGATCAAGAACACACATATATTCATGAAAAAAATAATAGGTTCAGATCTGAAATCATGGCACTCGGGCCCCAGTGACAAGCATTAAGCATAGCAAAGTCATAGCAACAGCAATCTCAGAACATAGTGGATACTAGGGATCAAACCCTAACAAAACTAACTCGATTACATGATAAATCTCATCCAACACATCACCGTCCAGCAAGCCTACGATGGAATTACTCACGCCCGGCGGTGAGCATCATGAAATTGGTGATGGAGGATGGTTGATGATGACGACGGCGACGAATCCCCCTCTCCGGAGCCCCGAACGGACTCCAGATCAGCCCTCCCAAGAGGTTTTAGGGCTTGGCGGCGGCTCTGTATCGTAAAACGCGATGATTTCTTCTCCTTGATTTTTTTCTCCCCGAAAGCAAATATATAGAGTTGGAGTTGGCGTCGGAGGAGCTCCAGGGGGGCCATGAGGTAGGGGGCGCGCCCTAGGGGGGCAGGTGCGCCCCCACCCTCGTAGACAGGTGGTGGGCCCCCTGGCCTTCATATTTTGCAAGGATTTTTTATTATTTCCGAAAAGTTGTTCCATGAAGTTTCAGGTCATTCCGAGAACTTTTGTTTCTGCACATAAATAACATCATGGCAATTCTGCTGAAAACAGCGTCAGTCCGGGTTAGTTCCATTCAAATCATGCAAGTTAGAGTCCAAAACAAAGGCAAAAGTGTTTGGAAAAGTAGATACGACGGAGATGTATCAACTCCCCCAAGCTTAAACCTTTGCTTGTCCTCAAGCAATTCAGTTGATAAACTGAAAGTGATAAAGAAAAACTTTTACAAACTCTGTTTGCTCTTGTTGTTGTAAATATGTAAAGCCAGCATTCAAGTTTTCAGCAAAGATTATAACTAACCACATTTGCAATAACTCCTAGGTCTCATGTTTACTCATATCAATAGCATAATCAACTAGCGAGTCATAATAAGAAATCTCGAATGACAACACTTTCTCAAAACAATCATGATATAATATAACAAGATGGTATCTCGCTAGCCCTTTTTGAGTCCGCAAAACATAAATGCAGAGCACCTTTAAAGATCAAGGACTGACTAGATATTGTAATTCATGATAAAAGAGATCCAATCATAGTCATACCCAATATAAATTAATAGTAATGGATGCAAATGACAGATGCGCTCTCCAGCTAGTGCTTTTTAATAAGAGGGTGATGACTCAACATAAAAGTAAATAGATAGGCCCTTCGCAGAGGGAAGCGTGGATTTGTAGAGGTGCGAGCTCGGTTTTGAAATAGAGATAAATAATATTTTGAGCGGTATACTTTCATTGTCAACATAACAACTAAGAGATGGCGATATCTTCCATGCTACACACATTATAGGCGGTTCCCAAATAGAATGGTAAATTTTATACTCCCCCTCCACCAACAAGCATCAATCCATGACTTGCTCGAAACAACGAGTGTCTCCAACTAGCAACAGTCCCAGGGGGAGTTTTGTTTGCAATTATTTTGATTTAGTTTGCATAAAGCATGGGACTGGGCATCCCGGTGACTAGCCATTTTCTCGTGAGTGAGGAGCGGAGTCCATCCCTCTTGAGAATAACCCGCCTAACATGGAAGATAAGGGCAGCCCTAGTTGATACATGAGCTATTCAAGCATACAAAACAGAATGTTTATTTGAAGGTTTAGAGTTTGGCACATACAAATTTACTTGGAACGGCAGGTAGATACCGCATATAGGAAGGTATGGTGGACTCATATGGAATAACTTTGGGGTTTAAGGGATTGGATGCACAAGCAGTATTCCCGCTTAGTACAAGTGAAGGCTAGCAAAAGACTGGGAAGTGACCAACTAGAGAGCGATAACAGTCATGAACATGCATTAAAATTAATGAACATTGGATGCAAGCATGAGTAGGATATAATCCACCATGAACATAAATATCATGAAGGCTATGTTGATTTTGTTTCAACTACATGTGTGAACATGTGCCAAGTCAAGTCACTTAAATCATTCAAAGGAGGATACCACCCCATCATACCACATCACAACCATTTTAATAGCATGTTGGCATGCAAGGTAAACCATTATAACTCATAGCTAATCAAGCATGGCATAAGCAACTATGATCTCTAATTGTCATTGCAAACATGTTTATTCATAATAAGCTGAATCAGGAACGATGAACTCATCATATTTACAAAAACAAGAGAGGTCGAGTTCATATAAGCTTTTCTCATCTCAGTCAGTCCATCATATATCATCATAATTGCTTTTCACTTGCACGACCGAACGATGTGAATAATAATAAGAGTGCATGTGCATTGGACTAAGCTGGAATCTGCAAGCATTCAATAAACAGGAGAAGACAAGGCAATATGGGCTCTTGGTTAAATCAACAATGATGCATATAAGAGCCACTTCAACAATTTAATCATGGTCTTCTCCTATTGACCCCCAAAGAAAATAAAAGAAATAAAACTATTTACACGGGAAAGCTCCCAACAAGCAAAAGAAGAACACGAAATATTTTTGGGTTTTCTTTTTAATTACTACTACTACAGCAAGAAAAGTAAACTACTACTAAATTTTTTTGTTTTTTCTTAAGGTTTAACAAACACACAAGAAGAAAGCAAGAAAAATAAAATAAACTAGCATGGATATTACAACGAAAAAGTATGAGCACCGACATCTAGCAATGAGTGTGTGTAAACATAAATGTAATGTCGGTGGGAAATACGTACTCCCCCAAGCTTAGGCTTTTGGCCTAAGTTGGTTCATTGCTAGGGATGGCCTGGCAGATACCCATAGTTGTAGCTGGGGTCGTACTGGGATGAAGAAGACTCTGACTGACATTGGCTGCCAGCCATCTCCGAACCCCAAGAATAAACAGACTCTCGTGGAGGCTCATATTGTGGTTCCGGTTCCGGGGCTGGTGCAGGATTCCAGTAGGCTTGAACGGCTGCTCACGGAACAAGATACAGTCCTTCAAAATAAAACAAGGAAGGAGCAGGCAAGGTAATAGTCTCAGGGTGATGTTTATTAAAGTACAATTTATATTTAAGCTCCCCTTCCCTATTCTTAACAATAAAATCATGCGCTAGCATACTCTTATAATCTAAATAAGCACTAGGAAGCAATTTTTCTTCTTCCTCATAAAGCCTAAAAGGTATGTTAAAATGTGCAGCGAGGCGTGAAGCATAAATACCTCCAAAGATGGGGCCCTTTGTACGGTTCAGACTTAACCGTTTAGCAATAATTCCACCCATACTAACAGTGTTATCGCGGAATAAACCATGGAACAAAATGATAATATCAGGAACACTAAGGTTTCCACAGTTTCCACGACCAATCAAGCAACGACTAGCAAATATGGCAAAGTAGCGTAAAACGGAAAATGTATGCTAGTGATTCTTGCATCGAAACCTTCTGGTTTCTCCCACGATGATGGTGTCAATAAATTCTTCCACATCTTTACGGTGTGGTTCATCTAAGGTACCCTCAAAGGGTATTTTGCAAACCTTGCAAAATTCAGCTAATGGCATCTTCTCAACAACATCATATAAATGAAACTCTACTGAAGGAGGTGATTCCTTAGGAAAATAGTAGAAGTTTTGCACAAAAGTATTAGTGAGTAAGAGATACCGATGACGTTGGTCGCGGAGGAAGTCGGTGAGGCCAGCATTCTCAACCAATGAATAGAAATCATCATAATCTCGGCTGCTCTCAAGAAATCATCGGAAGGCCATTCACACGGCCGGACCTCCGCGGTACGAGGCAAATTATATTTGGGCCTCTGTGCTTCTTCACTTTGCTTTTCCTTCGAGCTTCGGCTCGATGAGCCCCTCAAAAGTCTCTTCATCATTTTCTGAAATATTCTGAAATTTTAGTAACTTCAAACAAAAGTGAACCAAGCTCAACAAAATTGATAGCAACTACTCCTACAAGTGCCTAGAGCCTATATCACGCATTAGAACTACTTGGAACCATATAAATTTGACATGCAAGCTCATGAACATGGTCACCTATGCAGCACAAATTTGCAAAGAATAAAGCACTAGAACAAAAACTAATTGGACCAATGGAGGAGTCACATACCAAGGAACAAATTCCCTAAGCAGTTTTGTGAGAGGTGCTTTGAGTAAGGAGATCAAGAATCGCAACAAAGTGAGCTAGAACTCGTGCTTGAGCTGGATATTCGTGTTTGTGGGAGGAAGAAGAAGTGTATGGGTGCAGGAATAAGTGGAGGAGGGCCACCATGGGCCCACGAGGCAGGGGGCGCGCCCTGGGGGGTAGGGCGCGCCCTCCACCCTCGTGGCCAGGTGGCAGCTCCCCCCCGCGGTGTTTTCAGTTCCATAAATCCTCAAATATTCCAAAAAAATCATATTAAATTGGCATGGAATTTGGAGGACTTTTATTTTCGGGGTATTTTTATATTGCACGGATAAATCAGGAAACAGACAGAAAAATACTATTTTTACTTTATTTCAACTAAATAACGAGAAAGTAGAAAGAGGGCATGAAGGTTGTGCCTTCTAGTTTCATCCATCTCATGCTCATCAAAAGGAATCCACTAACAAGGTTGATCAGGTCTTGTTAACAAACTCATTCCGAATAACATGGAACCGGAGAAATTTCGAATAACACTATGTTACCTCAGCGGGGATATGCACATCCCCAATAATAAGAATATCATATTTCTTCTTGACAGTAGGAAGAGGAAATTCAAAACCTCCAAAAATAATCGATGGAATTTTTCCAATAGAGTTGATACTATGAACTTGAGGTTGTTTCCTCGGAAAGTGTACCGTATGCTCATTACCATTAACATGAAAAGTGACATTGCCTTTGTTGCAATCAATAACAGCACCTGCAGTATTCAAGAAAGGTCTTCCAAGAATAATAGACATACTATCGTCCTCGGGGATATCAAGAATAACAAAGTCCGTTAAAATAGTAACGATTGCAACCACAACAGGCACATCCTCACATATACCGCCAGATATAGCAGTTGATTTATCAGCCATTTGCAAAGATATTTTAGTAGGTGTCAACTTATTCAAATCAAGTCTACAATATAAAGAGAGAGGCATAACACTAACACCGGCTCCAAGATCACTGAGGGAGTCCCGGATTAGGGGGTGTCCGGATAGCCAAACTATCGCCGTTGGCCGGACTCCTGGACTATGAAGATACAAGATTGAAGACTTCGTCCCGTGTCCGGATGGGACTTTCCTTGGCGTGGAAGGCAAGCTTGGCGATACGGATATGTAGATCTCCTACCATTGTAACCGACTCTGTGTAACCCTAACCTATCCGGTGTCTATATAAACCGGAGGGTTTTAGTCCGTAGGACAGAACAACAATCATACCATAGGCTAGCTTCTAGGGTTTAGCCTCCTTGATCTCGTGGTAGATCTACTCTTGTACTACCCATATCATCAATATTAATCAAGAAGGAGTAGGGTATTACCTCCATCGAGAGGACCCGAACCTGGGTAAAAACATCGTGTCCCTTGTCTCCTGTTACCATCTGCCTAGACGCACAGTTCGGGACCCCCTACCCGAGATCCGCCGGTTTTTACACCGACATTGGTGCTTTCATTGAGAGTTCCTCTGTGTCGTCGCCATCGGGTAGGATGCCTCATCTCGTCTTTAAAGACGATACTATCGCCAAAGAAGCCTTGGCCTTTGGTCGACTCTTCGCTAGGTGGTTTTCTCATGACCGCTAGTTCGCCATCATACCGACGATGACCTCTCGAGTCATCGAAACCAATCTCCATGTTAATTCGAACTTGCCGAACAGTTAGATCGATCGAGCTCTCCTTCAGAACGAGCTCTTGGATCGCATCGCCGCTCCAGGAGTCGCCACAGACTACGACCGGATCGGGCCTAAAACCGATCTGAGAGAGATCAACTCTCCCCAGGCTACCGAATCATGTTGCTGTGATAGAGGAGCAATGCGGCGATTCTTCTTCTATCTTAAGGACTAGCTACGTCCGCATTCCCGATCCCTCCATGCCGGATTCCCGCAGAGGGAGGGATGTCGATCAAGCCCTGAACTTAAAGTCAGGCAGCGGGTTGGATTCATTGGATAACACTCAAAAATCCAAACTTTCGAGTTCGGAAACTTCCCGGCCCCTGATTCTTAAATTGGACGGGGTTCCGGATCCAGTTCCACCCGCCCACCCAAACATTAGCGATCTATCCCGAATTCGGCAAGAGCCCGCTGAAACAGTACATCATTACTGGGCCAGATTCCTCCTAGTTATGGACAGGATAAAGGACTGCCGAGAGGAGGAAGCAATCCCAATTTTCTGCAAAAATTGCACGGACAAGGGAATCCTAAACGCCACAAGTCGTCGCAAAATTACACACTTTGCCGACTTGGTGACCATAGTACAAAAGTACTGTGCGATGGAGAGCGCTGAAAACCGAAAGTAAATTTTGGGATAATCCGCCCCAATACATCCCGATCCAAATAAAAGGTGCATCATTACCAAGCACCTGGGTTAAACACCAAAAAACCAAAACCCCCTAAAGGGTACGGAACCGTACTGGAGGGTTGGCTAAATGGACCCTGCAAAATTGACAGTACAGAGGGCGCCACTCCAACTCATAGCCTTCGAGCATGTTGGATACTACGGCAGATGGCCAAAAGTGGCGAAGAGCTTCTAGCTTCAGAGTCCCAGCCCAGCAACACCAGTACGGTGTTAACAGTCTTCGAGACTTTCGTATCAAATAATATGCGAAAACAAACGCTCCGCAACCTTGCCGAAGTCTACCAAGTAGCAACAATAAATCCATGGGGACACGGCTATTACCTTTAATGCCGGTGCGAACCTAAATTCGAACAGCCCGAGCACCGGCCGCATTGGTCCTCGGTCGATAGTGGGCGGCTTTACGCCTTACTAAGGTACTCATGGATGGCGGCAGCGGACTAAACCTCATCTATGAGGAAACCCTCCGAAAAATGGAAATAGATGGAACCGCATTGAGCGAAGCAGCACAACCTTCAGAGGAATAATCCCAGCCGGAAGCATGCTGCAGGAAAAATCACATGGACGTAGTGTTCGGCTCGCCGGACAATTACAGGTCCGAGGAGGTCACGTTTCAAGTGGCCCCATTCAACAGCGGATATCATGCTTTATTAGGACGAGAGGCATTCACAATTTTTCAAGCTATACCCCATTATGGTACATGAAGCTAAAAATGCCCGGACCTAACGGAATCATCACTCTGGCTAGTGATCTGAACATAGCACTCCGCGCCGAAAACAAGACAGCCACACTAGCCCTCGAGGCACTATCCGAAGCCCTAGCGGCCGAGGAACTCACCGCGATGCGCTCCACGGTGAACAGGGACGATGTGATACTTGATAAAAGATCCAAGTCCACCTCTTTTAAACCAGCGGATGAAATAGTTAAATTCCAAGTCCACCCAACGGACCCTACAAAGACGGCATCCATTGGGGCACAACTAAACCCTGATGTAGATGCCTTTCACGAGAATTTCTACGAGAAAGCGGGACATCTTTGCTCGGCACCCTTCAGACATGCCAGAATCCCGCGTCGGTGGCGAGCACAGCCTAAATATCCTAAAAGGATTCAAGCTATCAAACAGGCTCTTGGCGCTTTTCCAAACCCAAGAGACAGGCCATGGGAGAGGAGCTAGCCAAACTTTTGGAAGCCGGATTCATCAGAGATATAAAACATCCGGACTGGCTAGCAAACCTGATGATGGTACCAAAGAAGGATAAATCATGGTGCCTATGTGTTGATTTTAAAGACCTTAATAAGGCTTGCCCAAAGGATCCCTTCCCCCTCCCTCGAATTGATCAAATTATTGACGCTACAGCAGGACACGACTCATTGTGCTTCCTCGACGCGTACTCCGGCTACCACAAAATCAAGATGGCGGAGCCAGACCAAGCTGCAACATCATTCATCACTCCATACGGCCCGTTCTGCTTCAACACAATGCCCATTGGGCTCAAAAACGCCGGCGCAACATATCAGCGCATGATTCAGACATGTCTGGCAAACCAGATTGGCAAAACAGTGGAAGCATATGTAGATGACGTGGTCGTCAAAACCAAGCACGTCGAAACTCTAGTAGACGACTTGAGGCTCACATTCGACAATCTTCGAAAATATGACATCAAGCTCAATCCGAAAATCGTCTTGGCTCCAGCGGAAAGCTCCAGGCTTCATTGTGTCTGTAGAGGAATTGAAGCAAACCCAGCGAAGATCTGAGCTCTGTCACAATTGGATATTCCAAAAGACCTCAAACAAATACAAAATTGGACGGATGCGAAGCGGCTCTAAGTCGCTTTATCTCCGTTTGGGAGAAAAGCGTTACCCTTTACCGCCTCCTCCAAGATCGAACACTTTGAGTGGGCGGATGCCGCCACGGCCGACTCAAGAAATAAAGTCCATTTTGGCAACAAATCCGATCCTGGCGCGCGTAACGTGGGCGAACCAATGCTATTATATATCGCCGCAACACATCAAGTTGTCGGTAGCGGTGCTCGTTGTCGAACGAGAAATCGACGGACATCGGTTCCCTCTTCAAAACCGGTTTACTATGTGTCCACTGTCCTAACTCCATGCAAGTCCGGTACCCACACTATCAAAAGATAGCATACGCGGTGTTCATGGCATCCGGAAGCTGCGACACTACTTTCAAGAGTGTTCGATAACGGTAGCCTCCAAGTACCTCTTAACGACATTATAAACAACCGCGACGCGATGGGCGGATTGCTAAATGGGCCATAGAGCTCCTTCCATTCGACATAACTTATAAGCCACGACGAGCTATTAAGTCGCATTTGGCCAACTTTGGCGAATGGATGAAGCCGAACTCCCTAAAGAGTACGGCGCATACTCCAATTGATCATGCACTTTGACGGCTCCAAAATGTTGGCGGCACGGGCTGGCGTTGTCCTAACGTCCCCAACCGGGACACAGTCCAATCGTCCTTCAAATAATGTATCTGAGACTCCAACAACGCAGCGAATCGAGGCCCTTCGCACGCCTCCGGATGGCGTCTCCATGGGCATTAAACGCCTAGAGGTGCGCGGGGATTCGAACCTCGCGATATCTCAAATAAACAGAGACTTTGATGCCAAAGATCCAAAAATGGCAGCATACCGCAATGCGGTCCTAAAAATGTCAGCACGGTTCGAAGGGCTCGAATTTCATCATATAGCCCGGGATAACAACCAGGCAGCGGACATATTGGCACGCATCGGTGCAAAACGCGATGCCGTCCCACTCAATATCTTCCTGGAACGGCTGTTCAAGCCATCCGTACTATGTGAAGGGGAGTCCGGCATTAACAATACGGACCCAACCGCACTGCCTGACGCCGAACACTCTGACACAATCGGAGGCTCTGCCACCGAGATAACACCCTCTGCCCACGAAATATGGCGGTTATCGCCACGTGGACGGAACCATTCCTAGCCTACCTAACTAGGCAGGAACTCCCCGTAGACCAAAATGAGGCTCGCTGCATAGTACGGCGATCTAAAGCCTATAAAGTCCATGAGGGAGAGCTTTATAAGAAAAGCACTACCGGAGTCCTTCAAAGGTGTATCTCCGAAGAGGAAGGGCGAAACCTCCTGGCTGAAATTCATGCCGGACTGGGTGGGCACCACGCCGCAGCCCGGCCCTTGTAGGCAAGGCCTTCCATACAGGATTTTATTGGCCGACGGCCGGCAGATGCACAGGACTTAGTCCAACGATCGTCGGTTGCCAGCTTTTGCTAACCAAAGCCACATGCCACCCACCACCCTTAAAACTATACCCATCACTGGCCGTTCGCGGTGCAGGGGCTTGACATGGTTGGACCCCTTAAGGGAGGAACCCACAAGCAAAAATACCTATTGGTCATGGTGGATAAATTCACCAAATGGATAGAGGCCAAGCTCTGTTAAAGCGGCGAATCCGGACGGTGATAGACTTCATATCGGGGTAGTGCACCGTTACGGTGTCCCCACAGTATCATCAGCGATAATGGCACCAACTTCACGGCCGATGAGGTCAAATTATGGTGCAAAAACATGGGCATCAAGCTCGATTCGCCTCGGTCTATCACCCTCAAACCAACGGTCAAGTCGGGCGGCAAACGGTCTAATCATGGCGGCATTAAACCCGGACTAGTGCGGTCCCTCAAGGAATCTAACACGACCGGGTTGAGGAGCTCGACTCAGACTGGGGCTGCGGACCACGCCGAATCGTACTACGGATTCACACCATTTATTATGGGTATGCGGTGCGAGGCAGTCCTGCCTGCGACATAATTCATGACTCACCTCGGCGTGCGCATGTATGAAGAAAGAGAAGCCGAGCTCGATCGGCGGGGACAGTTGGACGCATTGGAGGAGGAGCACGGCGTGGCAAAAGCTCGTTCCGCATTCTATCAACAGCAGGCTCGAAGATATCAAAGCAGGAAGCACGGGCCAAAGCTTATAACATTGGCGAACTAGTTCTCGCCGCCAAACAAGAAAAGGACAAACTAAAGCCCAAATGGGAAGGTCCTTCATCATCTACCAGTCGACGGCGGAGCATACCGTCTGCGAAACGCATCGGATAACCAACTCGAGCCGAACCCATGGAATGCAGCCCGTCTACGAAGATTCTACGCCTAAGCGCCGGACTCCAAGTTCGTCTCCTTCCTCCGTCCACATTTTCTATTTTTGCTGTCTTTTATTTCTCTCCTTCCTCCTCCTTCTTCTTGAAGCCTCTAGAGGCTCGTTTGCGTTTTTTTTGCACATACTTGACGCGCTGTCTCCGCTCATTATACCTGGGGGCTTCTTTAACAGAAGCTTATTTATACGGGCTTCATGCCCAACACATGCGTTAAACTTCCGCATGTACCTTTTATTCACCATTATATGCATCGATATGACTTAAGTTTTGGCCAAGCTGGGTTGCTCGCTCCTGTGCTTACCCCTACGTTCTCGATTGTTGGCTAGGTGGTAAAGGAGCACCTCTGCGATTATTCTTGCCGGGTCAGCGGATGTGTACCTCGGTGGGTGAAGCCAAAAGCTAGCGTTCTTAAGGGAATATTCGGTCGGTGAACTGAAAGATGATTTTAACTATTTACCCATCTGCCCCGGATGATTTTCTGCTTTCATAGCAGCTTTGACATGCACTTTAGGGCATGCATCCCGATGAAAGGAACCCTTAATGGAACTATTCTCCTGGAAGATGTTTCTTACTACCCATGTAATATAACATAGCTAGTTGGGCACTTGTGCGATACAGCAATAATGACCCCTACGCCTTGTCTCCATGCATACCCGGTTCTTATATAACCATGAAGGTATTCGGACACACCCGGACTATTGGGTCCACGAAGTCGAGCGAAAAGGTCCGCTATGACAAACGATCTACAATCCGGCTAGAAGACTTTTTTCATGTCATATTTTTACATAGTCAACTCGACTCATTGTATTCCTCCTCAATGCCATCTAATAGGCTATCTAATTTACAATCTTGTTGGGAATACTTGGCGGCCAATTCTACTTGGCGTACACTAACTTTCTGAGGATCTCCACCCCATCGGGCCCCACAGTCCGACCTCGGCCATGTGGTTTGGGTCAGCCTTCGTGTACCGCGTCTTTACCATGGCCCAGGCCTCCCTGGCGCCTTGACGGCAGGCCGATATCTTCCATAGTCGGAAGCACCGCCATGCTCCTTGAAGCCACTCTGCCAGCTCCCCAATGCCTTCGGGCAGGGAGATAGATGGCCACAAGGCTTGGCTGATGCCTTTCATCACCTGCCGGACTCGTTCGTGCAGCTGACGCATTTCGGGAAGAAGATCACCCGAAGAACTGGGCATCTCCTCCTCAGACGACCTGTGGGCAAACCTACATACATGTTTATGTTAGTCGCCTTCCTCACCGAACTCTTTCAAAGTTCGCTCAAGCACTTACTGAAAATGCCGCAACGAAGCCGCCGATTCTCCTTTACGGAGTCAGCCAACTGGGCACGAACATCCTTTAGTTCCTCACCCAGTTTGGTGTTGGCATCTTGAGGTTATTTTTCTCTGCCGCACCCTCGTAAGCACGCCTCGCCGGCCTTTAGCTGGCGCAAGAGCTGTTGCTTGTCCGGATCTAGTCCGCGCCATCTGCAATATTTTGTCGATTTACACACCGCCGCACTTCATAAACTATTTATCTTTTGAAGCATATATTACCGGAGGGGTCTCTGTGGCTCCCCTCAGCGGCTAGTGCGCCTCAAGTTGGGCCTTGCACTCTTCAAGCTCCCGGGACAATCGGGTATTCTTTTTCGTAAGATCTGCATAACAAATGATCCTTAAATCAGTTATTCTAACTATTTTAAGTCTCGGGGGCTACTGGCATATATAACTGCCAAATCTCCTTACCCTTATGTCCTTTACATACTGCTCCGTGGCTCTGGCTAGACCATCTTGAGCGGCACGGAGGTGCGCATCTCCCGAATTGAAGGCACTCAAGGCCTCTTGGGAGAAACATGCGTCACGAAGAACTGTCCGGCGGCGCCTGTGATTCATGGCGCTCTCCACCTCGGAGTTGGTGGCGGACAATTTGTCGGCATCCTATGTCGGAGGAGCATCCGACGCACGTCTCGTGCTCGCCTCAGCCTCCGGACCCGGCTTTGAAGCCTGGCCGATGAAGGTTCGATTGGCAACCTCTCCGGACTCAGTCCGGCGAGCGCTCTTTTTCCTGAAAGGAGCACCAGCGTTAGTACGCCTTCCAGGAATCAATCCTGGGAGTATGGTGACACGCCATACCGTTGCGGCAGAGTTTCGATCCGGACCGCACTTCTTTTTAGCCTGCGGGGTTGCACTACCCCTTGTTGGCTGGCCACCGCAGGCTCGGCTTCCTGCCTCGAAGGTACCCCCTGTGAAACACCATTGGTATAATTCGGTGATCAAAAAATAAGCATGGATGGGTCATTATCGGGTTTTGGGATCTCGGTCTCGCCACTGTGAGGTGGAAGTATTCCGGTAATCGGCCGTAATGGCAACCAATGCATTGTCGATGCTAAGTTGGTAGAACACCCCGTCGATCAACTCCACCTTTATATCCGGATCCTCTTCGGAGGCCGGATCGAGGGACCGTTCCGGATCCTCGGGTTGTGGGGGCGGGCTATGTATCTTCTCCATAGTCCGGCGCAGTTCCTGCGCAGAAACCATGAAATGAGATATTTAATCACGGGAACATGGATTGGACAGGCTACAAAGATGTTTGCTTACCCAGCTTCGAGGATTATTCGAAGAAAACTCCTTCAGTGGATTGACGCGGAGGAAATCCTCCTCCTCCCCTTTATACATGGCAGACAAGATCTTCACCAGTTCGGTGACCGATCCCGGCCCTTTGCGGCCATAGCGGGTGGTGTCGTCCTCCCCGTTGAAGTCCCACATGGGGTGGCCCCTATATTGGAGCGGCTGCACTCCCCTCATAATGCAGATTGCCATGACTCCAATCATGGTCAATCCGGCATGAGCCAGTAATCTTATTCGGCTCATCAAGTAGAGGACATCCTGGTCATCTTCCCTCCGGGGGCTCCGAGGGCGCCAGCTTAGGCGCTTCTTCAGAGGAGCATTGCTAAACTCCGGAAGGCCGATCCGAACAGGATCCGGCAGCGGGACGTCCTCCATGTAAAACCATTCCGAAGGCCAGTCTTCGGACGCCTTCTTCGGGGTTTCGGATAGGTATCCGGTCCCGGCGATGCGCCATAGCTCGGCTCCGCCCACTTGATATATTGACCCGTCATAAGAACGGGGTACTAGGCAGAATAATCTCTTCCACAGCCCGAAATGAGCCTCGACGCCCAGGAACAGTTTGCAAAGGGCCACGAAGCCCGCAATGTGCAAGATGGAGGCAGGAGTAAGGTGGTGCAACTGGAGGCCGTAGAACTCCAAGAGCCCCCGGAGAAACGGATGGATTGGAAATCCGAGTCCTCTTACTAGATAAGAGATGAAGCATATCCGCTCTCCTTTAGAGGGATCGGGGACACTCTCCGCTTGCTTTCCGCCCTTGTAAGTGGCAAGTCCAGCTCGAACCGGAAACATGAAGGCCGGGGGAAGAAATCCTTTGGTTTGGAGTATAACTAGCTCGCTATGCGGGACTGAGCATCTCTCCCAATTTCCCGGCTGAGGGCTGGGAGCGTGAGAGGAGGAGCCGCGTCGACTGTCCATGATGGAATGGGCTTTGGTCAGAGGCGCTCCGATGAAAGCTCGCGAAGGAGGGATGGTGTGACTCAGATCTAGATCCTCGCCCCTCTTATAGGCAGCTCATTTGCGTAGCTAGGGAGGTAAGTGTAAAAATACTCTCGCTTTTCGCATTCATTCAAACACGTGGAAGATGGCCATTATTGGGCGTAGAAGCCAAGGAGCGCAACATTTATCAGAAGCCGGACACTATTCGACAAGTATATGGAATTTGGAGAAGAACCCGCCCGCAATGTCGAAGACAATCAACGCTACGGACTCATCGTCATTGAAGCCTGGTTCGGGGCTACCGAGGAGTCCGGATTAGGGGGTGTCCGGATAGCCGAACTATCACCGTTGGCCGGACTCCTGGACTATGAAGATACAAGATTGAAGACTTCATCCCGTGTCCGGATGGGACTTTCCTTGGCGTGGAAGGCAAGCTTGGCGATACGGATATATAGATCTCCTACCATTGTAACCGACTCTGTGTAACCCTAACCTATCCGTGTCTATATAAACCGGAGGGTTTTAGTCCGTAGGACGAACAACAATCATACCATAGGCTAGCTTCTAGGGTTTAGCCTCCTTGATCTCGCGGTAGATCTACTCTTGTACTACCCATATCATCAATATTAATCAAGCAGGAGTAGGGTATTACCTCCATCGAGAGGGCCCGAACCTGGGTAAAAACATCGTGTCCCTTGTCTCTTGTTACCATCCGCCTAGACGCACAGTTCGGGACCCCCTACCCGAGATCTGCCGGTTTTGACACCGACAATCACATAAAGCAATTTTAACATAGTTCCTTTTAATGGAGCATGGTATAGTAGGTACTCCTGGATCTCCAAGTTTCTTTGGTATTCCACCCTTAAAAGTATAATTAGCAAGCATGGTGGAAATTTCAGCTTCCGGTATCTTTCTTTTATTAGTGACATATCTTTCATATATTTAGCATAAGGATTCATTTTGAGCATATCAGTCAATCGCATACGCAAAAAGATAGGTCTAATCATTTCAGCAAAGCGCTCAAAATCCTCATCATCCTTTTTCTTGGATGGTTTGGGAGGAAAAGGCATGGGTTTCTGAACCCAAGGTTCTCTTTCTTTACCATGTTTCCTAGCAACAAAGTCTCTCTTATCATAACATTGATTCTTTGATTGTGGGTTATCAAGATCAACAGCAGGTTCAATTTCTACATCATTATCATTACTAGGTTGAGCATCATCATGAAAATCATCATTAACATTTTCATTAGGTTCATGTTCATTACCAGATTGTGTTTCAGCATCAGACATAGATATATCATTTGGATTATCAGGTGGTTCAGCAATAGGTTCACTAGAAGTTTGCAAAGTCCTATCATTTTTCTTTTTCTTCCTTTTAGAAGAACTAGGTGCATCAATATTATTTCTCTGAGAATCTTGCTCAATTCTCTTAGGGTGGCCTTCAGGATACAAAGGTTCCTGAGTCATTCTACTAGTTCTAGTAGCCACTCTAACAACATAATCATTTTTCTTACTATTCATTTCATTGAGCAAATCATTTTGAGCCTTAAGTACTTGTTCTGCTTGAGTGGTAACCATAGAAGCATGTTTGCTAACAAGTTTAAGTTCACATCTAACATCAGCCATATAATCACCCAAGTGTTTAATCATATAAGTATTTTGTTTTAATTGTCCACCAAAATAAGCATTGAAATCTTCTTTCTTAACCATAAAGTTATCAAACTCATCCAAGCACTGGCTAGCAATTTTAGTAGGAGGGACTTCAGCTTTATCATATCTATAGAGAGAATTTACCTTTACTACCTGTGTCGGGTTATCATGACCTGGAGGTTCTTCAATAGGCAATGGATTAAGATCATGTGTTTCTTCAACAGGCGGTAAATTAAAACCATGTATTTCTTCAATAGGAGGTAAATTCTTAACGTCTTCAGCTTTAATACCTTTTTCTTTCATAGATTTCTTTGCCTCTTGCATATCTTCAGGACTGAGAAATAGAACACCTCTCTTCTTCGGAGTTGGTTTAGGAATAGGCTCAGAAATTGGCTCAGGAGGTGTCCAATTATTTTCATTTGTCAACATATTATTCAATAGAATTTCAGCTTCATCCGGTGTTCTTTCCCTGAAAACAGAACCAGCACAACTATCCAGGTAATCTCTGGAAGCATCGGTTAGTCCATTATAAAAGATATCAAGTATTTCATTTTTCTTAAGAGGATGATCAGGCAAAGCATTAAGTAACTTGAGAAGCCTCCCCCAAGCTTGTGGGAGACTCTCTTCTTTAATTTGCAAAAAGTTGTATATTTCCCTCAAAGCGGCTTGTTTCTTATGAGCAGGGAAATATTTAGCAGAGAAGTAATAAATCATATCCTGGGGACTACACACACAACCAGGATCAAGAGAATTAAACCATATCTTAGCATCACCCTTTAATGAGAACGGAAATATTTTAAGGATATAAAATTAGCGAGATCTCTCATCATTAGTGAACAGGGTGGCTATATCATTTAATTTAGTAAGATGTGCCACAACAGTTTCAGATTCATAGCCATGAAAAGGATCAGATTCAACCAAAGTAATTATATTAGGATCAACAAAGAATTCATAATCCTTATCGGCAACACAAATAGGTGAAGTAGCAAAAGCAGGGTCGGGTTTCATTCTATCTTTAAGAGATTCCTTACTCCATTTAACTAATAGCCTCTTGAGCTCAGATCTACCTTTGCAGGCAAAAATAGCTGCAGAAGCTTCCATATCAAAAACATAACCCTGAGGAATAACAGGCATATCTTCATCATCACTTTCATCAATATAATCAGTTTCAATAATTTCTTTCTCTCTAGCCCTAGCAATTTGTTCATCAAGAAATTCACTAAGGGCACAATAGTATCAAGCATAGAAGTAGTTTCATCATAAGTATCATGCATAGCGTATGGCATCATCAACAACATGCGACATATCGTAATCTAATAGCGAAGCAGGTTTAGGTGTCGCAAGCTTACTCAAACAGAAGGTGAATCAAGTGCGAGCTAGATGGCAGTTCCTTACCTCCCTCGTAGTTGAGGGATAAATTGTTGTCTTAGCGTCTTTCAAGTTCTTCATAGTGACCAGCAGATATAAATCCCAAGTAACTCAAAGAATAGATCTATGCTCCCCGGCAACGGTGCCAGAAATTAGTCTTGATAACCCACAAGTGTAGGGGATCGCAACAGCTTTCGAGGGTAGAGTATTCAACCCAAAATTATTGATTCGACACAAGGGGAGCCAAAGAATATTCTCAAGTATTAGCAGTTGAGTTGTCAATTCAACCACACCTGGATAACTTAATATCTGCATCAAAGTATTTAGTAGCAAAGTAATATGATAGTAGTGGTAACGGTAACAAAAGTAACAGAAGCAAAAGTAATATTTTTGGTATTTTGTAGTGATTATAACAGTAGCAACGGGAAAGTAAATAAGCGAAGACCAGTATATGGAAAGTTCGTAGGCATTGGATCAGTGATGGATAATTATGCCGGATGCGGTTCATCATGTAACAATCATAACATAGGGTGACACAGAACTAGCTCCAATTCATCAATGTAATGTAGGCATGTATTCCGAATATAGTCATATGTGCTTATGGAAAAGAACTTGCATGACATCTTTTGTCCTACCCTCCCGTGGCAGCGGGGTCCTAACGGAAACTAAGGGATATTAAGGCCTCCTTTTAATAGAGAACTGGAACAAAGCATTAGCACTTAGTGAATACATGAACTCCTCAAACTATGGTCATCACCGGGAGTGGTCCCGATTATTGTCACTTCGGGGTTGCCGGATCATAACACATAGTAGGTGACTATAAACTAGCAAGATAGGATCAAGAACACACATATATTCATGAAAAAATAATAGGTTCAGATCTGAAATCATGGCACTCGGGCCCTAGTGACAAGCATTAAGCATAGCAAAGTCATAGCAACACCAATCTCAGAACATAGTGGATACTAGGGATCAAACCCTAACAAAACTAACTCGATTACATGATAAATCTCATCCAACACATCACCGTCCAGCAAGCCTACGATGGAATTACTCACGCACGGCGGTGAGCATCATGAAATTGGTGATGGAGGATGGTTGATGATGACGACGGCGAAGAATCCCCCTCCCGAGCCCCGAGCGGACTCAGATCAGCCCTCCCGAGAGGTTTTAGGGCTTGGCGGCTCCGTATCGTAAAACGCGATGATTTCTTCTCGTTGATATTTTTCTCCCCGAAAGCAAATATATAGAGTTGGAGTTGGCGTCGGAGGAGCTCCAGGGGGCCCATGAGGTAGGGGGGCGCGCCCTAGGGGGGCAGGCGCGCCCCCCACCCTCGTAGACAGGTGGTGGGCCTCCTGGCCTTCATCTTTTGCAAGGATTTTTTATTATTTCTGAAAAGTTGTTCTGTGAAGTTTCAGGTCATTCCGTGAACTTTTGTTTCTGCACATAAATGACATCATGGCAATTCTGCTGAAAACATCGTCAGTCCGGGTTAGTTCCATTCAAATCATGCAAGTTAGAGTCCAAAACAAGGGCAAAAGTGTTTGGAAAAGTAGATACGACGGAGACGTATCAGTGCTTCGCACACAGGTGGCTAGTGGGTGTCAATTTCTCCAACTTTAGTTGAATCGAGTGTGACTACGCCCGGTCCTTGTTGAAGGTTAAAACAGCACACTTGATGAAAAATCGTTGTGGTTTTTGATGCGTAGGTAAGAACGGTTCTTGCTAAGCGCGTAGCAGCCACGTAAAATTTGCAACAACAAGTAGAGGACGTCTAACTTGTTTTTGCAGGGCATGTTGTGATGTGATATGGTCAAGACGTGATGATATATAAATTGTTGTATGAGATGATCATGTTTTGTAACAGAGTTATCGGCAACTGGCAGCAGCCATATGGTTGTCGCTTTATTGTATGAAATGCAATCGCCATGTAATTGCTTTACTTTATCACTAAGAGGTAGTGTCGGTGTCAAAACCGGCGGATCTCGGGTAGGGGGTCCCGAACTATGCATCTAGGCGGATGGTAACATGAGACAAGGGACACGATGTTTTTACCCAGGTTCGGGCCCTCTCGATGGAGGTAAAACCCTACTCCTGCTTGATTAATATTGATGATATGGGCAGTACAAGAGTGGATCTACCACGAGATCAGAGAGGCTAAACCCTAGAAGCTAGCCTATGGTATGATTGTTGTGCGTCCTACGGACTAAAACCCTCCGGTTTATATAGACATCGGATAGGATTAGGGTTACACAGAGTCGGTTACAATGGTAGGAGATCTACATATCCGTATCGCCAAGCTTGCCTTCCACGCCAAGGAAAGTCCCATCCGGACATGGGACAAAGTCTTCAATCTTGTTCATAGTCCAGGAGTCCGACCAACGGTGATAGTTCGGCTATCCGGACACCCCCTAATCCAGGACTCCCTCAGTAGCCCCTGAACCAGGCTTCAATGACGACGAGTCCGGCGCGCATATTGTCTTCGGCATTGCAAGGCGGGTTCCTCCTCCGAATACTTCATAGAAGATTTTGAACACAAGGATAGTGTCCGGCTTTGCAAAACAAGTTCCACATACTACCGTAGAGAGAATAACCTTTGCACAGATCTGCTGACGTATTCTGCGGCGTGACATCACACCACGGCCAGACCTTTATACGAATCGTTTTTACTGTTCCACCTCAGCGCTTTTAGCAAGGCGGTTTCCTTGGCATGTCTTATCAGAGCGGAGATCGTGCCCCCTTATTCCGGGGTTCCCATCAATACGGACGTGGGTAACCCAACCGCGCCATTGATTATGGCGCTTGGGAGATAAGCGAGTTTTACTAGGCTGGCGGGGGACGCATAGCTTCGTCCGTCCATATAAGGGGATAAGGATCCACCTTTTCACCTACGCCTTCTTCCTCCTTTGCTCATCCATTTCGCAAGACTCGAGCTCCAGCGCCCAAGTCTGCACATCCCTCCTCAACCTTCTCCAGCCATGTCCGGAGCGGGAGGCAAGTGGATGGTCTCCTCCGTCACGGAGGGACAAGTCAAAAAGCTGCGGAAGGCCGGATACTTATCCAGCGACATCGCACACCGGCTCCCTGACGAGGGGCAGCTCATTCCCACCCCCAGGCCCCATGAGAGGGTGGTGTTCCTCACCCACTTCCTCCGCGGACTAGGGTTTTCCACTTCACCCATTTGTCCGGGGGCTCATGTTCTACTACGGCCTGGACTTCCACGATCTGGCCCCGAATTTCATCCTCAACATCTCGGCGTTCATCGTCGTGTGCGAGGCCTTCCTCTGCATCCAGTCCCACTTCGGCTTATGGCTGAAGATCTTCAATGTCAAGCCGAAGGTAGTGGGCGGCCGCCAAGCGGAGTGCGGAGGTGCCATGGTTGGCAAGATGGCCAAAGTCCTATGGCTCGAGGGCTCCTTTGTGGAGACCATAAAGGGGTGGCAATTGGGGTGGTTCTACATCACCGAGCCACGCGACTCTCAATGGGCGGCGGCCCCCGAATTCCGATCTGGCTTCCCCACACGGCTCACATCATGGAAAGAGACGGGCCTGACGTGGGGTGATTCGGAAGAGCTGTCCGTACTCCAAACCTGCGTCCGAAACCTGGTGGACAAGAATCTCAGGCTTGTCAACGTAATCCAGGTGATGCTCGTCCGCCAGATTCTCCCATGCCAACAACAGGCCTTCAAGTTGTGGGAGTTCGATCCGGCACAACACCAAACTCTAAAAAGGCTCTTCGACACTACATACGAAGATGCCTGGAAAGTGCTATTCAAGGGCGCCGAAGCCCCCACATCCGCTACCGAAGATCGCGGATTCAGCTCGCAGCGTCAAGCCAGCGAGGTAAGTTATTTTACCCTTTATGGGACTCTTTTTCATAGTTTGACTCTATGCGGTCAAGCCAGCAGAAGACCCAGCGGACGCCCAAAGTTACCTCACGTTTACCCTCGGACTCATCGGGACTGAGGCTCTTTTTCATAGTTTGCCACGAGATCGTAAGTGTCCGGACTCTGAATAGCTCATGACTTTTATTTGTCGACAGTGTCTTCTAACGCCGAATATAACCATGTAGCCCGCCCAGGACAGGCTCGCCCCGCCGAAGCGGCTCCTCGGATTCGCCGGATGAATAGCACTTCACTTCCGACCGCCTCCCTCATGACGCCGGACGACACCGTGGTGGAGTCCCAAAGGGGCCCAGCCAGGAGGAGGTGGTCCCGAGGCGCCGCAAGGCGACCTCCTGCACTCCGGCAAGGGGGGGCGAGACAGAGGGCTCTAAGTCCGCCCTGTGCGGACTGCATCGAACCTTCAGTGGTTCAAGTCCGCAAGCGGCCCCTTCATAAGAAGGGCAAGATCGCGACGCCGGTGACCTCCGCCCATCCGGAGGCACGGATAGCTTGCTGGAGGCGCTTAACGGCGCCCATCGACGAGGAGCACCGCATGTTATGAGTGTGGTGATCCAGAAGTTCATCCGCCAAGAGCGGGTTGACTGAAGTCTGCACTCAGCCTTCTAATGTGCTTTGAGGTAAGTTTAGAATATGTAAACATATTACCGCATAGACAGTAGTCCCGATGCTTAGTTCGTGTTCGGAAAGAAAAGCCGGACCGAGGATCTAAAAGATATACGCAGGAGTCTAACATAAGTATGTCAATATGGGAATGCAGGCTGCGCTGCCGACCGACCGATCATGGAGGTCAATGCATTGAAGCAGAGCCTCGAGCGGTCCGAGAATGAGCTCGGCCTTGCCAAGAAGCAGCTCGAGGACAAGGAAGGTAAGTAATACCTCTTTAAAGTAATACCTTATAGAAAGGATTTGGTTGTAAAAATGACAGGACTAACGTGAGTATTGTAGGGGCCACGAACGAGGTGGCGACCCTGAAGGAAGCGGTGTCCACGGCCGAAAGCAAGGCGGCCATGAGCGCACCGAGCGAGAGAAGCAGGAGGCGCGGGTGGCGGAGGTGCGGCAAGAGCTCCTGTGCTCGTGGAAAACACGAGAGTTTGAGCGTGACTCAAGACTCGAGAGTCCGAGCTCGCCTGCTCTTGAGAGTGCCAAAGCCGCTAAGGCCAAGCCCAAAAAGCCTCCAAGAAATTGAATCATTAAAGAAGATAGTGGCGGTAAGGCATTCTTTATGCAAAGCAAGCATGTGAAAGTGGATTATCTATTACTTACCCGAATCCAGAGCTCTCCAGAGCATTCGCAGATCTGCCTCATAGTGTCCGATCCGATGCCGCTCTTCTACCGCGCCAAGGAGGGAGCTCACGGTCTCAAGATGTCGAGGCCGGACATCCGGTGCCCCCGAGCGACCAATGAAGCAGCTTGGTCGAGCTCCACAAGGTCGCCGAACAGGCCATGAAGGGCCTCATAATTCGGCCGTGGCCATTGGAAGCCATGCCAGGAGCTACTTCGGCTAGTGAAGCGGCTGGTGGACGCCTGTCCATGGATTGAAGTCATCAGCGCTCCGTCTGCATTGAAGGTGCCCGTCGGGCCCTTGCCCGTGCTAAAGTGCACTGGGAAAGCTGAATGCCGAGAAGCTTGTGACGGACGGGCCACCAAGGGCAAGGAGCATCGCAAGCCGAAATGTACTATGAGGGCATCTCAAGGGTGCCCGCTTTATAGCGGTGAATGCTCCAAAGACGTAATTTTGAATAGACTCGCATTTGTTATCCTCGACGCTGAAAACTTGTTCATATGCGCTAAGCAACGCGTGAATTTAAAATATTACCTTCAGGCGGCCGCTTATCAAATTTGAGAGATGGCAAGTCGTTGGCTTCAGCCCCCATGCCATGAGTGCCGGGTGTTCGGGATAAACTTGAGCGCTCTTGTTCCCATTCTTGGGTCCTTCGAGGAGGCGCCAACGCAACGTAACAAGGCAACCGGACTATAGTGCTTGAACACTCTCACTTAGCCATAGAATTCTATAATTTTAAATTTCGCGAAGCCCCTAGTATTCGAAGACCGTGTTCGGGCGCTATCCACGCCTTTGGCCGGACAATGCCGACTCGCTCTAAGCGGCATAAGTCTTTAGGGACCCAAAACCTCTCGAACAGCGATCGCTCTCGCCCTATCATGACGGTCAGTTTTAGCTTTTCCACCGAGGTGCTCAACCCAGCTCAACCGGGCACAATCGCAGTGGTTCTCCCAGCGCTACCTTAGCCGATATAACGGAACGTAAGGTACCAAAACATGGGAGCCGGGCAAACCCAACTATTGACCCAAGACATGATTCGGAGCCGATGCATATAATGCTATAAGTTCGGGGTGCCGCACTTGTGAAAGTGTTCGGATTTATTACACCATATTTTTGGGGTACTTAAGCCCTTGGTGTATTGGCCGTACCAAAGTGTACAGGTGCAACATGTCATGAATGAACATATATATAGATAAAGAAAGGAGTGCAATAATAGGCAAAAGCTATGTATTGTTTATTAAAAAAGGTACTGCAATGAAAGCAGAACGATACAAATAGTGCGATAAGCAAGGGATGGGACTATTTAACATGTCCCCCTCCAGGGGTAAGCTGCGGGATGGTATGTAAAACAGGTATAATGCTCATAGTAGAGACCACCTGGACACTCGACGTAGCTTTTCTGCTTCCCTGGCTGTTGCATCGTGAGTTC
Source organism: Aegilops longissima (assembly GCA_021605205.1). Taxonomy (NCBI): domain Eukaryota; kingdom Viridiplantae; phylum Streptophyta; class Magnoliopsida; order Poales; family Poaceae; genus Aegilops; species Aegilops longissima. The sequence goes on from CM038682.1 coordinate 554,217,758, forward strand.
GGCAATTCTAGTGCCGGACAGGGCTTCTGGAAAACGGAGTCCTGAAAGTAAGAGAAAAGAAGAAAGAAAAAAGAATGACGCAATCGGGAGCCCCTGGTGCGCTTGAGCCGCATTCTGGGCGTGTTGTGGTCGTGCCCTTCCCCTTATGCCCATGGTATCTCCAGAGCGTAGTTATGTATGCATAGTAATCTTGGCTTCGCAATTTCGCGAGGGCTGGGGTTGGGGCCGGATTGCTACGCTGCGTTGCTCAATCGTGCCAGCGGTCTTGTTGTAGGTTACCCGGCGCGCTTTGACGGTGTCCGGATGTTTAATAGCCGGACTCGAGAATTGCTGTGAGAGGCTGCTTTGCACCTCCGCCGAGGGTTGCCAGATGCTCCTCCGCTCGGAGAGAGCGTTCGGTGTTTCCATTGACCGTGATTACCCTTGAGGGCCTGGCATCTTGAGCTTGAGGTATGTAGTGCAGCACCGCATTGAACTTTGCAAATGCGGTTCGCCCAAGCAAAGGCGTGATAGCCGCCATGAACGGGACTATGTCAAGATTAACTCCTCGCTCCGGAAGTTATCCAGGATCCAAGACCACTTCGAGTGTAATCGAGCCTGCATAATTGGCCTCTACACCTGGTATGACACCTTAAAGGTCATCTTTGTGGGTTTAACTTGAGGGGTCTATGCCCATTTTATGATCAGATCCCGATAGAGCAGGTTCAGGCTGCTACCGCCGTGGCCCATTAGGACTCTAGTGAGGTGAAATCCCAATGATTGGGTCAAGAACTGCAGCAGCGAATCCGCCATGGCGGATGCTAGTGGGTGGTCCTTCGATCAAAGGTGATTGGGCAGGAGGACCATGGGTTGAACTTTGGGGCGATGGCTCCATCGCATATACATCCCTTAGCGCACGCTTCCGCCTCCCTTTTGGGTATGTGGGTTGCGATATCATGTTCACCGTCCGCACTTGTGGGGGAAACCCTTCGTCCTCTATTGTTCGGTGGCCGGGCTCCTCCTCGCCATCGCTATGCAGCCCTTGTCATTGAGTTCGCATTTAACTTGCTGCTTGTTTGAAGACCCAACAACTCTCTGGTGTTGTTGGCTAGTTTTTCGGGGTGCCATGTATTTGGCATGAGCGATCGAGTATTCGGTCCAGATTGACGGGCCTCGAGTATTTCTTTTGAACGGCTTTTTCCGCTGACCGGTTTAGAGCTCAATCCGCATTGACCGCCAGATCCTCAACATTATCGCTGGCACGCGGCGCTTTGTGCTTGTTGCAACGCGACCGCCATTGCTGTCCTTGGTATCCGAACTACCGTGGTTTTTGGTCAAGTTGTTACTACGAGCTAGCCAGTTGTCCTCTCCCGCAAAAGCGGTCATGAGCGTTGTAAGGGCTGCCATGGATTTCGCTTTTCCTGCCCTAGGTGCCGGGCAAGCCACTCGTCATGGATGTTGTGTTTGAAGGCTGTGAGGGCCTCTCGATCCGGACAATAACGATTTGATTTTTCTTGGTTAGGAACCGTGTCCGTAATTGTCCGCCGATTCTTCCGCTGCTGAATTATGTGGCTGAGGTCATCGGCGTTCGTGGTCGCACATATGTGCCCCGGAAGTTATCAAGGAATGCGGCTTGTGTCCTCCCAACAACCAATTGATTCTGCTGGCAAGCTGTTAAGCCAATGCCGAGCTGGTCCTTTGCTTGAGTGGAGGTATTTGATGGCGTAGATCATCACCATGGGCCATGTGGATATGGAGGAGGTAGTCCTCGATCCAAACCTCATGATCTATTGTGCCATCGTGATGATTCGATGTTTACGGGTTTGAAACCCTCGTGGATTTGATGATCCATCACTTCGCCCTGTGAAGCATAGTGGTGTGCGGCGCTCAGATTATTATATCACGACGCAGCTCAAATGAGCTTTGTCTCATCGTGTTCGCCCGGCTGGAGTTGTCAGATCCGGCGTGACGGTTATCATCACGTGTCGTGGGCGCCCACCGATCCAGAGATCGATCTTGTTTGCCTTGCCTTGTCCTCCAATATGTCTTGCAGTGTCCGGCGCGCTTCCCTGCCTTGGTACTTTTCGAGCGGCACCGGGTGCGGCTTGAATGGAGGGTCTAGAGGCCTCTTCACACGGCCACGGGTGGCCGGTCGGCCGATCATGCGCTGGTGATGTAGGTTTGGGTGCTGCTTTCTAATTGGGGTAGCAGCCTGCGCTTTGGCTATCTCTTGAGGGGCGTTCGAAGTTCGTGATTTTCGGCTGCGAGGACTTTAGTCCATCCGTCGCCTAGCAAGTCTTGGTTAGCTCTAAGTTGTTGCTGCTTTTCTTGAGGTTGCTTGCCGTGGCTATAAGCCCGCTTGAAACGCCCTGCTTGGCGGGATCCTCAGCACGACAAATTCGTCGTTGCCGAGGCTTGCCTCATCTTCGGAGGGAGGCATATAATTTTCGCCTCCATCTCCCCTGTCTCGCCGCCTATCATGAGGGCTGGCTTCTCCCTCCTCCGTGCGTAATCCTGCTGGGGGGTTGTCTTCGCACCGTCCGGGTGTTATTATCTCCCATGCCGAATCACCGCCGGGCTTTCGCAACGGGGTCCCCAGACTTGCTCGCTCAGGCCCGCAGCGTGGCTCCAAGGGGGCCCATCACAGCCCATCTTCATCAACACGAGCTCAAGACCCTCGCGAGGGGCCAAGCCTCGCGGGGCGGACATCAAGGAGCTTCCTCAGGCACGGCCTCATTAGGCTGGCTCACGAGGAGGTGGAGAGATCAAGGCGGGGTACCTCACGAGGTGCCCATGACGCAAGCCATGACGACCGAGGGCGCCAGGTGGGCGCCAGCCCGCGCAGTGTCCTCCTTTCCTCTTTGGTGCAAAGGGAGAAAGCGCATGCGAGAGCATCAAGCAAAGGCGTCCATTTCGATGCAACGAGACCAAGACCAGCCCAACGGCAGGCAGGAAGACATTGTGGAGCCCAAGCCGGCGTCACCACCATAGCCTTTGACAGGCGAGGACCAACTTTAGTCAAGATAAGTGTACCAGATGTTCCCCTTCAAAATGGCCAATTGTTGGCGCCCTTCCCGCTCAATATTCAGGAAGAGGCCCAGGGCCTTCGCCTATAAATAGGACTAGCCACACACAGAGCTAGAGAGAGGAGATCCGATCCGATCCGGAATAGCTTGAGTTGGATCAGAGAGAGAGAGAGAGAGAGAGCGACTGAACTCCTCCAAGCAGTTCATCGCCTCGGCCAAGAACATACCCTCGCGAGGCTGTTCTTCCTTGTATTGTTCATCACCATCAGCCCAAGAGGCAATCCACCACACCACAAACTAGAGTAGGGTATTACACCACAATGGTGGCCCGAACTAGTATAAACCTTGTGTCTCTTGTGTTGTTCCTTTCGTGGTTTAGATCCTAGCAAGGCGGCGGGGCGCAGGTAGGTAGAGGGCGAGATCTCCGCGTGCACCCCAAAGTGTTCGAACCTCAAGGGTCTGCGAACCCGAACCGACATTTGGCGCACTAGTAGGTGCGCTGAATTTGTCTTCCGCCGCCTGTTCTCCGTCGACCACCGTGATCCATGTCGACGCCGATGGGCCCGCGCCGAAGCGCCGAGCCGCCTCGCTTCCTGCCGCCCAGATGGCTCCCCACGGGCGCCTCGCGTTCCTCGCCGCCGTCAACGCCGCCCACTGCCCGGCGGGAACGAGCAGCAAGCATCGCCCTATCATCCTCCGTGAGGCAAGACGGCCGATCGCTACCCCTCACCGCCCGGCTGGTTTTCGCTCGCTGCTCGCGCGCCATGGAGGCTTGAGCTGCGCCATCGCGAAAACGAGCTCATGCGCTACCGCCTACCGACGATGTTCACGAAGAGTGGCTCACCGCGCCGCCGAGCTCGCCCATGCCGGGGCCTCCGCCGTCCCGCCCCTGGCAGCAGCACACCCGCCCTGGCGGGCGACGAAGTTCGGGGTGCCTCGCCTCCCCCTCAAGAAGGCGCCCTGGCCCCAAGGCGCATGGTCCCTGGGCGGAACCCGCTCCGTCCGGCGCCAGCGCGGCAAGAGCAGAGTTGCCAGGAGGTCCCTCGCCCGCAAGAAGCTGCCCGAGTGCTCCCTGCTCCCGCTCGTCGCGACCATGCTCCTGCTCCCAGCTGCAGTGCATGGGGACCCGCAAGACCAAGCTCTTCATCACCCAAGGCCTCCCGTGGCCACAGCAGGCTGCCGCGCCTTCACCACCGAGCTGTTCAAGCCGGACCTGCCTCCTCACTACGACGGTACGGCCGACCCCGCGGAGTTCCTCCAGCTCTATGAGCTGGGCATCGAAGCCGCCAACGGAGACGAGAAGGTCATGGAGAACTGGTTTCCCATGGCGCTCAAGGACGGGCCCGCACTGGCTCTGAACCTGGCCTGTGCACGATCTCCTCTCGGGACGAGATGCGCACCCGCTTCATCGCCAACTTCCAAGGTACTCGTGAACGGCCACCCGCCGGAGCGACATGCGCCGCATCAGCAGCAACTGTGGAGACCTGCAGAAATACATCCAGCGCTTCAACAATGCACGCCTCAAGATTCCCAAGGTGACCGAGGAGGCCATCATCTCCGCCTTCTCCGACGGTGTGCGTGACGTCAAGATGAAGGAGGAGCTGGCGATGCATGAAGACCTGTGCACTTCCTTGAGCTGTTCAACTTGGCGACCAAGCGCGCCAGGGGTACGAGGAAGGGCGCTCTCCTCCTCGAGCTGTCTCGCCGCAGACCCAAGAAAAGAAGCCCAAGGCCAAGGATGTGAAGCGCAAGGGGCTGCCGTGATCATGTAGAATCGACATCAAGCGGGCGAGAGATCAGCCCGAGTCTTCCAAGGGCAGCCGGTATCGCGAGTACCACGACCTCCACACCCACAACACCAACGTAATGTCAAGAGCTCCGAGCCAGGCGAGAAGGAAGGATTGGCCGACGCCCGACCGCAGCGACCGGGCTATGGCCGAGGAGGAGGAAGGAACACAGACGCTGGGAAGACCGCGCCCTCGCCAAGGGTGGCGCGACCAACCTCGCGAGGATCGCTATGGACCCGCCCGCGAGTGAGGTCGAGGATCAGCCTCGCGAGGATCGCCTGCAAGGCAACGCAGGCCTCCCTCCTCCGCCACCGCAGCCAAGGAGAAATGAAGACCACCATCGGGGACGAGGGGCTGGGGCTTCAGGAGCCGCGATCGTCAGATCCTAGGCGGAGCTCAAGCCCCACCTCTCAACGATCTTCAAGCAGTTCGCCCAAGTGAATGCAGTCCTCCCAAGCTCGGCCACACACCCCTCGTGGTGGGCGCGTGCCCCATCACGCTCAGCTCAGCGGATCAGCTCAAGTGTGCGGCCACAGCCGAGTCCTCCCGATGCTTTGCTCCCCAATCATCGCGAACGTGCTAGTCACCAAGACCCTCATCGATGGCAGGGCAGGGCTCAACGCCCCGTCTGTGGAAACGCTCAACAATCTCCAAGTGCCTTACAATCAGCTTCACCACCAAGCCTTTCTCTCGGGTCACCGACGGCTCCACGGTCCCGATTGGGCAGGTTCGCCTCCCTGTCACCTTCGGCACAAGAATAACTACCGTGACCGAGCTCATCGACTTCGACGTCGCCCACATTCGCCGCCATATAACGCCATCCTCGGGTACCCAGCGCTGGCAAGTTCATGGTCAGAACTCCACCACGGCTACAATCGTGGAGGATCGGCCCCGCAGCCCACCGAGTCTGCTGCACCAACACCCTTTCGCCTTCAACGCTATCAAGTGACATCTTTCAAGTTTCATTTCAGCTGGGAGCGCCTGTGGCTGCATTATTCCTGTGCCGCGTGGGTCCACCATCCTCGCGCGTGTATCCCATTTACTTCCTGTTCCTAGCTTATCTGTTGGGGCGCCCGGGCTGCATCATCCCAAGTCGCCGGGCCGCACCCGCGGCATGTATCCTCTTGCGCTTATTTCGGTCAGCGCTCACCCATCATGCTTGACCTAGTTTCCGCTCAACCGACACCAACCGATGGAGCAGCTCCCTAACGGCACGACGCTATGCGCATGGGTCCGCCCCGCAACGCCGCAAACCTGAACGGCTGAGCTCGCTGCGGCAGCCTCAAGATAGCGCCACCTCATCAAGTTTTGATGTTTCGTCATTCTTCGGGCAACTAACGGCTGACTGTCGGTTGTCACGGCCAACTTTCGTTCTTTCTGTGATGAGCCTGAAGGATCTCTTCAAGGAGCAACGTCAAGCGAGGCCCCCATGGTGTCTCCTCCACTCTCATCCGCGCGAACCGCTTGCACGTTAAAGGGGGGGTACCTGAGCATCGCGACTCAGGGTTCCTACTAGCTCTCCAGCCCTCACCCTCTGGCCTTGACCACGACATCGCGACCTGGCATACCAGCGACGGCTGAGACTCGCTCGAGGGCCCGGACCCAAGGACGTAGAGCAGAAAGGGGAGCAAAGGCGAGAGGGGAGGGACGCGTGAGGACCTCGCCAAGCGACCCCTCGCCTGCCGATGCACGGACCCGGCAACACACCAGGAAGCGGATCCTGATTCTTGAGATAAGTCATCCTCCGGAAGCACTAACTAACATGGCACCGTCCCCTCACCCAACGCAATCCCGTCTTAGCAACGTCGCTCTCCTTTCTCATCGAACAATAGCTGCTTGAGCGCTAAGGGGGACCTCTTGAGCATCACGACTCAGGGGCTCTTACCGGACCTCGGGCCGCTCACCTCCTGGCCTTGACCACGGCATCACGACCTGGCATACCAGCGACGGCTGAAGCTTGCCTTGGGACTGGGACCTGTTAGCGCAGAGCGTCAAGCCCTCGCGAGGTTCGAAAGGGAGAACTGAGCCAAGACGGAATGAGCAACTCGCACTGCTTCACGACAAGGATTATATTAACAAACAGGACCACATGCACCTTACAAGCCCCCACGGGGCGCTCTTTTGATTCCTCGCAGGGAACAGATCCTAAAGAACGCTAACTACACGCGCCCCTGCAAAAGACACCATCATCAACAGTGGGTCGTCGGGCACCGACGCCAACCCCATCCAGATCAGAGGCGGCGATGGCCTGCCGAGCCCGCCCTGCTCCGAGAGCGGCGCAGGCTCGGGGCTCAGAGCTGTCGCCGCCGCCTCCGGAGTCGCAAGAGCTCGGCGGAGTCGCTGGATCCTCCGACGCCCACCGCCTCGAGGAGCTGCCGAGGAGCGGTCGGCGAGCCTAGCCTCGCCGGCGGCGGGGCCTCGATCACCTCTCCCGGCAGCACTCCCTTGGCGCCCCTCCGCATCGAAGACCTTGAAGAGCATGACCGAAGCGCCATCGTACTCCAGGTGGATCACGAGGGCGCCCCTTGTCCTGCAGACCCGGGTGATCTCGCCCCAGCCTCGAGTCATGAAGACCTCGCCCGGGGCAACGACCGCGACCTCTGCCCCGGTCGCAAGGGTGCTGCAGCCGGCGTGCTGTAGCCAGAGCTCCAGGGATCCTCCCCGTGGAATCGCGGAAGAGAAGAAGGGAGGAAGGCGAATCCAAGACCGAGGAGGCATGGCAGCGTGGAGCACGAACTCTCGGGAGGAGCCCTCGGCATGGACTCCAGGGGGAACGACACGCACCTTCATGACCCGCCGGCGCCGACGGCGGCTTCGCCCATGGCGTTCGGCATCAACTCCTTCAGGGCCCTCGATCTGGGCGTACAAGGGGAGCGGGAACCCCGGTGGTGGCCGCTTGCACCAGGGCCTCGACACCTCCTGGTGGGCACCCTCATTCCGGTGGCAGAGGGCTAGCTGTTTCTTCGGCGGGAGCGGGTCAGGACCCTCCCGGGGAGCCTTTCCCTTCTCTTCCGCGGAGAACCGGCGGATCGGAGCCATTGCAGCAAGACGGAGCAAGGACCGGGAAGAAGGAGGAGCAATAAGAAACGGACCAGAGGAGCGCTCATCGTTCCGTACTTAAAGCCAGAGGAGGCCAACCGCCGACCTCCACAATCGCAGGTAATCATGACCCGCTTTGCATGCAGGGACTTGTCAATTCGTGCAGTTGCCGAGGCGTCGTGGGGAAGTGGAGATGCCCACGTCCAATCAGCCGCCACGCTGGCGCCTAAGGCCGCAGCTGTTAGGGCCATGGGCGCGCGCTTGACTTGCCCCTCGCGCTCGCTGCCAAGCCCGGCGCGCTTTGGGCCCGGGGCTCTTGTCGGTGTTCTGGGAATGGGGTCCCAGACTTGCTCGCTGCGGCCTGCGGCGTGGCTCCAAGGGGGCCCATCACGCCCATCTTCATCAACACGAGCTCAAGACCCTCGCGAGGGGCAAAGCCTCGTGGGGCGGACGACAAGGAGCTTCCTCAGGCACGGCCTCATCAGGCTGGCTCGCAAGGAGGCGGAGAGATCAAGGCGGGGTACCTCACGAGGTGCCCATGACGCAAGCCATGACGACCGAGGGCGCCAGGCGGGCGCCAGCCCGCGCAGTGTCCTCCTTTCCTCTTCGGTGCAAAGGGAGCAAGCGCATGCGAGAGCATCAAGCAAAGGCGTCCATTTCGGTGCAACGAGACCAAGACCAACCCAATGGCAGGAAGGAAGTCATTGTGGAGCCCAAGCCGGCGTCACCACCAGAGCCTTTGACAGGCGAGGACCAACTTTAGTCAGGATAAGTGCACCAGATGTTCCCCTTCAAAATGGCCAATTGTTGGCGCCCTTCCCGCTCAATATTCGGGAAGAGGCCCAGGGCCTTCGCCTATAAATAGGACTAGCCACACACAGAGCTAGAGAGAGGAGATCCGATTCGATCCGGAATAGCTTGAGCTGGATCGAGAGAGAGAGAGAGAGAGAGAGAGAGAGAGAGAGAGAGAGAGAGAGAGAGAGAGAGAGAGAGAGACTGAACTCCTCCAAGCAGTTCATCGCCCCGGCCAAGAACAGACCCTCGCGAGGCTGTTCTTCCTTGTATTGTTCATCACCATCAGCCCAAGAGGCAATCCACCACACCACAAACTAGAGTAGGGTATTACACCACAATGGTGGCCCGAACTAGTATAAACCTTGTGTCTCTTGTGTTGTTCCTTTCGTAGTTTAGATCCTAGCGAGGCGGCGGGGCACAGGTAGGTAGAGGGCAAGATCTCCGCGCGCACCCCAGTGTTCGAACCTCAAGGGTCTGCCGGAACCCGAAATCCGACAATCACCATTTTTACTGTGGCGGGATTTAGAGCGGCGCCGCTGACGCCGGCGCTTGGGTTGTTTCTTGGAGGGGCCATCCTCCGCTGTTCCATCGCCATTCCCATCTTTTGGGATGTCCACCATGTATATGTCGTATGACGAGGTGGCCTTCTAGTGCCCTGTAGGCGCTGGTTCTTGGTCGTCTCCAGCATCGTCGTCCGTACCGTCGATGTCTTCGGAGTCGAAGTCGAGCATGTCGGTTAAATCATCGATAGTGGCTACAAAGTGGGTGGTGGGTGGGCGTTGAATTTCTTCGTCATCCGCATCCCAACCTTCCTGACCGTAGTACGTCTAGGGCTCTCCGGATAAAGAGAGAGACTTTAGTGAATTCAGGATGTCGCCAAAGGGCGAGTGCTGAAAGATGTCCGTGGTAGTGAACTCCATAACTGGCGCCCAATTGGATTCGATTGGCAGGGGCGCGGAGGATTCAGAGTCCGGAGAGGAGTCCGGCACCTTGGAGTCACGGTCTTCGCAAAGGACAGGGATGGAGTTCGGCTCAATCGTTGTAGAGATCGTAGCCCCTGAGGCGGTGTCCAACCACTCGTCCTCGATCGGCGGAGTCGGCTCCGAGCTAAGGGTCGGAGCGGACGCTGGTGCGGCCTCCAGGGCACTGTTTGGCGGCAGAGCTAGATCGTGCCCATCGAGACAGTGTGGCACGCTTGGCTGTGGCTCGAATCCGTCGAAGATCAAGTCTCCGGGATGTCGGTCGTGTAGTTCAAACTCCCAAATCTGACCTGATGGCTGGGCGAAGCTTCGATCTGCTCCAGATGGCTGCTTAATTGCCCGCAGTGCAAAGCCACCGAATACGAAGATCTGTCCGAGGAGAAAAGTCTCACCATGGACCGCGTCGTTGTTGATGATCGAAGGAGCCATCGGACCTAAGGAAGACGACACAGAGGAACTCTCAATGAAAGCACCAATGTCGGTGTCAAAACCGCGGATCTCGGTAGGGGGTCCCGAACTGTGCGCCTAGGCGGATGGTAATAGGAGACAAGGAGACGATGTTTTTACCCAGGTTCGGGCCCTCTCGATGGAGGTAAAACCCTACTCCTGCTTGATTAATATTGATGATATGGGTAGTACAAGAGTGGATCTACCACGAGATCAGAGAGGCTAAACCCTAGAAGCTAGCCTATGGTATGATTGTTGTTCGTCCTACGGACTAAAACCCTCCGGTTTATATAGACACCGGATAGGGTTAGGGTTACACAGAGTCGGTTACAATGGTAGGAGATCTACATATCCGGATCGCCAAGCTTGCCTTCCACGCCAAGGAAAGTCCCATCCGGACACGGGACGAAGTCTTCAATCTTGTATCTTCATAGTCCAGGAGTCCGGCCAATAGCGATAGTCGTAGAAGCAATAGTTGGCGAGACAACAACGATGCTTCGATGGAGATCAAGGTATCAAGCCGGTGACGATGGTGATCATGACGATGCTTTGGAGATGGAGATCAAAGGGACAAGATGATGATGGCCATATCATATCACTTATATTGATTGCATGTGATGTTTATCCTTTATGCATCTTATTTTGCTTTGTTCGATGGTAGCTTTATAAGATGATGTCTCACTAAATTTCAAGGTATAAGTGTTCTCCCTGAGTATCCACCGTTGTGATAGTTCGTCGTGCCGAGACACCACGTGATGATCGGGTGTGATAATCTCTACGTTCACATACAACGGGTGCAAGCCAGTTTTGCACACGCAGAATACTCGGGTTAAACTTGACGAGCCTAGCATATGCAGATATGGCCTCGGAACACTGAGACCGAAAGGTCGAGCATGAATCATATAGTAGATTTGATCAACATAGTGATGTTCACCATTGAAAGCTACTCCATCTCACGTGATGATCGGACATGGTTTAGTTGATACGGATCACGTGATCATTTAGATGACTAGAGGGATGTCTATCTAAGTGGGAGTTCTTATGTAATATGATTAACTGAACTTTAATTTATCATGAACTTAGTCATGATAGTATTTGCAAATTATGTTGTAGATCAATAGCTCGCGTTGTAGCTCCCCTATATTTTTGATATGTTCCTAGAGAAAAATAAGTTGAAAGATGATAGTAGCAATGATGCGGACTTGGTCCGTGATCTGAGGATTTTCCTAATTGCTGCACAGAAGAATTATGTCCTTGATGCACCGCTAGGTGACGAACCTATTGCAGGAGCAGATGCAGACATTATGAACATTTGACAAAGCTTGTTATGATGACTACTTGATAGTTTAGTGCACCATGCTTTACGGCTTAGAACCGGGACTTCAAAAACGTTTTGAACGCCACAGGGCAGATGAGATGTTCTAAGAGCTGAAATTGGTATTTCATACTCATGCCCGAGTTGAGAGGTATGAGACCTCTGACAAGTACTTTGCCTACAAGATGGAGGAGAATAGCTCAACCAGTGAGCATGTGCTCAGATTGTCTGGGTACTACAATTGCTTGAATCAAGTGGGAGTTAATCTTCCAGATAAGATAGTGATTGACAGAGTTCTCTAGACACTTTCACCAAGTTACTGGAACTTCAAGATGAACTATAATATGCAAGGGATGACAAAAACGATTCCCGAGCTCTTCATGATGCTGAAATCGGCGAAGGTAGAAATCAACTAAAAGCATCAAGTGTTGATGGTTGACAAGACCGCTAGTTTCAAGTAAAAGGGCAAGGGAAAGAAAGGGAACTTCAAGAAAGAATGGCAAGCAAGTTTCCACTCCCATGAAGAAGCCCAAAGCTAGACCCAAGCCTGAAACTGAGTGCTTCTACTGCAAAGGAAATGGTCACTGGAAGTGGAACTGCCCTAGATACTTGGCGGATAAGAAGGATGGCAAAGTGAACAAAGGTATATTGGATATACATGTTATTTATGTGTACTTTACTAGTGTTTATAGAAACCCCTCGGTATTTGATATTGGTTCAGTTGCTAAGAGTAGTAACTCGAAACAGGAGTTGCAAAATAAAAGATTCTAGTTAAGGGCGAGGTGATGATGTGTGTTGGAAGTGATTCCAAGGTTGATAAGATCACCATAGCACACTCCCTTTACCTTCGGGATTAGTGTTGAACCTAAAATAAATGTTATTTGGTGTTTGCGTTGAGCATGAATATGATTGGATCATTTTTATTGCAATACGGTTATTCATTTAAGTCAAAGAATAATTGTTGTTCTATTTACATGAATAAAACCTTCTATGGTCATACACTCAATATAAATGGTTTATTGAATCTTGATCGTAGTGATACACATATTCATAATATTGAAGCCAAAAGATTCAAAGTTAATAATGATAGTGCAACTTATTTGTGGCACTACCGTTTAGGTCATTTTGGTGTAAAGCGCATGAAGAAACTCCATGCTGATGGGCTTTTGTAATCACTTCATTATGAATCACTTGATTCTTGCAAACCATGCCTCATGGGCAAGATGACTAAGACTCCGTTCTCCGGAACAATGGAGCGAGCAACTGACTTGTTGGAAATAATACATACTGATGTATACGGTCTGATGAGTGTTGAGGCTCGCGGCGGGTATCGTTATTTTCTGACATTCATAGATGATTTGAGCAGATATGGGTATATCTAATTGATGAAACACAAGTCTGAAACATTTGAAAAGTTCAAAGAATTTCAGAGTGAAGTAGAGAATCATCATAACAAGAAAATAAAGTTTCTATGATCTGATCGCAGAGGAAAATATTTGAGTTACGAGTTTGGCCTTCAATTAAAACAATGTGGAATAGTTTCACAAACTCATGCCACCTGGAACACCACAACATAATGGTGTGTTCGAACGTCATAACCATACTTTATTGGATAAAGTGCAATCTATGATGTCTCTTACCGATTTACCACTATCGTTTTGGGGTTATGCATTAGAGACAGCTGCATTCACGTTAAATAGGGCACCGTCTAAAAATCCGTTGATACGACACCGTATGAATTGTGGTTTAGCAAGAAACCTAAGCTGTCGTTTCTTAAAGTTTGGGGTTGCGATAATTTTGTGAATAAGGTTTCAAACCTGATAAGCTCGAACCCAAATCAGAGAAGTGTGTCTTCATAGGATACCCAAAAGAAAATGTTGGGTACACCATCTATCACAGATCCGAAGGCAAGATATTCGTTGCTAAGAATGGATCCTTTCTAGAGAAGGAGTTTCTCTCGAAAGAAGTGAGTGGGAGGAAGTAGAACTTGATGAGCTAATTGTACATTCTCTCGAATTGGAAAGTAGCTCATCATTGAAATCAGTTCCAGTGATGCCTACACCAAATAGTGAGGAAGTTAATGATGATGATCATGAAACTTCAGATCAAGTTACTACCAAACCTCGTAGGTCAACCAGAGTACGATCTGCACCAGAGTGGTACGGTAATCTTGTTCTGGAAGTCATGTTACTAGACCATGATGAACCTACGAACTATGAGGAAGCGATGATGAGCCCAGATTCCACAAAATAGCTTAAGGCCATGAAATCTGAGATAGGATCCATGTATGAGAACAAAGTATGGACTTTGGTTGACTTGCCCGTTGATCGGCAAGCCATAGAGAATAAATGGATCTTAAAGAGGAAGACGGACGCTGATAGTAGTGTTACTATCTGTAAGGGCATATTTATCCCTTAGTTGTTTTGGTGATTGATGACAATGCTTTTGCGGACTAATTGTGTGCATGGAGTATTTCAGACATATCATGACTAGGCACAACACGATTGGTGCCCCTCGAAGACTATTGAAGACGGTGTTTCTCAACGTTTCTTTTCGGTGGATTTGAGTCGTAGGAAAGCCGTACTATTAAGAGGGGGTCTACTTTGGAAAGGTTTGGGTGGAATCATCACGTACACGTCTAATCCTTTTGCACCACCTTTCCTTTGGCCCTTTGGAGCATCCTCCGTCTTTCATTGTCTATGCAAAATGTCGTGTTGCTGAACTGGGACATGCGGTAGTACTGCTCCTCAGAGCGGTAGTACCGCAGGACCTTGCGGTAGTACCGGCCTCTAGCGCAGTAGTACCGCAAGTGCCCACGGTAGTGACGCACCCAGGGAGCGGTAGTACCGTGGCCTCTGGCCAGGCGCTGCTGCTAGTGCGGTAGTAGGGGCGGATGTAATTTTTTACATCCGCGCCCTACGTGGTAGTACCGAGCAATGGGCGCGGTAGTACTGTGCGCTCTGGCCAGGCTCAGCAGCATGAGCGGCAGTAGGGGCGGATGTAATTTTTTACATCCGCGACCCACGCGGTAGTACCGCTCCAGGCTTGCGGTAGTACCGTGTCGGATTTTTGCATGGATCAAAACTCAGCGGAAGTTGCCACAGATGTATTTTTATATGTCCATGCCTTCCCTGCCTAGTCCATTTCTTCCTTGTGGTAGTACCGCAAGAAGGCGCCGGTAGTACCGCGCCAGCGGTTCTACCGCTCCTTGCCTTAGCATGTCAGGACAGGACTTAGGCTTTGCCGTGGCAGCGGTAGTACCGCGGTTCGCCGCGGTAGTACCGAGAGCCCGTGCAGTAGCACCGCTTGTTTGGTGCGGTAGTACCGCAGGTCGCGGGCTGGTTAAGTGGATAACGGTTGGATTTGTTCTCACACTATATAAGGGGTATCTTCTTCTCCGAGTCGACTACCTCTTCCTTCCCAAAGCTCCATTGTTGCTCCAAGCTCCATTTTCGCCCGATCTCTCTCCCTAGCCAATCAAACTTGTTGATTTTCTTGGGATTGGTTGAGAAGGCCTCGATCTACACTTCCACCATGTGAAATTCGATTCCCTCACTAATCCCTTGTGAATCTTGTTACTCTTGGGTGTTTGAGCACCCTAGACGGTTGAGGTCACCGCGGAGCCATATTTCATTGTGGTGAAGCTTCGTGGTATCGTTGGGAGCCTCCAATTAAGTTGTGGAGATTGCCCCAACCTTGTTTGTAAAGGTCCGGTCGCCGCCTCCAAGGGAACCAATAGTGGAATCACGGCATCTCGCCTCGTGTGAGGGCGTGAGGAGAATACAGTGGCCCTAGTGGCTCCTTGGGGAGAATTGTGCCTCCACACCGCTCCAACGGAGACGTACTTCCCCTCAAAAGGAAGGAACTTCGGCAACACATCCTCGTCTTCACCGGCTCCACTCTTGGTTATCTCGTGCCTTTACTTGTGCAAGCTTATTTGTGTTATATCCCTTGCTTGCTTGTGTGCTTGTTGTTGTTGCATCATATAGGTTGCTCACCTAGTTGCATATCTAGACAACCTACTTTGATGCAAAGTTTAAATTGGTAAAGAAAAGCTAAAAATTGTTAGTTGCCTATTCACCCCCCCTCTAGTCAACTATATTGATCCTTTCAATTGGTATCAGAGCCTCGTCTCTTTATTAAGGACTTTGCCGTCCGAAGAATATGTTGATACCGTAGACGGTGCGGAGGAGCACTTCGGTGTGAATCCGATCTCGTCTACGGCCGATGGGGGAACTGCGGTCTCTCGTGAGGAATTCAATGTTGCTTTGGACACATTGAAAACCTCCATGACGACCGAGGTTGAAATCATGTTTAACAAATTCTTAGAAGGGCTTAAATTATCCACCGCACCGATGAAAGTGGGTGATTCCACTAACAAGGTGACGGATGCTAACTCCGGCAAGGGGGAAGCTACTAGTGAAAAGGCTCCTTCTTCTAGTGGTAAAAATGGCAATGGCATCTTTGCCCATGTGGAACTTCCGCTTACTTATGGTGGACCGATTCCTTCCAATCATTTGAATCATGCCGGTCCTCCCCCTAAGATTGTGAAAAATGAGAATTTTGATTCTTGGGTTTATCGCTTTAAGCGTCATTTAAACCATGTTAATACTAATCTTTGGAGAATCATTGAAGAAGGTTTTTATCCGCATGACCGAAGCAACTTCACCCCTAGAGAAGCCGCGGATAATCAATTCAATGAGAATACTCTCTTCATCATCCAAGATGCAATTCCACTCGAAGATCTTGCTCATCTTCGACCCTTCATCGTGGCCAAGGATGCTTGGCGCCATGTTGTTTCCCTCTACAGGGGAAGCGCAAGCATTCAACGCTCCAACTATGAAGTGGTGCAAGACGAAGCCGATGAGTTTGCAATGAAAGAAGATGAAGAACCTCGTGAGCTTTATCAGAGATTAACTACTCTACTACTCTCGCGGTCTCACTCCAAGATCATGGGAGCAAGGATATGGATGACAATTGGATCAAGCGCAAATTCCTCAAGGCCATGATGCCTTACCACAAGGCCATGTCCTCTCATTCATCAAAGGCCAGACTTCCACACCTTGTCCTCAAGTGAAGTGTTGGATGAGTTTGTGGCTATGAGCATCTTGGAAAAGACCGCCGACAATGCGGTGTTACATTCTCAAAGAGCAAAGAAGCCCAACCTTGCCTTGAAGGCCAAGGTTAATGTGGAATAAGAGGACGAAGAGGAAGAAGAGGAGAGCAACCCCGAAGATACAAAGTATGCTTATCATGAACACATGGCTCTTGCTTTAGGCAATTTTGGAGCAAGAAGAACACAAGGCCCAACTTCAACAAGAACAACTCAAGTGGCGCGAAGGTCAAGAAACAAGTGGGGACTTGCTATAATTGTGGCAATGTGAGCCACTTTGTTGCGGAATGTCCTTATGAGAAGAGGGAAGACAATGGTGGCAAGCTCATCCGAAAGGACAAGGCCAAGTCTTTCCCCAACAAGAGCAACTTCACCAAGAAGACTCCTCCCAAGGGGTTGGTGGCACAAGAAGAGTACCATGAGGATGATGATGATGATGAAGACGGTGAGTCGGTTGCCATGGCATCCATTGCCATTGCGACGACTCGATGGGTGTCTCTCTTCGACTCACCCAATGAGAACATTGCCGCCAAGTGCCTCATGGCTAAAGCCACCAACAAGGTAAGCCCCAACATCAAAACTACCATCATTAATAATCCTTCTTTGATGGATTGCATTAATGAACATGAGGGGTCTAATGTGGAGGAGAATGAATTTGAGTATTTTATGAGTAAACTCAAGGGTAAATCCAAGAAGCACTTCGTTGCTCTCTTGGAACAACTTGGTGAAGCCAATGACATGATCGAGGCTCACAAAGATACCATCTCTAAGATGGAGGGGCATAGTCGTGACTATGCCGATGAGATCTCGGATCTTTCCAATGCTCTTGAGGAAGAGTGAGGTCTTCGTTTGGCTCTTGAGGAGTCATACAACGATGACCATGCTAAATTAAAGAAAGATCTTGATCATGCACTTGTTGTATCTCGTGTGCTAAACTCCGAAAAGGCCAAGCTTGGGGTTGATCTTGCTAGACTCAAGGAGGAGTTTTATATACTTGACAAGGCTCACAAGGCCTTGAAAGGTGTTCATGCTAGCCTCAAGGAGTCTCATGATCAACTCCAAGTGAAGCTAACCAAGGAGAAAGCCACTTTTCCTCACATGGTTTTAATTGATAATGCAAATGCTACTAACCCATGTTGTGAGCATGTGCATCTTGTTGAGGAGAATGCAAAGTTGAAGAAGCAACTTGAGAAAGGCCTTGTGTCATGCATACAAGGTGAGAAGAACCTCAACAACCTTTTGAGCAATCAAAAGGAAGTTGTGGCCAAGGAAGGGATTGGGTTCGCACCCGTGTCCAAGAACAAGAAGAAGAATGACAAGACCAAACGACCTCCTCCTCTCAAGCAAACTTTTGTGAAGGAGGGAGAGGGTGCTTCAAGGAGAAGAAGAACAATGTGGAGGGTGGTGGTGTCAAGAAGGGCAATGCCACCCCTTCCAACAAAGCCGGCGACTTTAACCCTTCTTATGTGTTGTTCCGTCCTAGTGATGGGCATGTTTATGCCAAATTTGTTGGTTCTCCTTATGAGTACATTGAATGGTCTATTTGGGTTCCTAAGACCCTTGTCACTAACATCAAAGGACCCATTACAAAATGGGTACTAAAACCAAGCATTGATCTCTTGTAGGTGTTTTCTTCCGGTGGGGGATCATGGTTGCTTGATAGTGGAGCTACAAATCATATGACCGGAAGCAAGGACTTGGTGGTGGACGTACAAAAGATTCCATCTATGCCCACCAATGTCGAGTAGGGTGATGCCTCGTCTTCTAAGGTATTGGGACTCGGCAAGGTTGTCATTTCTCATGATCTCACGATCGAGAAGGTCATGCTTGTTGAGTCCCTTGCATACAATTTACTTTCTGTTCATCAACTTGCACCCATGGGCTTTGCCACTTTCTTTGATATTGATACCATGGCCCTCTTGTGGATCAAGACTCTTAAAGTAGCCTTTGTTGGGCATGTCGAGAATGGTCTCTATGTGATTAACTTTTTGGAGCGACCCACTAAGACCGCGACATGCCTAATGGCTAAAGTTGACGTGGGATGGCTTTGGCATCGCCATTTAGCCCATGTCAATATGAGATCTTTGCAAAGTATTCTCAAGGGGGACCATGTACATGGACTAACAAATGTTAGTTTTGCTAAAGATCGTGCTTGCAGTGCTTGTATTGAAGGAAAGCTACATGAAAATGCTCACCCTCCCACGACTATCATTTACTCGAAGAGGCCTTTGGAGCTCCTTCACTTGGACCTCTTTGGGCCTCCATCCTTTGATAGTATTGGGGGTAGAAAGTATTGCTTGGTGATTGTGGATGATTATTCAAGATACACTTGGGTATACTTCTTCAAGAGGAAGAGCGAGACCCAACAAACCGTCATTGACTTTGCAAATGAAGCCCAACGTCAACACAATGCAAAGATCTTGACTATAAGAAGTGACAACGGCACCGAGATCAAGAACTACACCTTGGATGAGTTTATTAGTGATGAGGGGATCAAGCATCAATATTCTACACCATACACCCCTCAACAAAATGGTGTAGCGGAGAGGAAGAACCGGACGTTGATGGATGCGGCAAGGACCATGATGGCGGAGTTCAAGTCTCCATACAACTTTTGGGCCGAAGCCATCAACACCGCGTGTCATGCATCAAATTGGCTCTATCTCCGCAAAGGCTTGAACAAGACTCCATATGAGATACTCACCGGTAACAAGCCCAACCTCAAGTACTTTTGGGTGTTCGGATGTAAGTGTTTCATTCTCAAGAAAGGTGTTCGTTTTTCTAAATTTGAGGCTAGAGCTCAAGAGGGCATATTTGTTGGTTATGCTACAAACTCTCATGCTTACCGTGTCCTCAATAAATCCATGGGACTTATTGAGGAGACGTGTAACATGGAGTTTGATGATAATAACGGCTCCCAAGTGGAGCAAAGTGGCACTTGTGATGTAGGTGATGAAATTCCTCCCAAGCCAAAAGAAGAATGGGAGTTGGTTTTATCCTACCCATTGAGGAACCCCTTGTGGCCGAAGGAGAAGGACAATGCTCCACTCAAGTGGAGCCATCACCAACCCAAGGCCCACACGCTTCCGAAGAACAAAGTGAAGGCCCTCAACATCATGAACAAGACCAAGGGCAAGATCAATCTCAAGACGGTGTTGAATCACCAAGTGATGCCCAAGGTCAAGTTCTCTCCTCCGAGCAAGTTCAAGATCAAGAGCAAGCTCAAGATGGCGCTCAAGATGATCAAGTGACCGCTCCTCAACTCAACCCCGAGGAGGAATTGGAGCGTCGTGCCGCCAAGATTGCATCCAAGCTCTCTACCAAGGGTCATCTCATGAAGAATGTCCTTGGAAGCATTCAAAAGGGGGTAAGCACTCGTAAACAATTGGCAAACTATTGTGAACATCACGCGTTTGTCTCTTGTGTTGAACCCCAAAAGGTCTATGAGGCGCTCGAAGATCCGAATTGGCTCAATGCCATGCATGAAGAACTCAACAACTTCGAGTACAACAAGGTGTGGAGATTGGTACCAAGGTCATCGGGGAACCACAATGTCATTGGAATCAAGTGGATATTCAAGAACAAGCAAGATGCTCATGGGACCATTGTTCGCAACAAGTCGAGGGTATTCCCAAGTCTACTCCCAAGTCGAGGGTATCGACTACGGTGAAACCTTTGCTCCTGTTGCTCGCCTTGAATCCATTGTTTGTTGATTGCTTATGCTTCTCATCATAACTTTAAGTTGCAACAAATGGATGTGAAGAGTGATTTTCTTAATGGTCCTATTAATGAGTTGGTGTATGTAAAACAACCCCCCGGGTTCGAGGATCCCTACTTCCCCGATCATGTGTATCAACTCGATAAGGCACTCTATGGCCTTAAACAAGACCCACGTGCATGGTATGACCACCTTACCGAGTTGTTGCAAGATCGTGGATTTGAAGTTGGGAAATCGACCCCACTCTTTTTACTAAGAATGTCAAAGGGGAGTTGTTTGTGTGCCAACTATATTTTGATGATATTATCTTTGGTTCCCCTAACAAAGCTTTCAGTGAGGAATTGTAACATCCCAAATTTCCTATTTGGAATGTTTTACAATTAAAGCTAAGCATCTATGCATTCTGTTTGAAATTGAGTGCCATTTGAAGTTTCAGAAGATTTTGAGTTTTGGAATTTGAATTCAAACTTTGGCAAGTGGGAATCATTTCAAAAAAAACTAAGCCTGATAAATACTTGAGCAAAAGTATGAGAGGAGTAAACATGACACTCCAAAAATATCAGAGGAAAACAATGCCAAAAGTTTTGAATTCAAACTTGAGTTTTATTTGAATTTGAAAAAATGAATTTTATAAAGTTTGGATTTTGCCTTTGGAAAAATGTTCAAATGATAGGAATATTCCCTGATCATTTTGATATATATATATATATATATATGTCCTATATAAAATATTTATATTTTATATTCTATAACTCTGTTTTATTTTCAAAAAATTAAATTTGAAAAAAGGAAAAGACCTCGGCGCCGGCCAAAGCATCGCTCACCGGCCGAGCGCCGAGGCAACCACAAGCGCCAAAGGCCCCTGCCCACCAGCGACCGAGCGAGCCAGCCCACAGCAGGCCCGGCCACTCCCAGCGCCGAATCTCCTTCCGCTCGGTCGACCGACCCGTCGCCCGCTCCCCGCAGTCGCCGACAGGTGGACCCCCCACCGTCGTCAACCCCTCGCCCACGCCACCTCGCCGCGCCGCCGCTCGCCGGATCCCGAAGGATCCGGGATTCGATCCTCCCGATTGCCCCTCGCTCAACCCCTCGCCCCGCCTATAAGTACCCCTCCCTCAGACCCCATTCCCCCTCGCCCCTCATGGAACCCTCTCTCCCTCCTCACGCGCTCGCCGGAGCCCGAGCTCACCACCGCTGCCATTTCCCTCGCCGCCGTCGCCCTAGCCCACCCCGAGCTCCGTTAACTCCACCAGACGGACCCCCGAGCCCGTCCGCACCCGCCGGAGCCCTCCGCCGACCTCCCCGACGACCGGAGACGCCGACACACTCGCCGACCGAGCCGCCGCCGTCGTCGAACTCCGGTAAGCCGCCGGAGCTTCTCTTCGCCGTCCGATCTCCCGATCCTGCGGCTAGGATTAGAACCCCCCGAAGGGGTATGTTCTTTTATTAAAAACCCGGTTCGGCCCGGTTTAGTTCCGGTTTAATTTTAAGTTAGGTTTTATTATTAGAGCCGGCCCGATTCGTTTAAACCCTAGGCCCGTTTTAGCTAAGTTACGCTCAGTGCGTTAGTTAGGCCCATTTAGTCCGTTTTTCTTTATTTTCGTTTTTTCTGTTTTAACAGAATAGTTCCAGATTTGAAAAATTCATATCTTTTATTCTACGTAATATTTTTAAGTGATTATTTTTTTTGTTGGTTTGCAAATTTCTTATAGTTTCTGTAGAAAATATAATTAGCTATGTTAAAATTATTTATAATTGCTTTATTTTAGATTTAGTCAGAATAGTAAATCTGCCATAAAAGAGTTAGGAAAATTATTTTTAATGATTCTTTTTGTCCCAACTTTGTTTTGACATTGCCTAACCGTAGGAATTAATTTGGGCATTTTAGGATTAATAAAAAATAGTTTCTAGCAGAATCATGTTATTCTTAATTAATTAACTAGCTTCATTTTCCTAGTATTTTAATTAGTAAATAAATTTATTTTTAACATGTGATTGATTATCCTAGGTTAGTTTCTGTCACTTTAGAGTATGAACTTTTATTTATAATAAATAAAACTTTTATTTTATTTTTCTTAATAGAAATTGAATTAGGCCTAATAGGAGTTTTATAATAGCTTTTAAGTTAATTCTTTTTGCTCCTAGTTGCTTAATGCATCCTTTTCTATTAAGTTAACAAAAACTCATGCTTAGGTTATGTTAGAAATTTTTTTGCTATGTAAAACTATTTTAGTTGTTGCTTGAAGTAGGAAAAACTTTGAGTTGGATTTCCTTGAATTTCCCTTTGGGTTTTGATTGTTTGTTTTGGTGTGTTATGTTGATATGTTATTGTGTTAAGTGATGTTATGCTATATGCTTATTGTGATTATTGTTTGTCTCGGTAGAGTTTCCGGAGTGCGAAGCTTGCTACTACGAATCCCTAGCCTACGAGGATCGTCAGCAAGGCAAGTCTTGATCATGTTATTTTCAATACCTATGATTTTGTGCATTAGAAATTATACCACCCCACCATGCATGCAGTAGTTGAAATTTTGAAGTTATGTTCTTGAGTAGTATCATGTGGTAGGTTGAACCAACCCCCTTGTTACCATGACCCCGGGACGAAGTAGTTTATTTTGCTATGCTCAGAGAGCGGGTTTGGTTGAGTGAAATTCATAAGAAAGATGTGAGAGTCAATGGTGATGACAACCCCATGGACTTCAAGATCAAGATGGACTTGAATTCACTCTTTGGGTGGAGGGCGGTTGACGGGCACCTGGAGAACCCAGTGGTTGGCGGGATGCATGGAGAAGTGCCATGACATCTTGGAAAGCTTCACCCAGCCACGAAGAGATGGATGGATGCCCCTTGACCGAAGCTTACATGCAGCCGCAAGCCATTATGGGCTCGCTGGGTCAACCCTAGTAGTGACGCTGGCTGGGCGGTACTACAAGATGTAGAAGAACGGTAGGATTGGATGGGTACCGGCGGTAGCGGAAGAACTCTTTGGAAGACCTGTTTCATTAGTCCGTCTTCAAACACCCTGAAGTGCGAAGACTTAAAAGGAGGGAATGATTCTTGCGGGTAAAGTCATAAACCTCTGCAGAGTTAAAGATCTAATCGATTAGCCGTGTCCCGATTTACGGACAATTTGAGCCTCTGGAACTTGGAAGTATTCGAAATCTCAACATTGTAATTAATAAATTAATTGAGGGGTTATGACTTAATAATTTGGGAATGAGACTTTGGTTGGCGGAACCATCTCAATAACTACCAACAATTTGTAGTAATTTGCAAGCAATTCCACTGTAGTAGGGAAAAACTGGCTTTTTCGCAAAATGATGAAACTTAGAGCCCCACAGCCAAAATGCATATAGTGTTAGAAATTTTATTATTGTTATTCTCTTCATGACTTGCCAGCTTATTCAAAAAGCTGACCTACACGGCTGCAACGTCTTATGTTGCAGAGATTTATTCCGATCAGGAGTGAGGCTACGCTCCGCGCTTGGCGATTGCCCTTTGGAGTCGGATGGACTCGCTATTCTTCTACGCTTCCGCAGCTTTAGTAGTTTATTTCTCATGAGTTGGCCTTTGGCCGAATTTATTCTATTGTAATAAAGACTCTATATGAGAATCGTGTAATAAATTCAGGTGTGATTGAACTTTGATTATTTCATCAATGTACTGTGAGTACCAGCATGATCTTGGGATGGTACAGACACAGAGACTTGACCGATTTTGGGTCAGGTCGCTACAGGAATTTGCCGCTCTCATGACCTCAAAGTTCAAGATGTCTTCGATGGGAGAGTTGAAGTTCTTCCTCATATTCGAAGTCAAACAAAGAAGAGAAGGAACCTTCATCAACCAAGCCAAATACACTCAAGACATGCTCAAGAGATTCAAGCTAAGTGATGTCAAGCCGGCTTCCACTCCAATGCCCGTCAAATGCCAATTTGACATTGATCCCAATGGTGAAGCGGTGGATCAAAAGGTATATTGCTCCATGATTGGCTCCTTGCTTTACATTTGTGCATCTAGACCGGATATCATGTTGAGTGTGGGAATTTGTGCACGGTTTCAAGCCACACCTATGGAAAGCCACTTTGTGGCGGTCAAATGAATCTTTTGATATTTAACTCATACCCCAAACTTTGGCTTGTGGTACCCAAGAGGAGCAAACTTCAAGCTTGCAGGATATTCGGACTTAGATTGGTCGGGAGACAAAGTGGATAGGAAGTCCACCTCCGGAGTGTGCCAATTCCTTTGTTGCTCTTTGGTAAGTTGGTCTTCTAAGAAGCAAAGTTGTGTGTCTCTCTCGTCCACCGAAGCGGAGTATGTGGTGGCCGGTAGTTGTTGTGCACAACTCCTATGGATGAGGCAAACTTTAAAGGATTACGATGTCATTTGTGACAAAGTGCCTCTTTGGTGTGACAATGAAAATGCCATCAAGATTTCTCTCAACCCGGTTCAACACTTCAAGACGAAGCATATTGAGATTCGGTATCACTTCATCCGAGATCACATTAGGCAAGGGGAGATCGAGCTCAACTATGTCAACACTCATGATAACCTTGTAGATATTTTCATGAAGCCCTTGGATGAAGCAAGATTTCGCGAGATAAGGCATGAGCTAAATATCATTGATTCGAGAAATGTTGCTTGAACCCTTGTACACCCTACCATACTCAACTTGTTATCTTGTTTAGGTGTAGGCATGGACATAGGGGGAGTGTTGTTCTCTCAATGAACTCTCCCTTCCCCATTATGCATAAATTGATCAACTCTTTCACATTAGCCATTGTTGATGGTACTTGTGCTTCAAAGACGAGTTTTGGTCATGGGCCCAAGGATAATTCTTCGTGGTGCCATACCAATTGAATCAAACATAGGTGGCTCCGGCCACCACCCTCTCTTTGGAGAGGTTGTGTTGCGTGTTTAGTCATTGTTGCCTTTTGCTTCCTTTCTTCGTGCCTAGCTTGAGTGTGTTGTCTTGTGGGTTAGCTCTTTGGTGTGTCCATTCGCTGGAATGCTGCTTTGCAAAGGCCCTTTTTCTTCTCTGTTTTCGAAATGTGCATTTTCTTGGTTCTACGGTACTACCCTGGCTTACCAAGGTACTACCGCGGGAGCTGCGCACGGTACTACCGCACCTAGCACGGCAGTAATTTTTTACTGCCGCTGGGGGAGCGGTACTACCGCCCACGATGCGGTACTTTCGCCCAGGCGGTACTACCACGATGACACGCGGTACTACCGCGCAGTCGAGAGCGCGTGGGGGTTAAGAGCGGGCAGGGGGAGTTCCAACTCCCCCATACCCATTCAGCTCTTTTTCCCCATGTCGTCTCTCTCTCTCCTGCCCAAGAAAGGCGCCGGAGACCCTCGCCGGATCTCCATCTCCGGCCGCTCTCCTCGCATTCCATCCGGTGGGATCGTTCCCCACCACTTCCTCATGCCATGGAACAAGGTTTCTCCCCAAACCCCTCTCTCTTTAGTTCGTTCTTTTGTTTCTAGGTTTTGGGGAGATGCATGAGATTTTAGGCCAAATCTTTGCAAGAGTAGGATGTAGGAGAGTAGTAATGCGTAGAGATGGTACTTGGTAAGTTGCCCCGTGGTAGATTTGATCAACCGTAGTATTGCTTCATTGTCACGGTTGTGCTCAGATCCATTTGAGGTTCGAATCTGACACCGTGCGGTACTACCACATCTCCGGTGCGGTACTACCGCTCGTACGGTACTACCACTCCTTAGGAGCGGTACTACCACGCGAGGCGCGACACTAAAATTCTACTTCCGCTTCGAGGCGCGGTACTACCGTGCCATTCTGGCGCGGTACAACCGTGGCTAGGAGCAGCACTAATTTTTTAGTACCGCGCATTCATGCGGTACTACCGTTGTTGTCAAATCTCCCAAGTGGCAATTACCAAGTGCGAGTTCTACTTGTTTCACCTGTTTTGATGTGGTCTTTGCATTGATCCTTCTCATTTTTCTTGCGTGTTCTTGTGTTGGTGTCATAGGTGGTGGCTCCGGTGCCCCTGCACGCCGTTCCAACCCAAGCCGTGACACGGGCTCCAAGCATTTGTGCAACCAAGATGAAGCTCCAGAGGGCTCCAATGCCCCCCAACGAAGGACCAAGACCACCGCCACCAAGACCAAGGAGCCCTCCAAGGGCATGGATGAAATATCACTTGCTGAGTTTGTCACTCGAAGGAGGATCAACCCCTATGTGAATCCTCGTGCCAACTTGAGAGGGAATGATCTGTTCTGGACTAAGCAGCAGAATCTCATTTATCTGGATGTGATCAAGGCCAAGCAGAACATCTATGTGGATGTGCACTGGATTGACATGAGTCACATGAGGGAGGATAAGCATCGTGCCTACTTTGGTGAGGCTTTGGACCTGGTAGAGCAGTTTGGCATTGAGGACGTGATCTCTTTCCACCTGGACTTTGATCCTGAGATTGTGGCCCAGTTCTTTGCTTCGGTCCACTTCCATACTGATGAGGAACGGAAGATGACCTGGATGACCAATGGACAATTGATGACTGCTAAGTGGAAGGACTTCATGGATTTGCTCCACGTACCTGATGAGGGGCTCAACACGCCCGTTGGTGTTCGCCCTCATGCCAACCCCGAGTCAGCTAGCAAGAACAAGCTCCAGTAGTACCTTGTTGAGAAGAAGCTTGCCAATGACAAGAAGACGTGGGTGCTAGATCCATTCCTGGACATCATGCACCGGATCTTCCGCAACTTCCTCTTTCCACGCATTGGGGACTAGGACAAAGTGCATGCCTATCTTGTGGATATGATGCTCATTTGTGAGGAGGCGCGTCTCTCTCAGACTCAACCTCTTGACGTATATCATATCATGTGGTGCGAGCTTCAGTTTGCGGTGTTCAACCGTAAGGTACCCATCTATGGACCTTATCTGTTTCTGTTGATCTCGAAGACTTGGGAGAAGCTCTATCCAGATGATGAGTTTCTTGCCCCTGACTGGACTCGTCATGAGCCCATTAAGATCCGTGTCAAGCCCCAGTGGGCTAACACCACTACTCGTGCCGAGGAAGAGGCTGCTAGAATGGATGTTGATGAGGATGAGTTTGAGGAGGAGGAAGCGGATGAGGACATCTCTTCAGGGTATGCTCCTCCCTCTACTGAGCCCTCATGGGCTAAGAAGCTGAAGGCCAAGGTGAAGGCCTTGTTCTGCATGCAAGCAAAGGGGCAGTACCGGACTCACATTGCTTCCAAGGAGAGTCGCCGCCGCGACAAGAGGATCTTCAAGACATTTGGCGAGGACATTTCCAGCGGATCCGAGCAGCACATCACTCCAGAGGCTGAATGGATGGCGAAACAGGGCTACAAGTGGACTGATTCTGAGGAGGAGCCCATCCCCACTGCTGAGTCCGACGAGGAGCGTGGCGAGTGATCACTTCGCTTGAGCCACCACTTGTGTCGTAGGTGTCCTCTCTGCCTTTTTGGTGTCTCGATGCCAAAGGGGGGAGAGTGTAGGATTTGCGAGTCGTGTGTCGTGTTTGTTTCGTCTTGTTGCTTTGCTTTCGTTCCTTTGAACCTCGTTTGCTTTGGTTTGGTTTGTGCTTGTGAGACCTTCCTATCATATGGTGTAAGACATATGCACTCTACTGTACCTTATTGAGCCTATGCTATCTTGTGCACTTTACTTTATGCTCATAGTTATTATCTTGCTTAGTGTTAGCTTTATTGTTGCAAGATATGCCTTGTCTGTAAAATATAGGGGGAGTGTTGATCCTAGTATGCGTGCAGTGCAGTCCAAAGCACTTCTCTTGATAGCACACATCTAGGGGGTGCCCATCTATATTTTATAGATGTGGGGTTTGCCCATGTTCTTTTTATCTCCCTTTGTGCAAATCCCGTATTATCATCAATCCACCAAAAAGGGGGAGATTGTAAGGGCATATTTATCCCTTAGTTGTTTTGGTGATTGATGACAATGCTTTTGCAGACTAATCATGTGCATGGAGTCTTTCAGACATATCATGACTAGGCACACGACTATTTGGTGCCCCTCGAAGACTATTGAAGACGGCGTTTCTCTACGTTTCTTTTTAGTGGATTTGAGTCGTAGGAAAGCCGTACTATTAAGAGGGGGTCCGCTTTGGAAAGGTTTGGGTGGAATCATCACGTACACGTCTACTCCTTTTGCACCACCTTTCCTTTGGCCCTTTGGAGCATCCTCCGTCTTTCCTTGTCTATGCAAAATGTCATGTTCCTGAACTGGGGCATGCGGTAGTACTGCTCCTCAGAGCGGTAGTACCGCAGGCCCTTGCGGTAGTACCGGCCTCTGGCGCGGTAGTACCGGTGCCCACGATAGTACCGCACCCAGGGAGCGGTAGTACCGTGGCCTCTGGCCAGGCGCTGCTGCTAGTGCGGTAGTAGGGGCGGATGTAATTTTTTACATCCGCGCCCTACGCGGTAGTACCGAGCCATGGGTGCGGTAGTACCATGCGTTCTGGCCAGGCTCAGCAGCATGAGCGGCAGTAGGGGCGGATGTAATTTTTTACATCCATGCCCCACGTGGTAGTACCGCTCCAGGCTTGCGGTAGTACCGTGTCGGATTTTTGCATGGATCATAACTCAGCGGAAGTTGCCACGGATGTATTTTTATATGTCCGTGCCTTCCCTGCCTAGTCCATTTCTGCCTTGCGGTAGTACCACTAGGGGGCGTGGTAGTACCGTGCCAGCGGTTCTACCGCTCCCTGCCTTAGCACGTCAAGACAGGACTTAGGCTCTGCCGTGGTAGCGGTAGTACCGCTCGTTGGTGCGGTAGTACCGCAGGTCGCGGGCTGATTAAGTGGATAACGGTTGGATTTGTTCTCACACTATATAAGCGGTGTCTTATTCTCCGAGTGGACAACCTATTCCTTCCCAAAGCTCCATTGTTGCTCCAAGCTCAATTTTCGCCCGATCTCTCTCCCTAGCCAATCAAACTTGTTGATTTTCTAGGGATTGGTTGAGAAGGCCCCGATCTACACTTCTACCAAGTGAAATTTGATTCCCCCACTAATCCCTTGCGGATCTTGTTACTCTTGGGTGTTTGAGCACCCTAGACGGTTGAGGTCACCGCGGAGCCATATTCCATTGTGGTGAAGCTTCGTGGTATCGTTGGGAGCCTCCAATTAAGTTGTGGCGATTGCCCCAACCTTGTTTGTAGAGGTCCGGTCGCCGCCTCCAAGGGCACCAATAGTGGAATCACGGCATCTTGCATTGTGTGAGGGCGTGAGGAGAATACGGTGGCCCTAGTGGCTTCTTGGGGAGCATTGTGCCTCCACACCGCTCCAACGGAGACGTACTTCCCCTCAAAAGGAAGGAACTTCGGCAACACATCCTCGTCTTCACCGGCTCCACTCTTGGTTATCTCGTGCCTTTACTTGTGCAAGCTTATTTGTGTTATATCCCTTGCTTGCTTGTGTGCTTGTTGTTGTTGCATCATATAGGTTGCTCACCTAGTTGCATATCTAGACAACCTACTTTGATGCAAAGTTTAAATTGGTAAAGAAAAGCTAAAAATTGTTAGTTGCCTATTCACCCCCCCCCCTCTAGTCAACTATATCGATCCTTTCACTATCTACAAAGCTCGAATTGTCGCAAAAGGTTTTCGACAAGTTCAAGGTGTTGACTACGATGAGATTTTCTCATTTGTATCGATGCTTAAACGTCTGTCCGAATCATGTTAGCAATTGCCGCATTTTATGAAATTTGGCAAATGGATGTCAAACCTGCATTCCTTAATGGATTTCTTAAAGAAGAGTTGTATATGATGCAACCAGAAGGTTTTGTCGATCCTAAAGGTGCTAACAAAGTGTGTAATGCTCCAGCGATCCATCTATGGACTGGTGCAAGCATCTCGGAGTTGGAATATACGCTTTGATGAGTTGATCAAAGCATATAGTTTTATACAAACTTGTGGTGAAGCATGTATTTACAAGAAAGTGAGTGGGAGCACTACATCCTTTATGATAAGTATATGTGAATGACATATTGTTGATTGGAAATGATGTAGAATTTTCTGGAAAGGATAAAGGAGTGTTTGAAAGGAGTTTTTCAAAGAAAGACCTCGATGAAGCTGCTTACATATTGAGCATCAAGATCTATAGAGATAAATCAAGATGCTTGATAATTTTTTTCAATAAATACATACCTTGACAAATTTTTTAAGTACTTCAAAATGGAACAGTCAAAGAAAGATTTCTTGCCTGTGTTGCAAGGTGTGAAGTTGAGTGAGACTCAAAGCCCGACCATAGCAGAAGATAGAGAGAGAATGGAAGTCATTCCCTATGCCTCAGTCATAGGTTCTATGAAGTATGCTATGTTGTGTACCAGACCTATTGTGTACCTCACCATGAGTTTGGCAAGATGGTACAATAGTGATCCAGGAGTGGATCACCGGACAACGGTCAAAATTATCCTTAGTATAATAAGGATATGTTTATCGGTTATGGAGGTGACAAAAAGTTTGTCGTAAAGGGTTACGTTGATGCAAGTTTTGACACCGATCTGGATGATTCTAAGTCACAATCTGGATACATATTGAAAGTGGGAGCAATTAGCTAGAGTAGCTCGTGCAGAGCATTGTAGACATAGAAATTTGCAAAATACATACGGATCTGAATGTGGCATACTCGTTGACTAAACTTCTCTCACAAGCAAAACATGATCACACCTTAGTACTCTTTCGGTGTTAATCACATGGCGATGTGAACTAGATTATTGACTCTAGTAAACCCTTTGGATCTTGGTCACATGGCGATGTGAACTATAGAGTGTTAAATCACATGACGATATGAACTATTGGTGTTAAATCACATGGCGATGTGAACTAGATTATTGACTCTAGTGCAAGTGGGAGACTGAAGGAAATATGCCCTAGAGGCAATAATAAAGTTGTTATTTATATTTCCTTATATCATGATAAATGTTTATTATTCATGCCAGAATTGTATTAACGGAAACTTAGTACATGTGTGAATACATAGACAAACAGAGTGTCCCTAGTATGCCTCTACTTGACTAGCTCGTTAATCAAAGATGGTTAAGTTTCCTAGCCATAGACATGTGTTGTCATTTGATCAATGGGATCATATCATTAGGAGAATGATGTGATGGACAAGACCCATTCATTAGCTTAGAACTATGATCGTTTAGTTTATTGCTATTGCTTTCTTCATGACTTATACATGTTCCTCTGACTATGAGATTATGCAACTCCCGAATACCGGAGGAACACCTTGTGTGCTATCAAACATCACAACGTAATTGGGTGATTATAAAGATGCTCTGCAGGTGTCTTCGAAGGTGTTTGTTGGGTTGGCATAGATCGAGATTAGGATTTGTCACTCCGCATATTGGAGAGGTATCTCTGGGCCCTCTCGATAATGCACATCACTATAAGCCTTGCAAGCAATGTGACTATTGAGTTAGTTGCAGGATGATGCATTACGGAACGAGTAAAGAGACTTGTCGGTAACGAGATTGAACTAGGTATGGTGATACCGACGATTGAATCTCGGGCAAGTAACATACCGACAAAAAGGGAACAACGTATGTTGTTATGCGGTTTGACCGATAAAGATCTTCGAAGAATATGTAGGAACCAATATGAGCATCCAGGTTCCGCTATTGGTTATTGATACGTATCCAATGTATCTATAATTTTTTATTGTTCCATGCTATTATATTATCTGTTTTGGATGTTTAATGGGCTTTAATATGCTATTTTATATTATTTTTTGGGACTAACCTATTAACTGGAGGCCCTCTGCCAGTTGCTTTTTTTGTTGCCTATTTTAGTGTTTTGCGGAAAAGAAATATCAAATGGAATGAAACCTTCGCGAGGATCTTTCTTGGAACAAACGCAATCCAAGAGACTTGGAGTGGAAGTCAGAGACTCAACGAGGCAGCCACGAGGCAGGATGGCGCGCCTAGGGGGGTAGGCGCGCCCCCCACCCTCGTGGGCCCCTCGTAGCTCCACCGACCTACTTCTTTTGCCTATAAATACTCTTATACCCTGAAAACATCCAGGGGAGCCACGAAACCACTTTTCCACCGCCGCAACCTTCTGTACCCGTGAGATCCCATCTTGGGGCCTTTTTGGCGATCTTCCGGAGGGAGATTCGATCACGGAGGGTTCCTACATCAACACCATAGCCTCTCCGATGATGTGTGAGTAGTTTACCACGGACCTTCGGGTCCATAGTTATTAGCTAGATGTCTTGTTCTCTCTCTCTGGTTCTCAATACAAAGTTCTTCTCGATGTTCTTGGAGATTATTCGAAGTAATATTTTCTGCGGTGTGTTTGTCGAGATCCGATGAATTGTGGGTTTGTGATCAAGATTATCTATGAACAATATTTGATTCTTCTCTAAATTCTTATATGCATGATTTGATATCTTTGCAAGTCTCTTCGAATTATCGGTTTAGTTTGACCTACTAGATTGATCTTTCTTGCAATGGGAGAAGTGCTTAGCTTTGGGGTCAATCTTGCGGTGCTCGATCCTAATGACAGAAAGGGAACCGACACGTATTGTATTGTTGCCATCGAGGATAAAAAGATGGGGTTTATATCATATTGCTTGAGTTTATCCCTCTACATCATGTCATCTTGCCTAATGCGTTACTCTATTCTTATGAACTTAATACTCTAGATGCATGTTGGATAGTGGTCTATGTGTGGAGTAATAGTAGTAGATGCAGAATCGTTTCGGTCTACTTGACACGGACATGATGCCTATGTTCATGATCATGGCTAGATATTCTCATAACTATATGCTTTTCTATCAATTGCTCGGCAGTAATTTGTACACCCACCGTAATATATGCTATCTTGAGAGAAGCCACTAGTGAAACCTATGGCCCACGGGTCCCTTCATTATTGTATTGCATCTCTTTTATTTACATCACATCTCGTTTTACTATTTTGCAATCTTTACTTTCCAATCTATACAACAAAAGTACCAAAAGAGATGGCGCTCCTCTCCTCTCCTCTCCTCTCCTCTCCCCCACCTACTCC
This sequence comes from Aegilops longissima, assembly GCA_021605205.1. Classification (NCBI taxonomy): domain Eukaryota; kingdom Viridiplantae; phylum Streptophyta; class Magnoliopsida; order Poales; family Poaceae; genus Aegilops; species Aegilops longissima. The sequence continues at coordinate 554,250,975 of CM038682.1, forward strand.
ACCTTCCCCCATGGATCTAGCCGGTGATCCACGCTATGGAAGGGCTCCTTCACTGGGATTTCAACTCTGGCCTTGCAGTGGCCGATCAGGTATGTCGTCGGTTTGGAGAGACGGTGCACTTCTCTCCTTCTCGCAAGATCAAGGAGTTTTTCTTGGTTGTCTCCTTCTCGTCAGCTTCTTTCCCCCTCAATGAGGAATCTATGGGTGTGGCTCTACAATGCTGCATTGGTGGTCATCATCTTGGTTTTAAGGTCTCTAAGATTTTTGAGAGGTCCTTTCGCTTCTCTGTGGCCGGAAACAAAGTTGGTCATTTCATACATGGCCTTAAGGATCGTATTTGGCCGGACTTCATTTGTCACTTTCATCTGTTCAATGGTCATTTCAATGGGTTTAAGCATTTGGATTATCGTTGGCATGCGGATGAAAGAATAGAATCTATTGCTCATCGAAGTCCAATGACAGTGCGCACTGCTCCTACTGTTTTTTCACAACCTTCAGGAAATGATCCTTCATCCTCCAATGAGTTGCGCAAATTTGGACTTGTGCCTATGGCTTCTATGGATTTTGCTGATAAGAATAGGCATGAAGCTTCATGTTCTTACGAAGCACAGCAAGCTCAGGCACACGACGTTCGTTCCATGGTAATTTCGGAATCAGCAGACACTGACATTCAATGCTCCGAAAATTCCTCCGTGCCTTTACTTCGGATTGGCTCTTTCCAGTTTCCTTGTAATATCATTTACCCGAAATTACCTCAAAGTTTCCTTGTGTCGGCCTTCAAATATGCGCCTCCATTTACTTCCTGGCCGCCTTTGCTTTCCAAGTCACATATCGCGGATTTAACACGCGCAGGATATAATCCCAGGGAAGTAAATGATTTGGTTCTTGCTTGGGGTGTTCTTTGTGCAAAATGTTTACAATGGGGGCACGACAAATTCAGCTGTCACGCCCGGATTATTTGCTTGCACTGTTCGGCCCCGGGGCACATTGGTATTAATTGTCCGTCGAGGCTTCGGGCTTCTCTAATTGGAAAGGCTTTTATGGGTTCGGATTCGGATTTTCCAGTCAAATCATATCTCTCTGGGCAATCAATCAATCACCCGTCTGTGCAGCAACCTTGCCCATCTACGGCTTCCAAGAGCCAACCCCCCTCCATCGTTCGATGTACTGCATGCGGGCACTACGAACACCTGGCGCAATCTTGCTGGCGGCGTCGCTGGACCCAACGCTGGCAATGGAGACCAAACCCCCCCGTCCACCTTTGACGCCACGCCTTCTCCCCTGTTGCCCGCCCCGCTTCCCAATGAAACAGAGCGCTCTGCTCTAGCACCACCACCGCCCCTGCAAGCCACCGCCGCCGTCGGCACCCCCGCCCTGCCCACCACCATGGCCAACTACCCTGTCAACCCCCTCCCCTTCCTTCCGCCGGGCTGGTCCATTGAGCCAGGACCTGCAGATCGCAAGGTTAGGGCGGACATGGCAGTCAATCCCATCCCGCCCCTCAACAACAACTTCCTCGCCATTGCCGAGGCCAGCCGGTTTGTGCCATTGCATCTCCGGGAAGATCTCCGCAACACGATTGAAGGCTTGCTGCACGAGGCTGGACTGCACACCGCTGAGACCTCTGACCATCCGTTGGGAGTGGGTATGTTTGCTTTTGTCAATTCTTTCATCCGCGACACTGCAGTAAACACCAGTTTCCAGCTTGATGATGAGGATCTAGTGATTTCTTTTGTGCGTCACAATGCTGCTCTTAATATGTGCAACACCACATATGGTCCTGAACTTTGGCTTATGTACATTGGATTTCCGGATGATTATCAGACTGACTTCTATCTTCAGCGCTCAGTGGATGATTATGGCAGACTAGTTTCTTGGAATAGTCCTAATATCGATCGCTCTGTGGTGCTTATTAAGGTTAGAGTGATTCACATGCGCCTCATACCCAAGAGCATTGTCATCCGTCAGTTAGGTGGTGATAGAGCTTGTTGGACCGCTGCTGTTTTCATTCTCCGTGGAACTGATTGGAATGCCCATGACCCCGAGGTTCCACTGGCGATGAAGAACCCCCTCCGATTAATGGTGTTCCTCATCCTATGTTCGGGGATGGCCTCACGGCGGAACAACTTTACCAACAGCAGCTTCAGAATTGGCTGCTGCAGAATGGGATTGGTCAGGATCAGGCGCCCCACATGGCTCCTCAGCACGATGGGCCGCAAGATGCTCAATGGGATCCATGGCCGTAGCCTCCGGTCCCGCAAATGCCTGCTGCTCTGGTTAACTTTCAGTCCTGGCTTGCTGCTCAAGGTCTCCGTGTTCAAGATGGCATTCTACCTGAAGATAATGTGTCTGACAGTCTGAACTCAGTTTGGTATGAAACTGCATCCTCGGCAAGTACTCATAGCTCTTCTTTGGATTCCGTCAGTCAAGTAAGCACCTTGCTTGTGGCCCCTCCTGAGACTCAAAATGTCATCAATGTGGATGTGGCAATTTCGGCTGCAACTATGAATATCAGTATCACTGTTGAGGGTTTGGAGCTGGCGATAGTGCTTACTTCAGATTGGATCCCGAGGAATGTCTTCACTGCTTATCTTTCCAGGTCCATTTTGTCTGTAACTGCTGCTTTTGGGCCCTGGAGCTCTGGCTATGGTTTGCCTCCCCTGGAATTTCAGTTAGCACCTACTCACTCGGTCCTTGAGGTGACTAATCAATCGACCACTCACATCTTGTGCTTCTCACCACGCATTCTGCAGGCTGCGTGTGATAGCCTGGCTTATTAGGGATGATAGACTACTCATATCAATAAGGAATTCCTTCTTTTCCGGGAGCCCATTCGGACAGAACTCCAAAGTTAAGCGTGCTCAGCTTGGAGTAGTGTCAGGATGGGTGACCGACCGGGAAGTTGCTCACGGGTGCGCACGAGTGAGGACAAAGTGCGCTGAAAAGACTAGTATTGATCTGTGGGGCCAGTCTAGATCCCGCCAGGAGTAACGACCACCGGCGGGTGTGTCCGGGGCGTTACACTGCGCCATCTTCGGTGCAGATCAGTGAACTGACGCCACACGAAGAGCATGTTCTGCCTTCAGAACAGCCTGGAGATCACGGGTGCGCACGAGTGAGGACAAAGTGCGCAGAAAAGACTAGTATTGATCTGTGGGGCCAGTCTAGATCCCGCCAGGAGTAACGACCACCGGCGGGTGTGTCCGGGGCGTTACACTGCGCCATCTTCGGTGCAGATCAGTGAACTGACGCCACACGAAGAGCATGTTCTGCCTTCAGAACAGCCTGGAGATCTCCCTGTAGACAACACTGATATGATTCTGCTGCCCTCAATTGACACTAGTACCCTGGATGCTGATCACTCTGAACTGATTTCTATGCCGTCACATGCTGATTCTTAGGTTCTGCTCCTACCTTGGTGCCATCTGCTGCTTTCATGGAGGACACTCCTTTGGCCTCTAACTGCCCCCTGGAGATTACCTCTGATTTAGGCCTCGCTCAAGTCTTGTCTGATGCACCGGGAACCTCGGCAGGTACTCGATGCTCAAAGCTCAAAGCCCCTGTGGTGACTACTGAGGTTAGGCGCAGCACTCGATCGACGCGTTTTGATGGCTTCAGAGTGCCACAAATTTCTGATGCACGTCCTCCTGTATCCAAAGTGAAGCCCAGGGTGATACCTTCTGCTACTCCAACCTCAAGCTCTGCGATCATGGACCAGGCCCCGCCTCCTACTCCTCTCCGCACCATGCAGGAAATTGGAATTACTCGCTGCGCTGTCCCGCCTCAGGAGCTCACTGAAGCTGCCCTGCTTGCTACTGAAGATGCGGCTACCATCCACAATAGCCAGCCAGAAGGCTCCTCCTCATCTTCAGCCTAACTTCGCGGTTTTCTATGCCACTTTTGCGTAGCTGGAATGTGCTATGTTGGAATGTGCGTGGGTTAAATTCAGACAAAAAGTTGTTAGCTCTGTCGAACGCGATTTCTGTTAGTGGGTGTGCCATTGTTTGTTTACAGGAGACTAAAAAACCTGTCATCGATCTAGCGTTTATTAAAACTTGCTACCCTAAGCGTTTCGATAAATTTGCTTATATTCCTTCTCGTGGGGCTTCGGGTGGATTACTCACAGTTTGGAACAGCTCCATGTTCTCGGGCTCGGTTATTGTCCAGGAAGACTTTGCTCTAGGCATTCAGTTCACTAGCACCATTTCTGCCCAAGCTTGGACACTTTTTAACATCTATGGTCCTTGTAATGGGCCTACTCGGGACATCTATACCCAATGGTTATATGACAGGGACATTTAGGCAAATGAGGATTGCTTATTTCTTGGGGATTTTAATTACATCAGAGGGCCAGATAATCGAAACAAGCCAAGGGGGATGTCAATGACATGTCCACCTTCAACGACATCATTCGCAAACTAAACCTAGTGGAATTGCCCATTAAGGGTAGGCTATACACTTGGAGTAACATGCAACACGATCCACTCCTCGAGCAACTCGACTGGTTCTTCACTTCCATGCACTGGACAAGTATTTACCCCAATACCATGGTCAAACCACTATGTAAACCCACATCTGATCACACACCATGCGTGGTCACCATTGAGACTAAAATCCCTCGTGCCAAGTTATTCAGATTTGAATCATTTTGGCTTATGCACCCGGGCTTTATGGACGTGGTTAAAAGTGTTTGGGATAAACTAGTTGCGGTGCAGAATGTTGCCACTGTGATCTGCCGAAAATTCAAACGACTCCGACAGGAGCTCAAAACTTGAGCAAAAATATCTCAGGATTATCGGTGGCTATTGAAAACACCAACAAAACCTTAGAAGAGTTGGATGCACTGGAAAATTTAAGGCCTCTCACAGTGCTTGAGAACAATTTTCGCAAGATTATTAAAAACCATCTCCTACGGCTATTGGAGTATCAGAATCGATATTGGAAAGAAAGATGTACTGTCCGGTGGGTTAAGTTTGGTGACGAAAATACCAAGTTCTTCCAAGCGATGGCTACTGATAGATATCGTAAAAACAACGTTGCTACCCTGCAAACTCCGGAGGGTTTAGTCGTGGAAGATCATAATGGGAAGGAGGCCCTGCTTTTTCATGCATACTCGGACAGACTTGGCACTTCTAGCCCTACTCAGATGCACTTTGATCTCCCGTCTTTAATCAGGCACGATGCAAACTTGGATCACCTCACGCTTCCTTTCACGCATGAAGAAATTGACTTGGTGGTTAAAGAGATGCCAGGCGATAGGGCACCTGGTCCGGATGGTTTTAGTAGTATTTTTCTTAAAGCTTGTTGGCCAATCATTAAAAATGATTTCTACACGCTATGAGATCAATTCCATGTAGGAACACTTAACCTCCAGAGCATTAATGATGGACTGATTACTCTTATCCCGAAGAATGGTTCCCCATCCACAGTTAATGACTACAGGCCAATCACCTTACTCAATTGCTGTCTTAAGCTCATTACCAAACTTTTGGCTAACCGTCTCCAGAAAGTCATTTTGCAAATTATCCACCATAATCAGTATGGATTCATCCGTGGGAGATCTATACAGGATTGTCTTGCGTGGACTTTTCAATACATTCACCAATGCCAAGCCTCCAAGCGACCGATTGTTCTCCTTAAGTTGGATTTTGCTAAGGCGTTCGACACAATTGAGCACGATCCCATGATCAACATCATGAAGCATATGGGCTTTAATGACAGATGGCTTTCCTGGATAAAGGCTATTTTGTCCTCGGGCCGATCCTCAGTGCTCCTAAATGGTGTTCCCGGAAGACAGTTTCATTGCAAGCATGGGGTTAGGCAGGGCGACCCATTATCTCCGCTAATCTTTGTGTTGGCTGCCGACCTCCTTCAATCGGCCATTAACGAAGCTTATAGAGAGGGCAGAATTCAACTACCTTTCCCTACCACGGGTCAAATGGACTACCCAATTGTCCAATATGCCGATGATACAATCTTGCTTATGCCTGCCTGCCCTCAACAAGCAATGATCATTAAAGACATCCTCACCAAATATGCTCAGTCCATCGGCCTTAAAATCAATTTCCACAAGTCCACACTAATTCCCATAAACTTGGAGGATGATCTAGCTGCCCAACTTGCTGCTATCTTTGAGTGTACAATAGGATCCATGCCTTTCACCTACTTAGGGCTGCCGCTGGGCACGTCTCGACCTACACTTCAGGATTTTATGCCCCTTGTCAGCACGGTTGGATGAAGCTTGTCGTCAACGTTGTCCCTTATGTCCCATGCTGGCAAGTTGACCCTTCTCAACTCCACAGTTACCTCACTTCTCATCTATGCCATGTGCATGCTACATTTTCCACCAAAACTCATTGAGCTCTTAGACAAAATTAGGCGTCGATGCCTATGGATTAAAAAGACTGAACAAGGTGATAAGTGTAACTCTCTGGCGGCTTGGGACATGGTATGCAAACCTAAAAATAAGGGAGGGCTGGGAGTGCTTAACCTTCGTGTACAGAATGAGGCTTTGCTTCTGAAGTTCCTACACAAGTTCTATAACAAGTTGGATATACCCTGGGTGCAACTCACATGGGACTCCTATTACACCCAAACAATTCCTCATGCCTCGGATCCAGTCGGCTCATTCTGGTGGAAGGACGTACTCAAGCTCACACCTAAGTTTCATGGGATTTATCAAATCAATATTGTGTGTGGCACCACGGCTTTGTTCTGGAAAGATTTGTGGTCAGGGCAAATTCTTCAAGACTCCCATCCTAGGGCCTTCTCTCACTCTCTCGATGAGGATGTTTCGGTCAAAAGTTCACAGGAATAACCCATTTGGAAGAAAGCGTTTCACCTGCCCTTGACCCTCAAGCCCTTGGGGAGGTTAGAGATTTACAGATAATTACGGCTCATCTACAACCATCCTCCTCTTCCACGGATATTTGGCACTACACGTGGGGTAAAACCATCTACAAATCAACGGACTACTACAAATTCTTCTTCAAAGATGTCCATGTGCAGCAAATATTTGGATGGATTTGGGATTCAAAATGCACGATGAAGTTGAAAGTCTTTGCTTGGTTGCTCTTCCATGACAGGCTCAATACGAGGAACATGTTGAAACGAAGGCACTACAACATTGGAGATGACCACAACTGCCTCCTATGTGGTTTGAACATTGAGGAAACAGTGGAACACATGATCTTCACTTGCACTTTCAGTAAACTCTATTGGGCCAAACTTGGGCTTCATTGGGAACCTTTCCTTGGCCGAATACAAGCTGTTGAAGATCACAGAAACTCTCATCCCACCCCTCTGTTCCTTGAGAAATTCATTGTGGCAGCCTGGAGTATTTGGAAGGAAAGGAATAACAAGCATTTCCGAGTAATAACACCCTCACTAACCTCCTGGCTGGACAGATTCAAGAGAGACTTTGGGCTTCTTCAACATAGAGTTAAGGAGGAGCATAGGCTCCTTGTACTGAACCTTGTGTACTCCCTTTAGTGGTTTCTTTTTGTCTTTCTTAGTGCTACTTGCCACAAAGTTGGCAACTTGTATTCCCCCCCCCATCATGTAAATACCCATTGTACAGCCTGCTTATTATTATAATATAGTAACACAGTAGGAGCCTTTCCTGCTGTTCCTGGTCAAAAAAAACAAAAGTACCAAAAATAATTATCTTATTATCTTTATTAGATCTCACTTTTGCGAGTGACTGTGAAGGGATTGACAACCCCTTTATCGCGTTGGTTGCAAGGTTCTTGATTGTTTGTGCAGGTACTAGGCGACTTGCGTGTTATCTCCTACTGGATTGATACCTTGGTTCTCAAAAACTGAGGGAAATACTTACGCTACTTTTCTGCATCACCCTTTCCTCTTGAAGGGAAAACCAAAGCATGCTCAAGAGGTAACAAGAAGGATTTCTAGCACTGTTGCCGGGGAGATCTACGCTCAAGTCAAGACATACCAAGTACCCACCACAAACTCTTATCCCTCACATTACATTATTGCCATTTGCCTCTCGTTTTCCTCTCCCCCACTTCACCTTTGTTGTTTTATTCGCCCTTTCTCGTTCTTCTCTCTTTGCTTGCTTCTTGTGTGTCCGTGTGTTAGATCGTTTGTTTCGCCGTCTTGTTAGTACTCCCGATAATGAAGTTCTTAATTTTAAACAAAGGGAGGGAGAAAATCTAAAAGATGCTTGGTATAGAATTTGCAATGCTCAGAATAGATCCACTAGGAAGCAATCTACTTCCGTTCTTCTTCGCAATTTTTATGTAGGCATCACTCCTAGGAACATATATATTCTTGATACCATTACCGGAGGGAATTTCTTGGGTAGCCATACTTTTGATTCTTATAATGCTATGATAGATTTGTTTGGGCCACCACCTCTTTTGGTTAATGGAACTATTTTAACTTTGGAACATGTGATGCAATGGCTTGAAATTATTGAAAATAAAGTTGCCACTGTAGAGTTGATCGAGAATTTGGATAAAAATATCCACAACCAAATTACCCAATGGATCTAAGGTAGGAGTTACTCTGAAATTTTTAGAGAAAAAGAACCCATAGTTAATGAAAAGATAGATCAAGATTCTACTAGAATTGATAAACTTGAGGATATTATTACCAACTTAGGGTCTGCCTTTTCTTCCGTGAGAAACACTTCAAACCCTCCTCCTACCAAAGTTGCCAAGTTTATGTATGTTCCTAAAAATAAGGGTGAATCTTCTAGTAAGAAGAATGAAGATCTCAAATCGATAAGTGTTCACCCCAACTTTTTCGCTATCATTAAGGAACCTTTTGCTACAAATGAATTTCTTGATTTCTTGCCTAGGAGTTTGATCATCAATAAAAATAAAGAAACTCCTAAGGGTTATAAGTTTTCAATTGAAGAATTGCATACCAAAGATGACAATACCTAGATCTATTCTTGTTTTTATGCCTAGCTAGGGGCGTTAAACAATAGCGCTTGTTGGGAGGCAACTCAATTTTATTTTTGTTCCTTGATTTTTGTTCCTGTTTAGTAATAAATAATTCATATAGCCTATGTATAGACGTGTTTTATGTTTTAATTAGTGTTTGTGCCAAGTAGAACCTTTGGGAAGACTTGAGTGAAGTCTTTGCGATCTTGCTGTAAAAAACAGATATTTAGCGCTCACGAGATTTGTTGCCATTTTTTACTGGAGAGTGATTTTAGGTCGATTCTTTTTGCAGATGATTAATAGATAAATTCCTCACGTCCACCAATTTATTTCATAATTTTTGGAGTTCCATAAGTATACGTTTGATACAGAATACTACAGACTGTTCTGTTTATGACAGATTCTGTTTTTCGTGTGTTGTTTGCTTATTTTGATGAATCTATGACTAGTATCAGGGGGGTATGAACCATAGAGAAGTTGGAATACAGTAGGTTTAACACCAATATAAATAAATAATGAGTTCACTACATTACCTTAAAGTGGTGATTTGTTTTCTTATACTAACGGAGCTCATGAGATTTTCTGTTTAAGTTTTGTGTTGTGAAGTTTTCAAGTTTTAGGGTAAAGATTTGATGGATTTTGGAATAAGGAGTGGCAAGAGCCTAAGATTGGGGATTCCCAAGGAACCCCAAGGTAAAATTCAAGGAAAACCAAAAGCCTAAGCTTGGATATGCCCTGGAAGGCATCCCCTCTTTCGTCTTCGTCTATCGGTAACTTTACTTGAGGCTATATTTTTATTCACCACATGATATGTGTTTGGCTTGGAGCGTCTTGTATGATTTGAGTCTTTGCTTTTTAATTTACCACAATCATCCTTGCTGTACACACCTTTTGGGAGAGACACACATGAATCGGAATTTATTATAATACTCTATGTGCTTCACTTATATCTTTTGAGCTAGTTAATTTTGCTCTAGTGCTTCACTTATACCTTTTAGAGCATGGTGGTAGTTTTATTTTATAGAAATTATTGATCTCTCATGCTTCACTTATATTATTTTGAGAGTCTTTTAGAACAGCATGGTAATTTGCTTTGGCTCTAAAAATAGTCCTAATATGATAGGCATCCAAGATGGGTATAATAAAAACTTCCATATGGAGTGCATTGAATACTATGAGAAGTTTGATACTTGATGATTGTTTTGAGATATGAAGATGGTAATATTAGAGTCATGCTAGTTGAGTAATTATGAATTTGAGAAATACTTGTGTTGAAGTTTGCAAGTCCTGTAGCATGCACGTATGGTAACCGTTGTGTGACAAATTTGAAGCATGAGGTGTTCTTTGATTGCTTTCCTTATGAGTGGCGGTCGGGGATGAGCGATGGTCTTTTCCTACCAATCTACCCCCCAAGGAGCATGCGCATAGTTCTTGGTTTTGATGACTTGTAGATTTTTGCGATAAGTATGTGAGTTCATTATGACTAATGTTGGGTCCATGGATTATACGCACTCTCACCCTTCCATCGTTGCTAGCCTCTTCGGTACTATGCATTGTCCTTTCTCACCTCGAGAGTTGGTGCAAACTTCACCGGTGCATCCAAACCCCGTGATATGATACGCTCTATCACACATAAGCCTCCTTATATCTTCCTCAAAACAGCCACCATACCTACCTATTATGGCATTTCCATAGCCATTCCGGGATATATTGCCATGCAACTTTCCACCATACCATTTATTATGACATGCTTCATCATTGTCATATTGCCTTGCATGATCATGTAGTTGACATCGTATTTGTGGCAAGGCCACCTTGAATAATTTTTCATACATGTCACTCTTGATTCATTGCCCATCCCGGTACACCACCGGAGGCACTCATATAGAGTCATATTTTGTTCTAGTATCGAGTTGTAATCCTTGAGTTGTAAATAAATAGAAGTGTGATGATCATCATTATAAGAGCATTGTCCCGTGTGAGGAAAAAAAGAGAAAGGCCAAAAAAAGGCAAAAAAGAGAAAGGCTAAATAAAAAAAAAAGGCCCAAAAAAGGGATAATTAGATTTATGCCCCTAGTTGTGTCCCACTCATCTGTTTTACCCCTAATTCCAAAAAGTCACCGGTTCTGTCCAAGTCACTTTGCTCCTATTATGATTTTGCCCTTTGACCGTTTGACCGTTAGTTTGAAAACTTCATAACTAATTAATACTAAATCAAAAAATGCAAATAAGATTCCAAAATGTTCGGAAAAACATCACCTATATGTGAGTGTCATTTGCATTCATGAAATAAGTGTTGGAAAGTGCCCATCCGAGTTTTAGCTCTTATGCTACCACCATGAATAGTAAAATCTAAAAATGTTCAAAAAATTCAAAAAAATTGGTGGCGAAGAATGACAAATGTTTTAAGTTCCTACCAAGTTTCATCACGGAATAACATTCGTGTCGCGGCAAAAAATACAATCAACACTCCAAAATAGATTATTTGTTTGCCACAACTTCCACGAATGTCGTTCCCTGATAAAACTTGGCAAGCACTTAGAACATTTGTCGTTCTTTGCCACCATATTTTTTTTATTTTTTTATTTTTTAGATTTTACAATTCATGGTGGTATCAAAAGAGCTAAAACTCGGATGTGCACTTTCCAACACTTTTTTCATGAATGCAAATGACACTGACATATAGGTGATGTTTTTCTGAACATTTTGGTATATTATTTGCATTTTTCTGGTTTAGTATGAATTAGTTATGAAGTTTTCAAACTGACGGTCAAACGGTCAAAGGGCAAAAACATAAGAGGAGCAAAGTGAATTGGACAGAACCGGTGATTTTTGGGAATTAGGGGTAAAATAGACGAGTGGGACACAACTAGGGGCATAAATCTAATTATCCCAAAATAATTGAGAGAAAAAGAGAGAAGGGGCAATGCTACTATCCTTTTTCCACACTTGTGCTTCAAAGTAGCACCATGATCTTCATGAATAGAGAGTCTCTTATTTTGTCACTTTCATATACTAGTGGGAATTTTTCATTATAGAACTTGGCTTGTATATTCCAACAATGGGATTCCTCAAATGCCCTAGGTCTTCGTGAGCAAGCAAGTTGGATGCACACCCACTTAGTTTCTTTTGTTGAGCTTTCATACATTTATAGCTCTAGTGCATCCGTTGCATGGCAATCCCTACTCCTCGCATTGACATCAATTGATGGGCATCTCCATAGCCCGTTGATTAGCCGTGTCGATGTGACACTTTCTTTTTTTGTCTTCTCCATACAACCTCCATCATCATATTCTATTTCACCTATAGTGCTATGTCCATGGCTCACGCTCATGTATTGCATGAAAGTTGAAGAAGTTTGAGAATACTAAATTATGAAACAATTGCTTGGTTTGTCATCGGGGTTGTGCATGATGAGAGCATTTTGTGTGATGAAGATGGAGCATGGCCAAACTATATGATTTTGTAGGGATGAGCTTTCTTTGGCTATGTTATTTTGAGAAGATATAATTGCTTAGTTAGTATGCTTGAAGTATTATTATTTATGTCAATATTAAACTTTTGTCTTGAATCTTTCGGATCTGAACATTCATGCCACAATAAAGAAGATTACATTGAAAATTATGTTAGGTACCATTCCACATCAAAAATTCAGTTTTTGTCATTTACCAACTCGAGGACGAGCAGGAAATAAGCTTGGGGATGCTGATACGTCTCCAACATATCTATAATTTTTATTGTTCCATGCTATTATATTATCTGTTTTGGATGTTTAATGGGCTTTAATATGCTATTTTATATTATTTTTTGGGACTAACCTATTAACCGGAGGCCCGGTGCCAGTTGTTGTTTTTTGCCTATTTCAGTGTTTCGCAGAAAAGGAATACCAAATGGAATCCAAATGGAACGAAACCTTCGTGAGGATCTTTCTTGGAACAAACGTAATCCAGGAGACTTGGAGTGGAAGTCAGAGATGCAATGAGGCGGCCACGAGGCAGGAGGGCGCGCCTAGGGGGGTAGGCACGCCCCCACCCTCGTGGCCCTCGTAGCTCCACCGACCTACTTCTTTCGCCTATATATACTCTTATACCCTGAAAACATCCAGGGGAGCCACGAAACCAATTTTCCACCACCGCAACCTTATGTACCCGTGAGATCCCATCTTGGGGCCTTTTCCGGCGATCTGCTGGAGGGGATTCGATCACGGAGGGCTTCTACATCAACGCCATAGCCTCTTCGATGATGTGTGAGTAGTTTACCACAGACCTTCGGGCCCATAGTTATTAGGTAGATGGCTTCTTCTCTCTCTTTGGTTCTCAATACAAAGTTCTCCTCGATGTTCTTGGAGATCTATCCGATGTAATACTTATTGCGGTGTGTTTGTCGAGATCCAATGAATTGTGGGTTTATGGTCAAGATTATCTATGAACAATATTTGATTCTTCTTTGAATTCTTATATGCATGATTTGATATCTTTGCAAGTCTCTTCAAATTATCGGTTTAGTTTGACCTACTAGATTGATCTTTCTTGCAATGGAAGAAGTGCTTAGCTTTGGGTTCAATCTTGCGGTGCTCGATCCCAGTGACAGAAAGGGAACCGACATGTATTGTATTGTTGCCATCGAGGATAAAATGATGGGGTTTATATCATATTGCTTGAGTTTATCCCTCTACATCATGTCATCTTGCCTAATGTGTTACTTTGTTCTTATGAACTTAATACTCTAGATGCATGCTGGGTAGCGGTCGATGTGTGGAGTAATAGTAGTAGATGCAGAATCTTTTCGGTCTACTTGACACGGACGTGATGCCTATGTTCATGATCATGCCTAGATATTCTCATAACTATGCGCTTTTCTATCAATTGCTCGGCAGTAATTTGTTCACCCACCGTAATATATGCTATCTTGAGAGAAGCCACTAGTGAAACCTATGGCCCTCGGGTCTCTTTCTTATTATATTGCATCTCTTTTATTTACATGACATCTCGTTATACTATTTTGCAATCTTTACTTTCCAATCTATAAAACAAAAAAACAACAATAATTATCTTATTATCTTTATTAAATCTCACTTTTGTGAGTGACCGTGAAGGGATTGACAACCCCTTTATCATGTTGGTTGCAAGGTTCTTGATTGTTTGTGTAGGTACTAGGTGACTTGCGTGTTATCTCCTACTGGATTGATACCTTGGTTCTCAAAAACCGAGGGAAATACTTATGCTACTTTGCTGTATCACCCTTTCCTCTTAAAGGGAAAACCAGCGCATGCTCAAGAGGTAGCAGTTATTTACCGGAAGTGAGTCTCAGTCATGTCTACATAGTTCTCGAACCCGTAGGGTCCGCATGCTTAACGTTCGGTGACGATCAGTATTATGAGTTTATGTGTTTTGATGTACCGAAGGTAGTTCAGAGTCCCGGATATGATCACAGACATAACGAGGAGTCTCGAAATGGTCGAGACATAAAGATTGATATATTTGAAGGCTATGTTTGGACATCGGAAAGGTTCCGGGTGGTTCGGGCATATTTCCGGAGTACCGGGAGGTTACCGGAACCCCCTGGGGAGTTAATGGGCCTTAATGGGCCAAGGTGGAAGAGAGGAGGAGGAGGCCAAGGTGGGGGCGCGCCCCTCCAAAGCCCAATCCCTCTTCCTTCTTCTCCTACTCCAACCAACTAGAGGCAATAATAAAGTTATTATTTATTTCCTTATATCATGATAAATGTTTATTATTCATGCTAGAATTGTATTAGGTACTACCAAACGCCACAACGTAATGGGTGATTATAAAGGAGTACTACAGGTGTCTCCAAAGGTACATGTTGGGTTGGCGTATTTCGAGATTAGGTTTTGTCACTCCGATTGTCGGAGAGGTATCTCTGGGCCTTCTCGGTAATACACATCACATAAGCCTTGCAAGCATTGCAACTAATGAGTTAGTTGTGAGATGATGTATTATGGAACGAGTAAAGAGACTTACCGGTAACGAGATTGAACTAGGTATTGGATACCGATGATCGAATCTCGGGTAAGTAACATACCGATGACAAAAGGAACAACGTATAACGTTATGCGGTTTGACCGATAAAGATCTTCGTAGAATATGTAGGAACCAATATGGGCATCCAGGTTCCGCTATTGGTTATTGACCGAGAATGGTTCTAGGTCATGTCTACATAGTTCTCGAACCCGTAGGGTCCGCACGCTTAATGTTTTGATGACAATTATATTATGAGTTTATGAGTTTTGATGTACCGAAGGAGTTCGGAGTCCCGGATGAGATCGGGGACATGACGAGGAGTCTCGAAATGGTCGAGACGTAAAGATCGATATATTGGACGACTATATTCGGAGTTCGGAAAGGTTCCGAATGATTCGGTATTTTTCGAGTACCGAGAGTTACGGGAATTCGCCGGGAGAAGTATTGGGCCTTATTGGGCCCTGCGGGAAAGAGAGAGGGGCTGCCTAGGGCAGGCGCGCGCTTTCAAGGCCTAGTCCGAATTGGACTAGGGGAGGGCCGCACCTTCTTCCCTTCCCTTCCTTCTCTCCTACTCCTACTAGGAAAGGAGGAGTCCTACTCGGTGGGAGTAGGACTCCCCCTTGCGCGCCTCCTCCTTGGCCGCCACCTCCTCCTTGCTCCTTTATATACTGGGGCAGGGGGCACCCCAAGACACACAAGTTGATCTACGGATCGTTCCTTAGCCGTGTGCGGTGCCCCCTCCACCATATTCCACTTCGTCATATCATCGCGGAGCTTAGGCAAAGCCCTGCGCCGGTGAAGTCATATCGTCATGAGCTTAGGCGAAGCCCTGCGCCGGTGGAGCATCATCATCGCCACCACGCGTCGTCTTGACGGAACTCATCCCCGACGCTTTGCTGGATCGAAGCCCGGGATCGCCATCGAGCTGAACGTGTGCAGAACTCGGAGGTGCCGACGCTCGGTGCTTGGATCGGTCGGATCGTGAAGACGTCGACTACATCAACAGCGTTGTTATAACGCTTCGCTTTCGGTCTACGAGGGTACGTGGACAGACACTCTCCCCTCTCGTTGCTATGCCATCACCATGATCTTGCGTGTGCGTAGGAAATTTTTGAAATTACTACGTTCCCCAACAGTGGCATCCGAGCCTGGTTTTATGCGTTGATGTCATGTGCACGAGTAGAACACAAGTGAGTTGTGGGCGATATAAGTCATCTTGCTTACCAGCATGTCATACTTTGG